>LR582251.1:0-404317 GCA_900536345.3 Caenorhabditis sp. 39 LS-2015 | reverse complement strand
CGGCGGTAATGGAAATGGTGCCGGCGCTGGGGACGGACAGGGAGGAGCTGGTGCTGGAGATGGCCAAGGAGCAGGAGGAGCTGGTGGAGATTTTGTAATTATGCTCTTATAAAATAGACAAAACCGTTATTATCTTATAGGGTGCCGCTGCGGCAGCCATTGCTGCAGCAGACGCTCAAAATGCTGCTGCTGCGGCGGCTGGTGGTGCTGCTGCAGCTAACAGTGACAATGCATTTGCTGCTTTTGCTGCTGCAGCCGGAGCAGGAGCATGTTTTTCATATGACACTTGGGTTACCACGCCAAACGGTAAAAAACGAATGGATCAGATCAAAATTGGAGATTATGTTCTGACTGCTAACTTGACCGATGTTAGTTGCATAATTATTACACTTGACGCATCTACCCAGTTTCAGTCATATTTTACGGATGTCACGATGTGGATTCATCGTGAACCTGAGACAGTTTCAAACTTTGTCACCATACAAACCGAATATGGAAAAATGCTTCGTTTGACTGCACAACATTACATGTACCGGAATAAATGTGGAAGTCAGTTTCTTTTTTTTGACTTTTTATGACTCTACTAACACAATTTGGTACATTCATTGAAAATTCCAACTGAATAATTGAAAGACTTTTTTGAACTTTGTGATGTTTCATACTGGCTATTTTAGAGTCATTCCGACAATATATCAAACTTCTTCCAAGTGACGCAGAGGCAGTCTTTGCATCACAATTAGAAGTTGGAGACTGCGTTATAATCCTTTACAAAGGAAAATGGAGACAGCAAAAAATTGAAGAAATCACAACAACTACAAGAAAAGGAATATACTCTCCGTTGGTTATTAACGGACGAATCATTGTAAACGACATGTTGGCTTCATGCTACAGTGAAGTGCATCAAAACACATTGCAAACTACATTCTTTTGGGTTTCAAAAATGTTTTCTTATGGCATTTTAATAATGTTCTTTCAGGCATACGGGCGACTCCGAGATATTTTGAGTAAATTCTTCGGTGACCTTTATGACAACAAGATTCAACTGCCAACTGGTACAACGCTCACTAGAGAAATAATGGAACTTGTATTACCAATTAGAAAATGATTTCATTCTTTGAATCTTAAATATATACCAGTATAGTCTTAATAACCTAATAACCGAAATGTTTTTGGAGTCTTTTGTAATCACTTCTGAATACTTGAAAATGCCAGGGTATGTTGTGCATTCACCATTCATCAAATCGTGTCCAACACTTGATATCGTGTAAATTCCCTTTTCTTTTATTTATTTTTCGTAGTTTGATGAAATCAATAAACACTGTTGTGAAACTCTATTATATTCTGTCAGACCATCTGCATTTTCATGTTAGAAAGAGTAGAATAACAAATTTCCTTTACTAGATTCCAACCAAAAGCGAGCGCACAAGTCAAAAAATCAGTTTGTCGGGGATGTTTGTAAATGCATAACGTCACAAAAAAAAGGGAATCCATCGAAGTTTACTTCCTGGACGACGGCAGCATACACTGGACTGGCGACAGGAAACAGTTGGAGAAGTCGTCGTCGATGCTGCGACGTTCCAGGTCCGACTTCTTGACCAGGCTCCGCTTCAATCCCATTTGAGTTTGGGCCCCGCGGTTTCTGGAAAACAAATTTAATTTCAGAAATCAGTTTGAGAGTGATTCATTAGACTTGAGAACAAGACTGTTCCTAATCATTATTATTGGAATTACACTTGATCCTCTTCCAGTTTTTCTTCAATCCTTCACTTTTTCAGTGATCACCTCACATTAATTCACAAACATGATAAATAAGATGAGGTGTGGACAAGGAAGAAGCAGACTGACAAAGATCAGAAACACGGAACGAACCTCATAAGAAGGCGAATCAGCGCGTCATTTGATAGTCTCTTTTGGATAAGCTGATCAGCATCATCACGTCTCGAAACCATTGGAATCGCTTCCGTAAAAAGGATGATGGCGAGCAGCGCGATGCAGAGTTGCCAAAGTTTACCAGAGCTCATTTTCGAAAAGGAGTAGTGGAGCCAAGTGGAGCACTAACCTGTGAGCTGACAAAAGTATAAAGTGACGGGTGAAGGCAAGTATAAGAGGACCTCGATGCTTTCCGCGGGAAGGCGGAGCTTACGTAGAGCGGGACCAGGTAAAGTAGTAGAGAGAAGAAGAAATCAGGGAGAAAAAAAAGAGAAAAATGGGAAAGCATGCTTCCATATTTCACAGTACACTGAACTCGGACAATGGCAAAAACGCTTAAAGACTTTTGATGATGTAGCAATGAAGAGACCGGCCCACGCAAGACTTCATGTCCTTTGCAAGGGTTAATCCAACCGGAGCAAATGTGTTCTTTTTCCACCTTTGTCCAAAGTTTGGGCATCTATTGTTTACAAATGGTTGTCATCTGACAATAATGCTGAAGCAGCAGACGTCATCAAAAATTAGAAAAGAGTTGCTCAACTCTGAATCACAGTCAAATTTGTTTTTTGGTAAAGCATTTTTCAGAGAAAAAAAGCTTAAATTTGACTTTGAATTTGCATACGTTTTGAGAATCAAATTTGATCTGTTCTTGGGCACTGCCAAATGTTTTTCCTGTGGAAAGTAAGAGGAAATTAATCCAAAACACCGGCCTATCAACACCCACGCGCAAATAGTCCAAGACCAAAGAGAAAGGTCCAAAGAGAAACGAAACAAGCCAAAGGTGCTCCTGTCAGACACGTCTGCAATCTGATTTCCATGCATTAATCTTCTATTTGACCTTTGCAAACGTCATTTTTGCGCTCACTTTCAAAGAAAGATACTTCTTTTAGGTTTCTCGAGACGAATTTGGAAAGAACAAGTTTATTTTCAAAAACCTGAACACCCTGGGAAGAAGTGATGTAGTTGAACAAAATAAATTTGGTGAGGAGATGAAGAAAGTTTGTATATTAAAGTGGAAATGATTGGAAACTTGTCGTGAGACCCATAATTAAAAGAAAAATGAAAAAATGAACTGAATCTTGAATTCATTGACTGGACCAATTGAGAAGGCAAGAGAGCACTGGTCGGATTGATATTGTCGCCATGTTAGAAGTTGGGTACTATCGTCAGGGTGTCAACGTCTGGAAAAACCGATAAATATTTTAGGCTCAATAACAAAACATAAACACATAATACGAGACAAAAAAACAGAGGCAATTGTGTTTCTTCTGGTCTAACAATAAGAAGATTCAAGTTTGCAAACTCATGACTTACAATCAGCGGAAATGACGTTTTCCAGTACCAGGCCGACAAAGCTCTTCTTCTCAGATGTCGGATTTTGAATTTCCGGTTCGAAGTACCTGAATATAACAAGCATAGAAGAACATGTCTAGGTGAACGAAAAACTCACCATCCCATATGTCTGCTGCATGCTTTACAAAGGCAAATTGTCCATTTATATCCCGGGTACCAAGTTGCAGCAGATTGCGGCTGCAGAAAGAAAAACTCCATTTTATCAATGTGTTTTTCAGTTCATTTCAAAAAGAATGCGTGGCATTCTTTGACACATCACTTTTTCACCGAAAAAAATCACATTTTCTATTTTTCCCTCTTTCTTTTTGTTTTTTATTCCATTCAGTTGAGTTTGTGTGATCTGAATAAAGCAGCTCACGCTGATATTTATGGCGAATATATAGGATGAGCTCCAAATCTTAACGGAAATCCCGGTGCCACCGTCATCTTTGAAAGACTTATGACGAGAAACGTTTTCTTGTTCAAATTTAGACATATGTTGGCTATTGAATTTTTGCTATGTTCACAAAAAGAAAGCAAACATCAATCTCATCATAATTTTGTTTTTAGAAAAGGTTGTGTAAAAAAATAAATGAAACTCACACTTCCATGGAAATTCAAATGCGCTGTTTTTGCACCAAAAACATGAAATTTGTGGCCTGAAATTTGAAAATTTTCACCTGCTCGGTTCGAAAAATCGCAATTACCTTCTGGATTTTTCAGAACATGCACTTTGGTTGTTTTCCCGGTAAGAGGAAAGTCGTACTCGTATTCCAGGTTCTTTTCGTCTACTCCCGTCACATTCAATAGTTCCGATTGCCTCGTGATCGATGCTCCACATTGTCTGCACAAAAGTTCTCCGACATGTCGGCTGTCGACTGGAAAACAGCTCTTTCTGGGGGATGAAGTTCTGTTAAACTTACCGGTGACAAGAGACGCAAACAAAAACAGTATTAGCATGTCCGGCGATCGATAGGGTACGGGACTATTCAACGTGTGTTAGGTGTGTTTCTCCACGTACAAACAACACTCCGCTCTTACGGACGGCGCTTAGTTTAGACGGTTTTTTCACAGATTTTTTTTCTTTTTGCTCAAAAAGAATCTGTCAATACAATTCCAATTAACCCATAGTTAGACTTTTTTGATCTGAAAATCAAAGAAAAAACAATCTTGAATATTGAAAAATCTAGATTTATTATATCCAATAAAAATCTCAAGTCAAGTAGTACAATGCAAAACTTTGGAACAGAAAATGCGTGCAAATCGTAGAAGAAGACAGAATTTTCGTGCGTTTGGACAAAGGAGAAAAACATGAAAAAGATAAGAATAGTTTCAAAATGAAACAATGTATACGGTAAAATGGTGGGTTTTCGGTATAACACGAGCGCAAAATCAAAAGAGAGGTATCCCAATGAGATAGACTACAAAGTACAAAGCTTATTACGAGGAAATAGGAGAAAATGGAGAAAAAAGAGAAAAGGGGAACGAGAAGAGATCAGAATTCAATCAAGTCAAGGAATTCTAACTGTCAAGGTTTTGTAGAGGGGGAAGAGGCGAAGAGCTCACCGGCTAGCTTCGATGAAATAGATAAACTCTAAAAAGCTTTGTAGTTGCTAAAAAAGTAAAGCCGGAACCAAAAAGTCAAGTTGGGAACGAATGACAAGAATGGCCTATAGTTCGAGGTTAGTTGAACATTGGCAAATGAGGAAAGTTAGTGGAAGATAAGGGTGGTTAAACGGGAAAAGCGAGATTATATGGAATCACACATATAAAACGTTATTGCAATTTGAATCAACCAGGCAATCTACCAAATGCGTTTCTTGTAGGGAGGATTAAGTGGAAATGCGAAAAATTTAAAAATAGATAGTGACTTTTCAAGGGCTTTCTTCCTTTTTTGTGTCCGTGATTAAAGATGCCATGTCAGCAAAGTTGGTTGGGCTAGATGATGTGGCAGCAGCTCCGGAACTCTCCGTGGGTGTTGGTGAAGAGCTCTCAGCTCGGCTTGCAGAAGAATCGTCAGCCTTCAGCGAAATTGCATCGGTAATTTCTCCTGTCGCTCCAGATGAAGCATTTGCCATCATTTGGCTACGGAAGGCATCCATTGCTCTGCTGAGTTGTTGAACATAGAGCATTTGCTGTGTGACCGGAGCAACTCCGCCAAAGAACAAGTTCAGTGCATCCGCATTAGTCGGAAACGTGGGTGTAACTGATGCCGCAGCCGAAATCGGAGAATCAGATGTTACGGGAACTGAGGGGGATTGTGAGCGGCGATCTGCATTAGCAATACGCACTTGTTCGCCTGAAAATGATATAAATAGAAGACTGAATGAGCAAGCAGCTCAGAAAAAGTTCAGATCAAACGTCTCTCCTAGAAAGCCCTTCTCTAGTACAACTCACTTAGAAGATGAGCAGCCGCTTGCTGATTGAACGCAGCAAAAATTGCTTCTTGGCTCAACATCATTTGATATGGATTATCTCCGTTTGAATTCGGAAGGCTCAACGGTGCTTGATATGGGTGATGAGTACTGCTCCTCTCCTGCTTTCGGTACTTTGCTCGTCGGTTTTGGAACCATACCTACAATGGAAAAATAAACAATTAAACATGTTATCATGATCAAATTCTCATATCTGATCTAATTATTTTATAATTGCTTATATGCCGTATCTCTCGTAATAGGATACAGTCTTTAGCACAATAGTATTAGGCGACCCCTTCTGCCCGTTTACCCAGAAAGGTGACGATGGTCTATTAGGAGAAGAGATTAGATGCGGCAATCGCGTGAAGCAATTTAGATAACATCGCGTGATTAATTTTTTCTACCACTCATGGATTTAAGTACTCTTCGTGATATCAAATTTGCAAAATCTTGGTCATTTCAGCACCACACGGGCTCGCCACTCTCAACATCTTCTTCTTCTTCTTTTCCCTTTCACTTGGCGACCACTTCTGTGCCGCGCATTTATAATTTGTCATGCATTATCAAATGAATTTCTCTCATCTCTTCCTTCCAATTGGTTCCTCTTAAGATCAGTGAAGATCTTACTGTAACTTACTTGAACTCGTGCTTCCGTGAGCTGGACTCGTGTTGCCAATTCTTCCCTGCAATATAAATGTTCAATGTAATTAAGCACTTGAAAACGTTTCGGGAGAAGGGGAAAGGGGTTCTTGAATGGTCGCTTGCTCCGGGGGCCAAAGCAATTGTCATTGCTCAATTAGGTCTGAATTGCGACCGGACCTTTGTCGCCCCCTTTTCGGCATTACGACAATTGATCACGCATTGTTTTTGGGTAGGCGACGGAAAGAAGGAAACCGAGGAGGAGAGCAGAAGGCAACAGGGAAAGTCGCCTACGGTAATTAATCCGCTCGGAAAAGCTGTTCACGCTAATTGATGAGCTAACAGGTGGCCCAACGGAAAGGGAATTAGAATGCGACACCGGTTGTACCCAGGTAATGATTGGAAGAGGTCTTGAATTCAATTGGAATGTGTAAATGTCAATAAAAACTGTATTCACATTATACTTTCTTTTCAACCCCTTGTTTCGCACTCCTTCAACTACTACAACATAAAGTGGTCCCTAATATTGAGCAAATGAGTTTGTGCTTCTTCAATTAAAGCTCCTATGCGCAAACACACGCGAGGCGACACTTGATATTGTGCATTTTGCATGATTGCTTCATTATGAGTTTCGCCTTCCACTTCCTGCCCCTTTCCCCACTTCGCCTCGTTTTTGAGAGCAAGGTGATTCTGGGAAGGAGAGGGGAAGCAAATGAAAATTAAAGGAAATTAAAACTGACGGCCTTGCTAATTATCATGTTTAAAATCTAGACCTATGCACCATATGGTGGAAGGGAAGGGAATGCCGAACGCAACTGTTTCCAAATTCAGCGATGGAAATTTTAATATTTAATTGGCTTGGGTTGCTTACCGGGTGAACACATCTGGATAGTGGGTTCTGGCAAACACCTTCTCCAATTCGTCCAACTGAAATGCGCTGAAAGTGGTGCGGTATCTCCTCTGCTTCCTCTTTCCGTTGTCGTCAGGACTGTTCGTTCCATCAGAAGGAGACCCGTTCTCCCGGCTGTCCAGAGCTGAGGCTGCTTCCAGAATGTTTTCTAGAAAAAAACACGGATTACAAAACAGATAAGTTGACTTTTCAGTCTTAGTACCTCCAATTGGTGTTTTCTTTCCATCTTCTTCTTTGATCTCATGTTGGTTATTGGTCAGTGCAGCAATCGAAAATGCTGGTGGAAAAGTCGGGAACGGCAAAGAGGGATTTGAGAATAGTTGAGCCTGAAAAATATGGTTTTTTTTTAAAAATAAAAATAGCTTCAAAACTCACTTGAAGCTGCTCCATAAGATTTTTGGAATACTGATTGATATCTGCATTGTTGGGTCGGAGAATTGGTGGGCAGTTCATGTCTAGATTGTTTTTGGAAGTTTTCGAGTCTTTCAAACCCTTCAACTCGGGCATGCACAATAATATGAAATCAAGTGAGCAAAGCTGGAAACTGACCACAAAATAGTTCAGAAATCCGGAGGTCTGAAATTATTTTGAAATGATACGATGCTTTGAACTGAGTTGAGAGCGGAAAGATAAAATTGAAGAAAAATAAACGGTATGAAGAGAAGAAAAAGTAGCTAATTGAATCATCAGATGTTATTGCATTTGGTGCGAATGGGAAAAGTGAACATGGAGGATCAGGAAAAATAAATATATTAAGAAAATGCCAGAACTATGTAGATATTCTATTACACAGGTGGCCTCTAATGCAATATATGAAAAGAGTGAGTGCTCTTTGACGATTCAGAGTCAATGTCATCCTAAAAAAGTCCACGCCCAGATAGCGTGGATTGACACACGTATTTTCATAAAGCTCTGTGTTTTAACGAATAACATCACTTTGGCCGAACAGGATAAGAAAAGTGATGCGAAATTCAAAGATTTATCTGGTTTATTTAAGGATGATCTACCTGACAAATATAGAATTTTAAACAGATAATTTGATTGTGGGCGAAGAGATTTGGCAACATGGCTTATCGAATTAGCGGAAATAAAAGAGTGTTATTTTTAAAGGAGGGGAGTTTAGATATCAAACTGATAAGTCCCCATTTACGCAAGCGCGAAGGTCTTAAATTTGTCGGGCCAGCTTCTGATCCTGTTTTATCCTGACAGAGTCAGTCTCGAAAAAGTCACTATTTCCTGACGCTGACTGACTTGTATGGATCAACACAGGAAAGACTAAAATTAGGCTTTGCAAGGCATTTGCAAATTACGATGATGGCAAGCATAAATGTGTATGCTTATCAGTAAGGATAAAAACAACAAGTGTCACTCAAGTCTCAAAACCACTTCAAATTTTTAGATTAAGATCTCGATTTACAAGTGGTTATAATAACAACATACACAACATGACTCTATGTGAATTTGATCGGCAAAAGACGACTTGTAACTTGTGTTGTCGGTAGGCCTCTTTTTGCTAATTTGATTACAAATGGGTAATTGATATCAAAGGAGACCGCCACAACAGTACCTAGGTTGAACGGATACATCTTTTTATCTACAAATTAACCGTAAAACGGGGAAATGAGAGGTCCTAACAACTGTTAACTAGTGAGAAAACGAAAGAATACAGAAAACCAAAACTGTTTTTGGCAGTGATTATAATGAATTAGTCTAATCTAATTTGCTGGCTTGCCTCCCGAGAACGGTCTGACTGGCCGATCGCCTCACCGATTTCAATTAGTTAATGTGTTAAAAGACGATGGCTTGTCGGACTGACTGACTGTCTTTTGGCAGAAGATGTCAACAGGGCATTCCCAAAATGAGCACATTATTCCCCCGTATTTTGGTGCCCTTTCACCTTTGTTTCTTTTCCTCCCTGCCTTCTGCTGTTTCCCGCCCCGCTTCTAGTCTTCAAGGATCAAATTACCATTTGCCACATTTCATTAACTAATGAAATTATGAGAAGGTGTGCTCTGCTCGTCCGGTAGCGGGAATGGCGGATGCGAGAGAGGAAAGGGAAGGGGTGTACGAAAACGAATAACGGGTCAGTTTACAAACAGAGAAGCTGAATGAAATGGATGCCAAGAGGTGTGAACAAGGTGTGAAAAGCATCAGAGAAAATGCATTTGATGATCAGTGACTGTAAAAGTTGAAATGGACCAATATCGAGAAAGAAAAGGAACGAAGAACACGAATTCCAAAAAAAGAAGATGCTACAAAGAAAGAGTGTGCAGCTTAAGGGATCCTTGTCTTGCCGACAGGAGGTACGTGTGGAGAGGGGAGGGGACTCTAACGAGATTGCTAAATAGGTTCATTAATGGATGAGGTATTTATTCGAAGACGGGGTGGTTTGGTGCGGTGCATATATTACTCAAGACGTGTAATGATATAATTATTGTCTCAGATGCTGAATTTGCTGTTTTGGATGAGGATGAGAGTGTCTTCTTTTTCTCCCCCATCCGGATTATGTGTATTTCTCATTTTTACACCTGGAACCGTGGGGGTGACGGGATTCAGAAATCGTAGAGGAGTATTAATTGAGTTAGAAATTGAATTAGGCTCACGTACATGCACATTTATCTAATTCGGATTAAAGATGGCGACTTTTCGGAAGTTGGATGATTATCCGGAAATGAAACAACTCACGGAGTTCGCCGACATACACGTTTCGGGTTTTAGCGATCAATGATAAAACGATAAGCAAAAAAGAAAAGTTTAATATTAATACCAATGCTGATGAAACTGATTCAGAAGCTCGTTAAGTGGTAATGGGAATGACCAAGAGAAGAATTCAGACACTAGAGACAATTGGGGCAGGATCGACAAGTGTCAAAACGACTTGAGCCCCTAGCCCAACGACCGCAACACTCTTTCCGGTCGTATGCCCCGCCCATCAGGGAGCGTGTAGCCCACCGTAGTTTCTGAGGGCATGCTGTTCTCTTTAAATTGAGGTTGCTTAGTGTCATTAGATACCTACACTCTTAACTGAATTTCTCACTCCTTACACGGTCATTACATTGTGTACAGTTACCGTAATCTCGTAAAACAAGATAACGTCGACAAACATTCCTTCCGGTTGTAGTTGAATTCGTGACGCAATAGGCAGTAGGTAGCTCTTTGAGCATGAGAAAGGGGTCACCATAATAATGGAAATGTAAATTTACTGGCCAGTATGTCGACGTGTGCGGTCCGTTCTATAGAAAATCGCAGAAAACAGTTCATCAAATATTGAAAAGATTTCTGCCGGCCCTACGGATTGGAGGCTGGCTAATGTCAATGGAAACCCGTCATAATTGTGCCTTTTGTGTTGCTGTGAAAGAGCGCGGTCTTCAATTAGCCAGCGATCCGGCCGAGTGAGCCTAATGATTTGATCCGGAAGACGATTACTGCGCAAAGTCTTTGATAGCCATTTTTGAATCGGAAAGTTTTAGAAAAAAGCGTTTTTGGCAGGAAAACCGGAAAAAACAGTTGGAAAAAAATAAATGGGAGAGGGGGGGGGGGCAAAACAAAACAGTTGCAAATGCGCGTGGACTGATGGAGTGGAATGGGGGTTTGTGGCCGGACCACGCAACACTGTCGCAACCGGAAGAAGAGATTTAGCCAAGTAGAGTGTCGATTACGCGTGTCTCCCGCTGGGAGGTTCCGTCTGACCCGAGACCATGGCAAAAATGAGACCTGTGGCAACGGCAAGAGAGCTGCCCAGCGGGGAGGGAGAAAATGCTCAAAAACTCAACTCTCTTCCGGTGTCACATTCCAGTACCAAGAAGAATATTAAATTGCATAATCATATCAGTAAAAAGAGCCAATATCCGTCTGCTTCATAACTCTCTCTCTGATTGGAATAGTGTCAAATTTGGAAAAACCAACAGATGCACTCTGTGGGAAGGACAAACAACAAACCAATATGGAATGCGATTTGGAATCAAGAAACTGATCGATGTGGGAAAAAAAACATTCCTTCCTGTTTGTACCATCATACTCGATTGTTTTTATGGCCCTTAACGAGCAGAGATTACTGTCTCTTAACCGGAAATAGCAGTGAAAAGAGGGGCAGAGGGGACCCTAACACGCAATCTGTCATCTCAATACTGACCAGGGGCAGAGATAGGGGTAGCAGACATGGATGAATTTACAAGCAGTACACGGTTTGTTGGAATGATTTACAAGATTTGCATGCAAGAAGAGAAGTAAAAAAAGGAAGAAAAGGAGAAGATTCAATTTGTCTATCCTGACTTCGAAACGAAACTAATTTATAGGGTGCTATTTATGCAAACTTAATGTCAAATTCTTGAAAACAAAGAGGTCTTTTTTAGAAATTTAAATGAAAGAAAACCTTTGAGAAATGAACATAGAAAACATATAATACGTCTTGAGTAATAATTGATTGACTCTCAATATAAGCGTCTTGTTGGTCAATGGTGTCGCGTGTGAGAAATACCGTTCTCTGACATGACAGTTTTTATCAGTTGAAGGGAGGAGCTGGGCCGGTTTATCTTAAATTCCTAATGAGCAAAGTGAAGAGTCGAATGAGATCAGCGGCACTGGACCATAGGACATCCAATATGCATTACAAATCATCATCGGCTCTCCGCAAATTGCGCATCTTCAGCACCAGCAAATGACAAAATTTCATGTGCCTGTCTATCAAATTCGCCAAAAATGCATACATATTTTTAGCGATAATCATTGTCGCCGGCTACTAGTGTCCGAAAGAGACAATTTTGGAACAAGGGTCTGTCGGCCCCTTCCCCCTCACAAATTTCCCCCAAATTATATCGTGCAAAAGGAAAGAGTTCCGGAAATCATGGACACAATGGGTTGGAGAGACGAGTATAAGCAACGAGAAATAAAGGGAAAGAGAGTAAGAATTAAGAAAATAAAGGGAATCAAATGACATCTAATTGGTTCTGGAAGGATCGTAGGAGGAAGGAAATGGGATAGTCCCTCAGGGTGCGAAGACATTTAGCACCTGAACATGGCGCATGCCCGGTTGACTGTTGACATAAGCGGACAAGAGAAAGAACAAGAAGGCGTGGGACATCGCAAGACAATAGGCGTGAATGAGTAGAGCAAGTATTGTACTTCCGTGGGTTATTGGATTAATCAACGATATAGAGAGAATTAGCACCATGTGAGTGAAAGTGGGATACTTAACTGAGGTAACGAATACTGAACAAGGATGCAGATAGACCTTCAAAACGGTCACTAGATAAGCATCGATGTTGGCGCCATCAATTTGGATACTGTCATGAATCATCCAATTAAGTTGGCATGAGTATGAGTACCGAAAGGCAGTTGAATAGGGTCTACCTTCCTTCCGACAGGTGACTGAAGGCAAGAGAAGGTAAACTAAAATGAAAAAGGGAGAAGAAAAACGAGGAGATGAAAACAATTTGAAAGATTTTGAGATTTTAATTGTATGATTCTAAGAGATCTTGCAAACACCATCATCCCGCTTTAAAATTAAAGGATTAAGAAAGAAGAAAGTTGAACTGTGTGGGGTCTCATCCACTGTCCTCAATTTTGTTACGGTCAATTCGTTGTCTATTGTGCAAAGGTATTCATTCATCCGATTGGCGATAATTAGCACGGAGGATAAGGGCGAAAAGGGGGTTGGGGCTTACTTGTTTAATTGGTAGGAAAACGATGGGTAGCCGCGATATCCGGACTTATCTCATGGTTCAGATCTGGTTGGCAGACAGGTGTGAGAACCTGACACTTTGCTTCGTTTTCCATATGAGGCAATGAGCAGCCAGAAGGCAACGCTTTTGATCTCAGGAATTGTTTCGTCTCGTGTTACACGGCAATTTGGCTGGCAAAAGGGGAGGAGCGGTTCCAAATGGCAACACTTTGGAAGAATGGGACACGGGCTCTACTATAGAAATGCATAATAATGGTTTATTTGATAGTAGTTGTAAGAGCTAGGAAAAGCTCTTCCACACATTTATATTGCATTTGATGGCTTGTTTAGTCATTTATGAACATCCCTCTTCCCCTGTGAAGTTTTCTTCGTTCCGAAAATAAGATAAAAGTAAATTTGAATCAACAGGGAATTTTTTGCTTTGGTTCGTTTGTAAATTGAAACAGTATGTTGAAAAAAGAGCAGTGTGGTGAGGTTCGATTTTTTTTCAATTGCTGTAATCCATTAATAAAACATAATTCTGGCGACGGAAACGGCGACCAGTCAAATCAAAATTCATAAGCCTTAAGGGCTCCGATGTTATTTGAATATGTTCATTTTCATTTCGGAACCGTGACAACGTCAGTTTTCGCCCGTTTTTCAATTCGACATTCTGAACACATTGGGACCAGGCGCAGGCGTTGAAGAGGACCACATTTGATTTTCTGCGCAATTGCGTTTTTATTGACAAATGAGTGGGCCTCTCTAAATGATTTCGCGGGGGGAGTGAATGAAGGAACAAGTTAGAAAAATTGGTCAGAAAGGGAGTTTGGAGAGTTCGCACGATCTCAATGCATGAATACAATATCGATAATATGTATTCATGCCACTTTTCCCTGAGAAAATGTGAATGAAGAGTGAGTTAACAAATTGTTAAACGTGAGAATTTAGGTGAGGCTACAAAAATATTGGCGTTGTGACGATGACGTCTGTATGCCCTATGCCTTGATGACTCGTCAATAGGTGTGGTTTTTGAGTTGTGATATGGAAAGTGGATCAGTGGAAGAATCAAGACAGCATGACATTTGGAACTATGAAAATTTAGAAGGAACAGCTGGTGCCAACCTGTTTTTCTTGTTCAGACGAATTTCCGAATAGAAATGAATGAAAAGACTGGAAGATAGGCACATTTGAAAATAATGAAGAGGGAGGGGAAATCGTCAATTTTCCACTCTCCACTGGTAATCCAATTCATTACTGAAGCTTCATCTCCCGCATCCAACTCAACACGTCGCCAAAAAAGGTGAGCAGTATGCACACTTTTTCCGCTCCAAAGATTTGGGATAATGCGTTCCAAATCAATTGAGAGAGGAGGGATGAGGCAGGAAGTACAAATGATAATAATAATAATAAACACTTGAGAAGAATTTGAAACATTTCACCTCTACCTCTCTCCTTAACTAAGCTGATTACTGTCCGTTGAGAGACGGCTAAACGTCTCAATGTTGTGCTCAATTAATCAGGCCGTCCAAAAGGTCACAATGCATGTTCTCCAAATCTTATTTCGCAACATTATTCTTAATTTCAACATTGTCATTTTACTGCTCTTCTCCTCCCTTTTTCTTGAAATTATTTGAAGAGGTGTGAAAACTCGGGCAACTAAACGCCATGTTAATTAGGCTTATGTCAGATTAGACTGTTTGCAGTGTCACTCATGGTGTTAAGCCTTTTCTACTGATAACTGGGTTTGGTTGAAATTGGGGGGACTGGGAGGAGAACTGTGACAGCCATCACTTTATCTTATTTACATCTTACTTATAACACTAGTGTGTTGAAAACCCTGTATGGGTTTGTGTGAGTGTGTGTGTGCCCAGTTTGATTTGATTACACATGTAGGAGGCGGAAAGAGGATTACTGTAATGGCGGTGATGATAACCAATTCCAATCCAAATTCCTTTTTTGAATTCTTGAAATGACTGTTAGGGAGGAGCAGTATGGAAGAATCAAAACTGCCGAACTATGGAAAGTTAGGCATTTTTGGAAAATAAAAAAAAAGAAAAGAGAGGAAGGAAGAAGAAGGTGTTGGGAATAGGCTCATATTTATTGGAAAAATGAGGGAGAAAATGCGGACCCTCTCACTCTCGTTTCAAATAAGATTACGTATTTACAATCTCAAATATATAATGGCCGCAATTGAGGAAATAAATCATTTGAGGTGGTCTATTAGACGCATTTTCGACATGCGGGAGTAGAGCAGACCCGCTGCGGAGTAAGGAGCCGTTATGAATGAATTGAGAGGATTGAGTATGATGAGTAAAGAGAACACAAAAACCAAGACGGAATGACAGTTTAATTCGGGCCAGGAAGACGGGGAGGAGACGAACATGACAATAATGATGAGATGCTCGGTTTATGAGGTGCCTCTGGCAAATAAAAAGACAGAGGCGAAAACGGACAAGCCGATTGCTATTATTGGAAGAGTGACACCACGACAAGCGTTTGATTGAAAGGTACGCTTTGGCGACCCGGCCGAAATGGGTGCTGATGGGACGACACGAAAATGAGCCATTATTGAAAGAAAGAGGGACAGGTGATTATTCTTTTTCTGCTCCTCCTTCTGCCTCAATGGAAGAAGGCGCCAGGTAGACTAGTAAGATTACCTGTCTGCAAATGAAATTATAAATGGATCGTTGGTTTGATGACTGGACCGGAAATGAGAGGAGCGGAGGAGGGAGAAACCAACGATAGAAAAGTTGACACTCCCAAATATGTGTTTCTAATTGGTCTGATATTTCTATTACAAAAAAACATTGAAAACTCAGGATTCATTCATTCATCTATCAATTTTATTAACGAAACCTTAGATGGAATGCAATATGATATATGTTCCACGATTTCCACAAGTCTAATCTTTTGATAAACATGGGTGGCCAGTGAGCAACACAACACGCTCGAAAGTTTTTAATCGAGATGAATCATTAGGTACACTTGGTACATGTGCCAATACACGGCACTATCACAACGGTCAACTATCTAATGTATCTTACCTGCTGGACACTGGACGCAAATAGTAATTGAAAACATTAGCGACTAGGAGCCTTGGAAGAAGTTGGTGCCGCTCTGGGCCCATAGTCCTTCCTCCTCACTCACAGCCATTCAAATAGCTTAAATCAACTGGAAAATATGCGGCCGGATAATTCTCTTTAATTACTCATATTTGCAAACAATCGACGACAGCACGGCAATGGTCAAAGAAGAAGATGGCGATTGAGAGATGGAAAAAGAAAGGAGACCCCTCTTCCTTTGACACCGACGACTATTGCTACGGTATTTGGTTTTGTCTTGCTTCTCTACTCTATAATTATAGTGTGGCCGTCTGGAAATGAAAATGAAAATCATATTGGTTCAACGGCCGCTAAACTGTTGGATTCTCAAAGAAACTTATACAATAATCATAGTATTTGAGTGCCGATGAAATGGTCGTGGTATTGTTGCCGTGGAACATCGGCAGGCAGAACAAAGAAAGAGTCAATTGAAGGTGACCGTCATTTTCATATTTTCCTAGTTCTTGAAAAATGTTGTGAAAAAAAACAAAGAGTTTTTCTATTTTTAATTCTGTTGTGTGCGACAGAGACAAGAAATCCGTCATTTGGGTAATTGAGTCTGAGAGCAACTGCGACAGGTGGGCCTCGTGAAACGGATGGACTCTGTGGCGCCTACTATTCTTAGTTCTTACTACGGAGTTTTCTGAGCCTAGACAAAGAAAAAACCAAAAAGTGAAAGGTGACGAAATGATGTTTGGCACGACACCGACACCCGCACCTCGAACCAATACAAGTCAACTACTCGAAAAGGATTAGTGTAATTGTGCCATTTTGAGCCAATAAGAGAAAACGTTCTGTCATTTCGGCTTTGTGTACGACATGTTTGAGGAATTACACGGAGGGCTCCCCTTCCTCCCCGTTTCTCTAAAATGATGATTTCTCACTGAATGGCTCACTTCCAAAACCCAAAAGTTTTCCAGAACGACATAACAGAAGTTTCGAATTGGAATTGATCCTTTTCGGAGTCATAAAGTCATAAAACTGATCGTCGAAAATGAATGATGGATAATATTGAGCAGACAAAAACACAGATGTTAGTTGTAGATAAAAATGGTCTAAAAAGGAAAAACTCGGAAAAAGGATGAGCATGTCCAATATGTGCGCATATGATTAGTGGATGACTATCACTGTCGTCCGCACCTTTCCGCATACACCGACTTTCTCTGGATGGCTCGAGTGCACTCTCCCGTAAATGTTTGAGATGGATACAAGGGACACGGCAAGAAGCAGCACGGCCGCGCAAAGGAACTCGTAAAATTCGGTGTCCTTCTCACCTTTTCTTTATTAAATGAACCAAACAGTTGTACTCAAATCGGGATCAATTCGATTTTGCAGGCAACGGTAGATCTCACCTACCGAAGCCTGCAGATGACACAAACTTAGAAAAGAGGGAGCGCTAGAAAAGATGATAGATGCATTTCATAATCACGATGATGAATTACTGTAGCAAATAGCAAAGGAGAATTGAAGAATTGGAGAAAGGAAATCAAAAATTCAGTGATAAGATGATATTCATGAAAACGAGAGAAAACTCACTGGAAAACTAAAAAATAAGATAACTAAAAATTGGAAAAGTTTGCATTGGGGAAGAGAAGAAAAGGAAAACGATGAAGATGATGAGGATGACAAAGCAATTTAAGCAGGTGCCAATCACTGAACGGTGCAATGAGGCGTGGCGGTGAGAAGATGGGTTGAGGAGGCAGCGAACAACGCTCATTAGGACAAACATTATCCTAACATGGTATTTCGGAGCGAAAATAAAATCGACATTTGGGTCATGTCACTTGTTAAGGGGAAAATCATCCTTTTCACACCTGATCACACATTTTATGGTTTTGGAGAAAAGAAACATCTATTCTCTTGTACTTTATTTTACAAAAAGTGCCTTGGCTAATAAATTTTGAATTTTTTTTTGAAAGCGATCGGGTCAATCACACATATTAGAACAAAATGTAAAAGTTTTCGGATAATTTGTAAAACAAAAAAACACACAGACAGATGGAGCACACTAAAACCAAGCGAAGCGTGGCCTGAAATGTTGAGAAAGTGTTCATTCAGTGAGTGGGTCATGCTTTCACAGCCATTTATTCGGTGCCGGAAAGCTCCGAGGAGGTGCGAAATGGAGACGGAATTGGGCGACCGGATTTGCATAATTTTGCGCCCTCGATTTTTTCAAATTGAATTGACCCACCATATTAGAACTTGAGAAACTTGAGCCAAGTGGGTCCGGAGAAATGAGAAAATCTTGGGAATTTCCGAGAACAGGAAAGGAATTTTGGTTGACGAGCTGAGCCCCCCATCGACAAAAACGTGTGAAATTGTGAAGATGGGCGGGGCTTTAAGCCTACGACCAATTGAGAAGGAGCGACCGGGCGGTTTTTGTGCGTGTGTGTGCTTGCCTAAAAGGGGTTTAGGGACTAACTTGAATTGGCCTCAAAAGTTGCCGTTTCAGAGGCGAGAAAGAGAGAAAGACAATTGTAACAAACTCTTCTAATCCCCTCTTTTATCTTACTGCGTTTGTTCCAGTTGCGATAACGGACAGTCAAAAAGGAACAGAATTGACAGAAGTTTGTGCAGAAAAAGGTTTCAAAACAATGGCATTCACCGAAAACAAATAGGTATATCAAATATAAACGTGAAGATACGGCAAGGTAGGAGGATGTCTCTGGGCCTGTCGCCTGCTTCGCTTCATCGTGTTTAACCTAACCTATCCATCATTTATTTCCCCTTTCTCATTTACTTTATCTTATCTCAACCGTTTTCTTTAGTAAAAATAACATGGTCTAGGACCGCCGGAAACCGGTTCTCACTTCATGAAACTCACACGGCGTACGTATCAAATTAGTACAACACTATCAAAAAAGCGAGAGAATTCGACAGATTATCACACCCCTCTCATCGTGTCTTCGTTTCCTTTTTCGCATTCGTTAGATCACTTGATTCTAACCCTATTTGGGCCTTAATTCTTAATCACGTTATCATTTCATGTAGACACACATTCTAACACCCTAGCACTCAAGCAGCTCATACACAAATCAAATTGTACCGTATTACAAGGTGGAGAGGGAAAAGACGCAAATGTAATGTCGCGTGTGCCTCAAATGATGACAATGTTTATGAGCCAAGCTAAGAATTATGCGTATAGGTAGCAATGAATCTCAAATAAAACCCCGTAGTTATGTGGAACCAGACCAACCTCCCCATGCCGTGCTTCCTGACAACCTAATATGTGTCAGTTCGACCAAAAACATGTAAATCAATCAAATACCTCCTAAATATCTTTTGTTTTCTCTACAATGCCTCAGGGGCTCCTCTTTCTCTTGCCAAAGGGACTCCAACTCCTCGGGCCCAGTTATGCCAATGAAAAATGAGTGTCGGAATATGAGACAAATCATTTAGCAGGCCCCGTTTCCTTTCAAAATAAGCCTTGCCTTCCTCTAATCACCCCTAATACTTTTTGGTAGACTCATTTCCACGACATGCGTACAGATCCTTATCTCCGTCAAGATTTCACTTGCCCAAAGACAACAATGACATAAACCCCAGACCAAAGAGACATAGAGTCGCAACAATAATCCTTGATTTAATAATGGGTTTCGCTTTTGCTTTTTGCCTTTTTCCCCCGTTTTACTTGTTTCTCTTTAAGTGTTGGCAACATTTGAATTGAAACAGAACTTTTGAACGAGGGGTCTATTGTGTTCGCCAAAACACGCAATGAACAAAACATCTAATCTGGTTCAGGTTATTATCAAAAAAACCGATTGATATCTGATGGATTTTCTAGAAGGGCTGCCAGCGATCAGAAAAGAAGTAGTCTCAATATTCGGTTCTTTCGTTCGCAACTTGTCGTTCATTTCATTCTCAAATGACGTGTTACATTCAAAAACAGACAAGAAGAACCAAGCCTCGTGAGGTGGTCTTTGCAATCTTTCAAATCGGCTCAGTCATTCGAAAAAAGACGTTAATTGGTCGAAACTGTTGTTTGAATAAGAATAAGTCGAATCATCATCCTCTTCTTCGCAAAAAAAGTCGTAAAGGGAATAAAGGAATTAGAATTTCACGGCGCAGGAAACCGGGGGAGGGAAGAGGGAAGACAGTAAACCGGTGCGTACAGCTCGTCAATTTTCGACCGTAAGAGTGGAAAAACAAATCGAATTCGACTCGTTTCTGATCCTTTAATGATTTGAATCATTGAGGAAACTTATGTGTATTATTTCACGTTATTTAGAAGACTTGACGATTTAAGTTTACTACGAAAACGGAAGGATTTGCAAGGTAATGCATAACAATTGAATCACAAACAGAAAAAGGGGTTGAAAAAAGAGAGAGCACAAATTAATTGTTGTAGTAGCAATTTGTTAAAATAATGCATTCTTAAAACAAAATTGCATTGCCTACGGTAGATTTTCCGTCCATTACCTCATTGTCTCAAACTCAAAATCTGTCCCCACTTTTCGGTTATAATTGCTTTTCAAGACAAGCAATTCAATGAATGAGTCCGTGAAAGACAATAAGTAATTTCTTAACGTTTTCCCCAATTTTTGCCTCAATCCCCCGTTTTCTCACTCAATTGTCTGATTTTTGACTTTCAATGACAAATTTCGCATTTTCCTACAATTCAAAAAGCTTTATGATCGAAATTGTTGCCATTTCTCGCCCATTACGTGTTTAGTAGGGGGTGACAAATTTCGGATCCATTTTCAGCTCGACACTATTCTCAAAATGAAATTTTTCGAAGAACGAGCGCTTTTCGTGTTTGCTCTCAGATTCCAATAAGCCGTGTTGTGTCCTCGGATGCTAACAAATTTAATTACTAACACTTTCGGCACCCGTCGAATTGCGCCATTTAACATCCTCGGTGCCCCATTTTGAGGCCTAGTGACGGGTTTTATTAAAATTTGGCAATTCGCGCGCGTGCACACACACATTGAAAAATTGAGATTTGAACGAGCCTATAAGCACGCAATTTTTCGAGCGCCTCTTGTCAAAATTTGCTTCATTTGTGCAACAAATTCTTCTTTTACACATCCTAACTGAATCAAATAGGGACCAGGACCAAAAACGGAAGGATTACTGTAAAAAGAAAAAAACTTCGAAAATGACCGGGATGAGGGAAAATGGCAACATATGAAATGGGATAGCCGATTTGCAAAATCGTTTTTTAATCCGTTTAACTTGGTGTGTTTCAATAAAACCATAACTATCGATCACTCTCAATTAGTGACTCGAAGTTTGTTTTTTTTCGATTCGAAACAAAAAATTGACGTCAATGGAAAGGGGAGTTTATTCAAACCTTACTTCTTCACAAGTTTTTTCATTAGAAAAAATGGTCGAAAGTTTTGATGATGAATTGAAGGTAAACGAAGAATGATTGTGTTAACGAAACTCACCGCGTCAATAAAACTCCGATACATTGACAATGAACCTCTGCCTCCCGGGGGTGGATATTTTATTCGTTCTGCTATATTTTATAGTGACCCAATGGATGTTTCGTTTTGCTATAAAATGAGCTAGCGCGAAATTTGTATGCAATGATTGTAATATAATATGCAAAAATTTTTGTTCGCTTTGCTGTTTTGCAAATCAGATTTAAAAGCCGAATTTCGGATGTGAAGGTTAAATAACGAAAATGTCTGATAAAACTGCAGCACATAGGAAAACTTTGAATTTGGAAAACAATTGAAGAAAAAATCGATTCGAGGAAGAAAAAACCGTGACTCAAAAAATGCAGACACTCGTCATCATCTAAACGGAAGCTGCCAAAAGATGCAATGCAATAAGGTGTCCAGTAGTCCAACATGAATCATACTCAAACAAACAGCAATCCATGCAAGTATTGTCAAGCTTTCCATTATACCAATAAAATGATCAGTTGTAAAGAACGACCTCTTATGAATATACCATTCAGATGAATAATTAAACGACGCGTACACAGTTGCAAATATTAAAAAAACAGAACCACACACACACACATACACTCACAATTAGCTTCCGTTTTTTTTTCAAAAAAAAAAGAAAAAGAAAAAAAGGAAACAGAGTGCTGTTGAGATGAAAAAGTTTTGGAACGGTTAACCAATATATTGGAGAGGGGAGGCGATGACGGATCGAATCAAAACCACAAACAGATGCTCGTTAGTGGTGTAGAACATACACTGATTCGAAAGCGATGATCGGAAGGAAAGAGGGGAGGCAAAGTTTTATTGGGAAAAATTGAATGATTGTTTTCAGATGAGAAGTTGGTCGCCTCGCCTGGTTTTTGATTTTATTCAAAAAAATTTAAAACTCAAAGCTTACGGTTTATGACGGAAATTTTTTTAAAAACATACGAAAACAACAACCAGTATTTTCCCAGGTTTTCAGGTAGGTCTGTCTTCGAAATCTTTGAGATCTACGAATCAACGCAAGAAAGCATACGGTAACCTGAGCCATCTTGTCTGAACATGACAACATATGTCAGGTTGATCTCATCAGGTTACACTCGTTTCTCTTCTTCCCGCTCCCGCACATCTTGTTAATCTTCTCAATTATCACCGAGCTGCCGACTCAAGACAGGTATCCAATTGCAAATCAGACAATTATTGATATGATCAGGCAGGGAAATTGTGTTTACGGCTTTGGCAAAATGTGGAAAATGGAGAAATAAAGAGAAATGTCAATTGAATCTTCTTGATGGCACCATTTGTAACTTGATACATTTTCCAGAACCCGATTATGGAAAAGCGCATTAAAAACAAACAATGATGGATAGACCATTTTTTGAAGAAAAAAAAAAGAAAAAACAAGTTTTTATCTATGAATAAACGGATTAATTTTTTTTACATAATATTTTGTATTGAATGTTGGAAAAGCATTGGAAAAGCCGTTGAAACAAAAAATGATAAGCATCTGTTTGGAAATTTCAAAAAAAAACAACAAAATACTAAGATTTGTCCTTAGGAAAAATGTTTAAAAAAGGGATCGTTTTTTGAAGAAAAGACGGATCCGGTTGAAAAACTATGTTGTTGTATTCCGATGAGAAGCAGTCTGGACACCACCAACATATTCTGAAGTGGTTGCATACCCATTTTGAGGCTGAAAATATGGGAAATTAGAAAAATTAGGCTGCGAACACAATCTTACTTGAGTATGCACACGTTTGGTTAATAAGATGAATGTGCCCGTTGAAGTGGAAAGGGCATGAACTGATTCACATTAAAACGGAAAATGTTGATGTTGTATTGGAAAACAACTTGTTCACATGAAGGGTGAACATTTTGATAAACATTTTGAAAAATGACATGAGGTTTCTGATTCTTTTGTTATTCGGCATTCTCTCCCGTTTGAAAAAGACACCACTTCTCTCGTCCAATTAAAGCTCGATCATCTCCCAGCCGACTTGCTGTTTTTTAGCGAAATAGTAAATTTCAACTTCCTTTGTCTTTTTTCTCCTGTCTTTAAACAAAACTGTCGTAGATGTCCATTCCAACAAAGAATTCAAAAACTGGAATTCCGAAGGTAAAAAAATCTTTGGAAAAATTTCAGTTTTCCAAAGTACAAAAAATGATGTTCTAAAAAAAAGAGAACAATTCCGGATGACAATAAATCATAACCTACCTGCATTCAAAACAAAAGCGAGTGATGATTGTCTGTTCGTTGTCTGCGTCTCTCATCTCACACGCACGCTCACCCTACTCTCCTTGTATCACTCTCTCTTTTTCTCTATGGTGAATAGGCAAACCGATGATAGGCAGAAAAAGTAGTTTTTTTGTGAAAAAATAAGCTTTTTGGAATAAAAAAAACATTAAAAACGATTCGATGCACTATTAATCGAACTGAAATGAAAAAAGTTACTAGAGTGCTCATTTACAGCGTTGTTATGTCTTTCTCAGCTACGAATCTTGGATCTTTGTTGCTAATCTTTTTTTGAAAGGTTTCCTCCAAAAGTTATAATTATTCTAGACGCTTCTCCTCTATTACCAAGAAATTTCGCCTTGCTCATTCGTTATTTCGCTGATTATTTCTTTGCCTAGAAAGCACTAGTAGTCAGTGGACGAAGGGAGCCGCCAAGCTTGCCAAAATCAAGTCCAGGCTTAATTATTCATTACGAAAGACGTGCACGCGCTCCAAATCAATGTATACGCTTGTGCATATCAGTTGTTTTGAAACGAGAGTTCTCAATTTTTCTGCTTCAAAAATTTTTTCCTTCACCTATGCGCAACTTTTTTTGTGTTTATAGCATCTCAGTTTTCTAATTTCTCACCCATGACATTTTGTTTGCTTACCGGATGATTAGTCATCTGCTGTTGAACCGATCATGAGTCAGATCCTACGAGGTCTTTGATGAAATAGGAGCAATTCTCTTTTTGAGCGAAATCTTGTAATTCCTTGAGATAAGCAAGATTATGTGGTCCCAAATTGAACGAGTTCTCCCTTTCAAAATGATTTTGAGCTGCTTCCTGAACATTTCTCGCTGGCTGACTTTTTCATTTGACGTTCCTCTACTCTCCTACTATTTTTTGTCCCTTGCAGGAAAAGTTCAACGTTGCCCCTTGATACCTCATTTCCGTATATATCCTAACCAACTTCAGCGCTATATTTGGTGTGTTTGACGTAAGAATGACTATTTCTACCAAATGCTCATGGGATTGCTCTAATTTGAGGATCATGTGTCTTTTTCTCTTACGGAATTGTTCATATAGACAACAAAGAATAACTTCTGACGCAAATTGGGTTGTATCAAAAACACCAATGCTGTCAACAAAATGTTTCTTTCTCTCAGTTTCACCATTTTTTTAAAGGAAGAACTTTTAATTGACCTTTCTTTAATGTCATTATCCGCTCTGTTGCGCCTAAGGTATCTCAGATTGTTCTCCCCCCTCACTGGCACAGAAAAAAAAGAGTAATTTTGGAGTATTTCATTATTGGAGACCATTTACATAGACATTCAGACCAGCTCTTTTTAGGAAAACTAGGGGAAATCCCCCCCCCTCTAAAAGCCTAATTTTTTTCCGGTCGTGAGAAATTGTAGTCAACGTGACTGCGCTTTCCCTCACATGATGGCAGTTGAGAACAACAAAGATGCACCCCTAAATTATGCCAAAAGTTGCTCACACCGGGCACATATCATAATTATATACTGAGCGCTTGCCACTGGTACCAGCTGCTTCCGATTCTCACGTGGAAGATTTCCCATCAATATGTAGCTTGTTTAGCCAGTTTTCCGTTTTCCGTTTTCCTTCTTTCACAAACCTCAAGCTCTTGTCGAAAGCTGGTTTGAGCCAGAACAGTAGTCTGTGTAAATCTCAAAAAAACTTCCCATGTTGATCATCCCCTTTGTTGAAAATACAAACTGGTGGGCGCATATCAAAACGCCGATCAATCAGAAACCTTTGCGTATGTTTTCTGTACATAGATACTCGCTTAAAAACAGATTATTACTCATGGGAACAACTTTGCTCGCTGTTGCCAAAGCATGTAATTGCGGTTTCAGTCTCTGAAGCAAACGCCATTGCAACTTACCTGCTTGTAAATACTTCTCCAAGCGGTTTTGTACGTTTTTGCTGGTTGATCGCTATGCATTTTGAGTGTTTCTCTAAGTTCTGAAGTATAGATGAGATAAGAAAAGGTTCTTCAGACTAACGTAATACATATGAAACATAAAACCAATGCGATCTGCGTACTTGTTGTCCTTAGTATCCCGAGACAAGTAGCTCTTTTGTCGTAATTCATCACTTCTATTCTCTTGATTTTATCTTTTTTCCTTACTACACACAACTGTCTGTTTTACAGGTTCAGGATGTATCGAGAGATGCTCAAACAGGGGTTCGAGGAGTCGATATACTGTGATATGTGGCCATGCGACCGAGAATGCGGCAAATTCCACAAGCAGTTCATTCATACAACCAGTAAGTTTCGTTGATTGACACTCACTTTGTCAGATCAAATGAGAACTGAGTTTTCAGGAATGCGTCGAATGCATACCATCTCGGAATCAGTGGATCACGCGCCACAAGAGCAAGGTATACTGTAGTTAAAGATTTCCGCGACTGTTTTTTGTTTCAGAAAACAAAGAGAAAGCTAAGGGAATCTTCGAAGAGATAATGGAACACGCTTCTCGAAAGGTTAGTCTCGGGGCAATTGTGCGAAAGGAAAGAATACCATCATTTTTTCCCAACTGTGTTTTGCTAAAAGAAAATGGTTTAATTGAACCACGCTAATGAATCAAAGAGGGGCAAACCTCGTGATATTTTTCAGGATTCTCAGCAATTTTTCGAACGGCCGTTGCCTCCTCTTCCAAAGGAATTTCAATCCATGACCCTTGGAGCCCTTCCAAAGGTCAAGGTTGATTCGACAAAGGTAGACACCACAGTGTTATACTACGACAATCCTGTTTGGGATGACGCAAAGTTCCGTCAAGAACTTCTAGACTCGGATGACGACAATTTCTCCATAGGTTCGGAAAGCAGAAAAAGATCACAACTAATTTGAAGAATTTCCAGGTGACGCTCCATACATCATGGCCGACGACGATACACTTGATGACATCTTGAGAGACACTCAGCACGAGTCAGCATCAAATCCAATTCAGCATTATCAAGCTGATGAGACTATTCTCACGGATGATGATGATGATGATAATGGTAAGATACCTACATCGATTTACAAACCGAACTGTTTTTTTTCAGATTACAGTAAGCTTGATCTGTCCAAACCCAACCCAGGTGCGTCTAAAAATGATCTGCTCATAAAAATTTAATAATCATATTGTTTCCAGGCAGCTTCCGTCAATCAAAGCTCAGAATGCAAAAGGTACGGTCCCCAGACGCTGTGTACGAAAAAAGCTTAACCGATCTGTGATTCTTCTCCATTAACAAAAAAAAGCAAAACAGCAATGAGCCCCACCTCTCGTCGCAATTACTTTCTGTTTGGATCTTATCAACATTATGAAATATTTAAATAAATCAATATGCCAAACTAAATGGATTTGTTATTTGTTGTGAACTCGAAACTCGGGTAACCAAACAAAATCAATGAAGTTGAAAAACAAAGATTCGTGTTCCGTGGCGAAGAGGAAACTCTCAAGAGGAAGAGTCGATTTGGTTTCCATAACAACTGATAACTTACTAGGTTAAAAATGGCGGCTAACCAAAATAGAGGAAATAACGCATCAATTTCTGACATTCCGTTCCAAACACTTTGCAAGAAGAAATAAAAAGGTTCGAGCGGTATGAAATGGAAGTTGATACCTGAACTAAATATGAAAAATTCTGTCAATGCAAGCGAAAGTTGCGATGTTCCCAATTAGATAGTTTGGTTCGTCCCGAAAGAAAATTTATCACAGTATTTCTTTTTGACGGCGTGAAAAAATATTTTTGAAAAACACACTATAAAAATATGATTTTACCCCGATTCCCCAACGGAACTCGCAACGGCACCTGATTTCGGACATAACCACTTTGTTTGAATGGCATGATAGTTGATCCTCGAACCATCTGGGATTTTTTCCATAATTTGTTTCCTGGTTTCAGTGTCCAAAGAACAATATGGTCATTTTTGTTTTCAACAAAATCCGTGCTTTTGATAACAGGCTTTGAAATTTTGCCATGTGAGCTTGTAAAGGGTGAGCATAAGTACTACCTACATATATCACGCCCCCTCCATCTTTGACTGAATCACTTAAAGCACACTGCCAGAAAACGTCAAATTCCATAAATTACCATAATTGAAGGTTCAATTTGGCTATTCGTGAGACGGCTATAATTAATTTGAGTTTTTAGAGTACCCTTTATTCAGCATTCTCTGTTCTGACCCCATTAGCCTGTCACTTTCCTTGACACCTGTCACAGTCACAGTCTCAAACATCAAAGAGACAAAGAACCCGAAGAATCTGCCATTTTTGACCAACAGTGTTCTACAGGCCAGGTCAACCGCCCCCCCCCCCCTCGTCCGCACACGTGTTTGGACCGCCCCTTAAAGGTCAACCCCGCTCAAAAACAGTCCCTGTGGCCTGGTTGGGCCATTCTTATTCACCGGCTGCTGCTGTGGCATAATCATGTTCCTTTTATATCCATTTGTTGGCACCGCTAAACGGGCGGTATCATCTGCGGCTGTGGCATAATCATGCTCACAATATAGCATGTAGTTGGTACTGCTAGGTGGTATCGGCTGCGTCTGTGGCGCCATTGCTCTTACATTATAGCACGTAGCTGGTACTGCCGGACGTACGGTATCAGGCACTGCTGTGGCGCCATCGCTCTCACATTATAGTATGTACTTGGTATTGCTACTGTGGCATAATTGTGTTCGTATTATAGCATGTTGCTTTCACTGCTGAACGGGCGGTATCAACTTCTGTTGTGGCATAATCATGTTCACATTATAGCATGAAGTTGGTTCTGTTAGGTGGTATCCACTGCTGCTGTGGCGCCATTGCTTTCACATTATAGCATGCAGTTGGTACTGCCGGACGTGTGGTATCGGGTACTGCTGTGTAGCCATCGCTATCACATAATAGCATGTAGCTGTGGCATAATCATGTTCACATTATAGCTGCTGCTGTGGCATAATCATGTTCACATTATAGCATGTACTCCGTTCCGCTGTGCAGTGTTGGCTTCTGCTGTGGCGCCATCGCTCTCACACCATAGCACGCAGCCGGTAACTCTTTCTGTGCTGAGCCTCTACGTGGCGAAAGAGATCAACTGCCGGATTCCCTCTACATAACTAGTGAGACGGACTCCACTAGGGGATGACGGCAGGCTAAGAAGCACACCGTCTCGCGCCGGTCTTAAAGTGGTGTCCACACTTTATGTTCCCAAGCCGCTTTGTTTGGTCTAGCTAACCATAACAGAGTATCCCAGAGACAACCAAAAGCTGAATCGATATGCCAAACTAAATGGATTTGTTATTTGTTGTGAACTCGAAACTCGGGTAACCAAACAAAATCGATGAAGTTGAAAAACAAAGATTCGTGTTCCGTGGCAAAGAGGAAACTCTCAAGGGGAAGAGTCGATTTGGTTTTCATAACAACTGATAACTTACTAGGTTAAAAATGGCGGCCAATTAAAACAGAAAAAAACAACTCATCAATTTCTGACATTCCGTTCCAAACACTTTGCAAGAAGAAATAAAAAGGTTCGAGCGGTATGAAATGGAAGTTGATACCTGAACTAAATATGAAAAATTCTGTCAATGCAAGCGAAAGATGCGATGTTCCCAATTAGATTGTTTGGTTCGTCACGAAAGAAAATTTATCACAGTATTTCTTTTTGACGGCGTGAAAAAATATTTTTGAAAAACACACTATAAAATTATGATTTTTTGCGCAGTTCACCCCGATTCCCCAAAGGAACTCGCAACGGCACCTGATTTCGGACATAACCACTTTGTTTGAATGGCATGATAGTTGATCCTCAAACCATCTGGGATTTTTTCCATAATTTGTTTCCTGGTTTCAGTGTCCAAAGAACAATATGGTCATTTTTGTTTTCAACAAAATCCGTGCTTTTGATAACAGGCTTTGAAATTTTGCCATGTGAGCTTGTAAAGGGTGAGCATAAGTATTACCTACATATATCACGCCCCCTTCATAGGCGCACAAAGCTTCCAAGAACAAGATTTCCGCAGAACTAATATCCGCTATGTCTAATTTTACTGCCCACTTCGGCAAATATGAAGATTATAGGATTTTGAGTTTCAATGTCGCGGTATTCACATCAAACAATGCAATATGTAAATTACATTACAGGTTGGTTTATGGACTGCTGTTTTATTCGCATTCCCGATCTTTTGGAGTGCGATAAGGAAATTTCCCCAGAATTTTTCATTTTATGCTCTCGTTATGCAAAAACAAATAGCGACCATGTTGTATAATTTTTTCTACGTGTTGATCTTTCTTTGCGATAATTTTGTGTAAGATCAAAGCAAAACTACCAGTTATATTTTGTCGATTCAGAAGCAATCAAGTGATCCGGAAGAAATTCCTTTGGATCTTTCCGTATCTGAGACTTGTATCCTATTTCCAAAAAGTTGCTTTGTGTGAATTCTTAATTTTCCCTGCTGTTTTTCAAAATAATAAACCGTAAGTTTTCCTGTTTTTCCAACTCGACGAAAACCAAACTCAACATTATTTTTCAAAACTCTCAAGCTTCTTTTTTCCATAGTCTCTTAGAATCACATTTTGAGGTCCCGCTTCTTTTTTTAGGCTCGCCATATTAACGGGAGCAACAGTTTGGGGCTTTCCGTACATTCTGCTTACGTTCCTGGAAATAAGCTGTAAAGAAACATGTTTTAGTAGTCTCTTTGATTTGTGGCGTTCAGATCCTTGTCAATACTCCTTCGTGCCATTCGGATGGTTCACAGGCTATTCAAGTTCTTCTGAAGTTTTTGCTGTTTATGATTTCGTGATAATGTTTTTTTTACAGCGATGCAACGGAAGGTTTCATGTAGTGGCATGTTTTTTAGTTCTCATGATGATCACAGTTTGGATCGCCCATTCCTATGCAAAGGTCCTTCCATTAGGATTTCACGTAATACATTTGAAATTTAAATTTGAAAAAACTAATTTCAGAGATGCTGTGGATTCACTTCATCTAGCTTCATGTCTCCTACAAACACTGAAAGAATGATGAAAAAACAAATACTGATCGGATCTATTGTTTTCAGCATTGAGATCTTCGTTTATTTGCCCTCGAGTTACACAATGATGACTTCGGCTTGGGACCTTTCGGAGCACCCAATTTTTTTTTCACAAGTGCTTCCAATTCTTTGGATGTTTATTGAAGAGTCAGTTTTTCATAGTACCGGTAAAATTTCAAAACGAAATTGATAGGCGGAACTGAATTGCATGTGATTTATGTATCAACAAAATAACAGCAGAAACCGTTTGTCTAGTGTGACTGACATAGTTTCAACTAACAGTTTGATTGGGTACGGATTGAAAATACTTGATTGAAAAAAAAAACCTGATAAAAATAGGCGATCGAGTGAGAAACTTGACGCTTAAAAATACAATTTTTTTAATCAGTTGCTTTGAGAACATTTTTTTAATCATTTAAATACTCTATTTCTAAAAAATAAGAGAACGTATTAAAATAGTTATAATATTTGCAAAATCATATAGCTGTTCGAACAATCCAATGTCGTTTAAGTTGATTTTCAATTTTTGAGAGTTCTAAACCATGTGCATTTGACAAACATGTGAGGTTTTTCAGATTAATATTATTTGGTACCTCATTGGAAGTCTCAATCGTCACACCAGCGGTAAATGTGAGCGAATGCTGAACAACAGCATCCTAGCAACATCACCATGTCATTCAATTCCACATCCTCTCTTTTCAGTATGGCAACGGGCCCGTCGGACGACTAGAAATAAATGAAAGTGTATTGTGACACAAAAAAAGCCAGCATTCCCATGTACATATACTTTCCCATCTCAATGCAGACGCAACCAGTTCCTACTTCTTGTTTCTCGTCATAATTTATGCTTTTCTTTTTCCTTATCAATGGCGTTTCATCAATAAACTGTGTATCACGCATCACACATTTTTTCCGAACTCCTGATAATTAAATCAGATGCTCGCCCCGTGTGCTCCATTCCGGTTCATAATTGAAACAATAGACCTTAACGTCATTGTTCCTTCGTTTTGATCGACTCACCAACATTACCTTCAGTTTTCCTCTTTTTTGCGAACAGGTAAGAGAAAGGTGCACTCAAGCAAGCGATCCTCACTGTCGTTTCCGCACCGCATCCACATTTCCGACTACTTTATGACATGCACGTTTCATAAACATCTGTCTTCATGGCCGTGCTTCGTCTCCTTCCCCTCCATTTTCGATTTCTCATTTCCGTTCTAACGTGTGCTCTGTTGGGAAGGCTGTCCTGGCCGTCGTGGCTGTCCTAAATGAGTCTAAAATATCAATCTTTCCCGTTTTCTTTTTCAGTTCTTTTCCTATTAACGGGCGTAGTTGTGCATCGGACGCACTTCAACTTTTTAACTGACATCTGGCTGTTCATTCAGCTTTTTTAGTTGGGAGAAAGTGGGCGGGGTGTCCCTAAGTCGGCAAAAAGCTTAGAAGCAGATCAGAGTGTCCGCATCCAATTGAGAACTACGCAAGTCCTTCTCCGCCTCTTCTCCCAAGCCTTGACGTCTCGAGCACCCAGTTTTCAACGTTTCCGAAACTCGATGTGTCCCAAAGCTGAGCTAACGAGCAAAAAAACACAAATTGGATTAATTTGAAGTGGTCCCAACCCAGTGTTTCGAATCGCAAGCTTTGTTGCTCTTTTCTCTTCATTTCGTTCCTTTTTGCCAGTTGGTCAAGAAATGAGAGTTAGAGATGAAGACCGTGGACCACTCCCTTATGACTTTAAATTTTTATCAATTAGTGATAGGATCAGAGATTACAAGTTGTTTTTCCCACTCTTCTCCCCTGACACCATGTCTAGTCATTCTCAATTTCTTCTCATTTTATTTATACAGCTCTCAAAATACCCGATTTTCCTTCCTATTTTTCAGTTTTATTTATTCAATTGTTTCTGCCAACAATACCATGCCAGACAAAAATCTACTTGAAAAGTGCAGCGCTGTGATCCAATGGGTATCCTCAAAAAATGGTGAGTACAGGAAGCGCGGGCGGTAGTGCAGAGTACATAGTTCCTTCTGATTGAAAATTACCACCTATTCAAGGTGCATCGCCACGTAGAGACTACATTCCAACGAGCATCCGAATGGGAAATGGAGTAGAAATGCCATTCATGGGACTTGGAACCGGAGGTATTCCCTGCACTGAGCAACAAACAGAATTCTCTCTCCGTACCGCTCTTGATCTCGGATATACGCACATTGACACAGCGAGGGCTTATGCTACCGAACCAATTATTGGAAAGGTGCTCAAAGAATACTTTGACGCCGGGAAACTGACCCGCGAAGATGTGTTTATCACTACTAAAGTGAGCCTCTCTTAGTTTCTTCCCCTTGGAAGTGTTTTCCATTGTTCAGCTTCCATGCACTCAACACGACCGACAGAGTGTTGAGAAGTCTCTAAGGAATCAGTTAAAGGACCTCCAGTTGGATTACGTCGACTTGTTTCTAATCAACACGCCGTGCGGGGTTCGGGTGAGTTGAGATGCTAAATTTGTAACCGTCTGGGGTTAAAAACAACTCATTCTTATTTCAATTTTTTCTCAGGTGCGCAAAGACGAGAACGGGCTGCTGACTACCGACACTTCGTATATAACGCTCACCAATACATGGAAGGGGATGGAAGATGTAAGATAATTATAGGTGTTCTCCGAGAGACAATTGTCCCGTGTGATCTGACATTTGCGCGAAACCAAAGAGCAATTATAAGATTCGATGTATTTATAAGGTGTACAATCAAAAACTTGCACGGGCAATTGGACTATCCAACTTCAACATCGACCAAATTCAACAAGTCTACAGCACTGCAACCATCAAGCCGCACAACCTCCAGGTTCATTTGAATCGACGAGAATACAACTTATTTTAAATTTTTTTAGGTCGAAGTGAACCTGCATTGGCCACAAAAAGAACTGGTAGTTCTCTGTCAGTCATTGAATGTATGTCTCACTGCATTCGCGCCAATCGGGAGCCCCGGTACGTTTCACACGAGTTCTCACGACATGACGCCAGTTGTTCAGGACAACGCCGAATGCTCGGGATGATCGATCCAAGTCCACTTGAAGAACCACTGGTTGCATATCTGGCCGAAAAGTACAAGAAGACGCCTGCTCAAATTCTCTTGCGACACTTGACACAAAGAAACATTGTGGTGATTCCGAAGAGCATTGATGCTCAACGACTGAAACAAAACTTGGAGAGCATGAAATTCTGGTTGAGTGATGTTGACATGGAGGCACTAGCTCAAGTAAAATCCCGCAGCCGTGTTTACACGTACAGCAGCCGGTAAGCAATACGAATAAAAACTTGAAACAAATTTTAATACCTAATTCTCAGAAGGAGTCACCCGGAGTATCCGTTCGGTGATCTTGAAGATGAAATTCCAATCACCGTCTAATTAAATCTCCCCACTATGTATATTTCTCTCTTTTCACTCACATGTTTCTTGACCTGCTAGCTGGCTAGACACTCTGTATTTGCTTTATCCGTACCCAAATTTGTCCAGAAATTCCTTTCACCCGAGTATTGACAAATTGAACATTTTGATTTGTGCTAAAACGCGCAATAATAAAGGAGTATATGAACAGTCACAAGACACAAAACATAATATAAATTCGGGAAATGACCTTAAATTTGGAACATGGAATTTTTTTTAATAGGTAATAAATGTAGTGCGCATTAAATATTGTCTTATAACAGGTTGGTTTTTTACACATTTTCACTTTTTCAGCTTTGAACTATACACTTGTTGAAAGTTGAGTAACAGTCGCCTACACCTAGTTCAACAAACACTACGCTTGTCCGGACAGTGGCTAAGTACTACCCAACGCACAATTGTGTGCATACTTCTGCACACCCCCCGCAACGGCTACCCGTTCACTCTGAACCAAAGAGACCCGATTAAGGGTGCCAAAATTTGCGTTTCGGTTTTGCTTCGTTGATTTGACGACTGATAAAAGATACAGAAAACTGAGAGAAAGCAAACGGACAAAATGCTCTACGCAAAAACCCTGTGCACGAGTTGGAGTATTAAGAGAAAAAAGACGGGGGAAACTTTAGTGTGGTCAGGTCTCAACGGGTTGACAAAAATGAATATTTCTTATTCTGCTTTTCAAAAATTTGTTCATCATATTATTGCAAACAGCATTTTATTTTTTGAGGGTTTTTTAGTGGTTTTCACAAAAAAAATTTTGAGATCTCAAATTTTTCATAGAATTGAACTATTTGAATGTTTCAATGATCTGCATCACGCAGGTCTTCTCAGAGTTCCCGCACGAGTCGGTTTTGGAATCTGAGAATTTGCATAAAAGTGGGTAGTGTTGTAAGCAAACAAATCCAATGACCACCAGAGGTGTTCCCTTCTTTCCACAACTTTTCACAGTTTCTCATAGTTTCTCTCAACATTAATTAGTCTTGCAGTTTGCTTTGCAACCAACATCGTTGTAACTTGATATGTCTCTTTTAAATAGTTTTTTTTGCGTTCAACATTTAACCATTTCTGGTCGGCCACATCAACCCCCAAGAATGGTGCGGTTTGTTCCACTGTCTTTTAACTGTCCACTCATTCCCTCATTAGATTGTCATCGCTGTCAAAAATGGGAATGTATACACTCCAAAGTTTGCTCGGCGAATCGAGTCGAGTCGGCTCAAGATGATACCGCATCCCACTTTTTTTGGTGGCGAGACGGTCATTAGGTCGCATCAAATTGCGACCCGGCGGCTTATCAGAAACGAATCTTGAACAAATATTATCGTTTGCTCCAGATTTTCCAATCGTGGCGCTCAGCTTTTTTAACGGTCGGCCGATCCTCCCAATTTGTCGTTTTTTCATCTCCTTGTGTTCTCTTGTTTCTTCAATTCATTTTCACCATTTATTCTACTTCACTACTTTTTACTGCTTGCTTTTTCGCATTGCACTTGCATAGGCGCCAAATGTTCCAGTGTTTTTTGTGGTGTAAGCAATGATCCTTTTTCTCCACTCAGACAGACAGACTTCCACTTTCAAAATTCTCAATGAACCTTTTTCCTTCACTCTATTTTATTTCATACAAACTGTTTTTGTGTTCTGCTCTGCGCGCCGAGCAGCGAATTGCAAACGAGAACCATATGCAACATCATGAATGGAAGTCAAATCGGCAGGGTGGTCACACTTCTCAACTTTTTCTTTTCTCTGAGTGCATCCAATGTTCGAGTTGTTCGCCGCCTTGTGTATTCGGTTTCACGCATACGTGATAGCAGCCTCGAACAAACAGTGTTTCGAATTGAACGCGTGCACGCTTGCTCTTGGCGGCTCATCCTTGTGATTTTGAACCTTCAAGTGCAGTTCGTTTGAACTTTCTCCCCTCTTCCTATTGCTTTGTTTTACCGCTGATTTCTGACCGTTGAAAATCATTTTCTCATGATCAATTAACATAGTCTTTTCTAAATTTTTTGCACAAAATTCCAAGCGTTCTTTTTTGTTTGTCTTCCCAAAAAATCTCAGTTCTGTTCCACTTCAGCATGCCACTAGACCATATTTGCCATGTTGAAATAGACACCAAAACTTGTCGGCTAACAACATTTTGAGCCACTTTCCGCCATTTGGGTCAAGGATTTGAACCTTATAACAAACAAAACTTAACGAGAAGGATCCGTTCGTGACCGCAACAAAAACAATATGAAAAACGATATCCAATGGCGGGGGGTTTCGACCAGATCCCAGAATCGTTGTTGTTGTCTTTGATGGATACCGAGCACTCGCTCAAATCCTCCGACTCGCCCTCCCAATGCATCCGACCCAAACACAGATGGTATGCACTTTGTTTTTTTTTCTCCCGCCGAATCTCGCCTTCCAATTTATTTAACCTCGTGAGCCTCATCGTATCGTTCGTTTTGTTTGCAACTCGACCTCCCCTCCTCAACAATTTTGAGCTCGTTTTCATCTCGTGAAACTGTTCGAGTTGTTTATGAGCATAACGAAAACTGAAGAGTTCAGACTAGGCGACCAAGCCAAGTGGAGTGCTTATTCCCAATACGACAGCACTGCTTTTGACAATGTTTTTCAAACTTGCCAGCCTATTTTGTATATTACAGGTCAGTCAAATGCAAAATCATTTATGAAAATTTCTTGATTTTCGTTTTTAGTTTTCAAATGGTTTGTTACTACGAGTGAACGAATTTGGTCTACACGAAGCTGCTAACTTCACACGACAATGGCTTTCAATGGCTGGACCACATATGAAAATGCCAGAGATTCGAGTGAGTTTCACAACCTGCAAGCTATTTAAAAACTATAAATGTCTATTTTAGCAATCTTTCTACAATTCTTTTGCCGGGGGAGAAATGACTGTTAGTAATATCACGATAAAACGATTCGTGCCTCCACTAATTCGATTCCGACCATCCGATCATTCCTTTCTCTACATGTCCACTTTGAGTGGATATGCTCAAGTTTCAGCTGAATGGTCCGTAGAGTCACAGCTGCTGAACATGCTCAAAATCCCACTTCAAGGACAAATTCATGCACAGATGACCGGTTTAATCTCTGAAATTGCTATGCAGGTATTTGCAATGTAAATTAAAGTTTAGCGTTTAATTGGAAATTCAGATCACACAAGACAATGAGGTCGAGGTGCATCACTGTGTTGCTAATATCCGGGATTTGAGAATAGCTTTCGATGTAAACTCCAGTTTCAAAAAAGTAGCCAAACATTGTTGTTCAGGGTAGCATGGCAGCTGACCTCCTCCATTGGTTCCGTCAAAGTGTTACAAGAGCCATCAGAAAAACATTAGAAGAAGAATATTGTGACATGATGAGCAACCATTGGCTCCCGTGGGTTGAAGCTCAGCTATACCAATTCCCGACGAACCTCACAATCAGCCACAATCCAGATGTAACTACCTTGTTTACTCAAATCTGTTTATCATTTCTTGTTCACAGGTCACCCTTATCCAAACAATGCAGTCCGTCGCAATGACCCAACATCACGTTGACATCCGAATGAGAAGTGATCTGATTTGGGATGATGAGTTTGTTGAGAGCGGAATGGTCGAAAACTCCACGCTGACAAGCGTTGGTACGATATACAACCAAAAAAAATTTCTTATTCGATTTTGGCTTTAGAATCTCTCCCAAGATCCACTAGAATGATCGACATGTTTATTGACGAGCACACAGTTCAAAGCATTATTGCTGCTGCTCATTTTGCAGGACATCTAAAGTACCTCAAACAAAGAATGAAAAAATCATAATTCTCAACGTTTCAGGACGAAAATTGATTCTCCATTCTTGAAAACAAGCTGCGATGTGCTTTGCATCGGAACAGTTCTCCCAGAATTGGCAGAGCAAGTTCCGAACAGAACACTTTCCGTAGAAGCGGCTACTTTGTCTCCTCCAGTCATAGACCTTCAAGAAGGAAAAGCACTCGTTTATTTGAATGCATCTCTTAACGTAACTTGAACGTTTTCAACAACTGAAAAGCATTTCATTCATAGGTTTTTGCCGCTCCTCCAATGAAATCAGTAGAAGGAAGCATGATCACAATCAATGTCGAAACAGAATTCACATTGACAATGGAAATGAGAAACAAGCGAGTGAAGGGATACATTAACATGATCAATGCGCAAGCAAATCTTGTTGACAGCAAAGTTGGTTTGATGTCACAAAAGGTAAGTGAAAAAAACAAAAAAAGACTGAAGAGAGTGGGATTCGAACCCACGCCCCCGAAGGGACTGGTGCCTTAAACCAGCGCCTTAGACCGCTCGGCCATCTCTCCGCACATTTGACGGAAAGTGTTTGACAAAGATATGAGTCTGTCTGGGCGCTCTCCTCGCTAGGGAGAGCGTCGAGCAAAGCGGCAGAAAGAGAGATAAGTATTAAAACGAGAAAGATTTGAATGTGATAAACAAGGGAGCTAACGTAAGAAAATTAACAAAAAAAGTAGCAGAAGCAAAATAATAGCACAGTATTTTAAAAAAGTCACCCAGATCATTCACAAACTGATATTTTTCACAATTAAGTTTAGAAAAATGTTTTAAAAAAAATGAGTTTTACGACATGAATGTATGTTTTCTAATGACAATAAACTGCAAAAAAAGACTGAAGAGAGTGGGATTCGAACCCACGCCCCCGAAGGGACTGGTGCCTTAAACCAGCGCCTTAGACCGCTCGGCCATCTCTCCACATGAGTTCCCTGGCGCCATTTCTCATCAAATACTCTCACTTTTCTCCCAACTGTCTACCTTTTCAGACCGTCGACTTCCTCGTCAATATGTCAACTCCTTTCCTCGAGGACGCAGTTGATGTTCTCATCGGGCGAGGTCTCATTGTTGCTGACCCATTCCAGTTTCCATCTACAAATGAACACTTGAGTATTCATGACAAATGTTTGCGATGGGAAGCTGACATTGTTATGCCAACTGCTGTGGCGCATACTCACGTTTTCTAAAACTAGAAACTACTTACCTACGTCTACACTCTAACCAAAAAACAACACAAAATGGGTAGTGATTTTTTGAAATTTCTCGAAAGTTCTCAGTCTTTCAATTTAACCTTTTTTTTTCTTTTTCTCTGTCTTTCTTCTTTTTTTCAATGGGGTCTTGGTATATTGTCTTTCTGAACATTTGCAGTGCAAAACTGAACAACGAACGAGGTGTTTATTCTACGTATTTAACGAATCATTCCATGATTCCCATTTCGTAACATCTATGATGTAATTTTTATGTTATAAATTAAGTTTTCTGTTTCACAATCAAATATATATACTGAATGTTATAAAAACTGTTTTAAATTGTGTATTGTGGCAAACAAAATAAGCAAAGCCCGTGAGGAGAGAAAAATGTCCAAAGTGTCAATGTTGTGTAGTTTTCAATATCGAATGGTAATTGCAGAGTTCAGATTTTGACAAGCGTAGGAACTTTCTTCGAATCTGTCCATGTGATTGAGAATGTAGTTTTGTCTGAAAAATGTATATTTTCATTGGAAGAATTAGGGCAAAACACAGTACCTTCCATAAGAATCCGAATTGAGACCATCTTCGTGTCCCAAAACGTAATAATCTCTTTTGAGGATCTTTTCTTGTGGAGCACACCCAACGTTGCAAGAACGAAGCCAGATTCTTACTTTTTCTAAAAACAAAACACAGTTGTTTAAGAATTATAGAATCGTCACTCACTAGAGAGTTCGAATGCTCCGGAGCCAGCTCCATTGCTGTCTTTCACTGTTCCGTCGTAAATTGTATAGTTTGCACCGTTTACAACTGCGCTACTCATTGAATTTAGTTCGAAACGGATTCCTAGAGAATTTTTTGTTAAAAGAACAAGAATATTTTTAGGTACCAAAATGTCCATCAGTTGAAAGCAACGATTTCAGTTGTTCTGAGCTGTCCAGCTGGCATTTTTTGCATTTTACACTGCAGGTTGTCTCAGCACAAGAGCATTCTCCTGAAACAGCCTAGTGTTGAATTTGTAGTTAATACGAACATACCGCCGTCATAACAAACAGTATCAACTGCAGATTCGTCAATGATTCTCCGTACAAATCTGGTCCTTGCTGAACGATGATGATGTCGACGAACTCTTAGCACGTTATCCGTTTTCGGAACGTCTGGATGAGCAATTAAAAGCATTCCAACAAGTCCTTAATAACAATCTGTCAGTTTTTTTGTTGTTTTCAGAAATTACCCTGAACCGGATGAATAGCTCTGATTGGTACAGGTGCTGATTTGTAAGGAATGTTCTTCCCTCCTCTGGATTCACTGAGTGCAACTTTGTAACAAATTGTATGGTTTGTTGCAATGTTGGTGATGATAAAATGAAGTCCCAATGCTGACGTAGTTGGGTTTATGGGGGTGTAGGAATCATTCTACAAAAACATTAAAAAGAGAAATCATTAACTAGAATTCTAACCAAGAAGTAGAGTTGGTCCGGAGTAGCAGTGAATAAAGTATAGGTTCCGTGGAAAATATCCAGAGTTTTAATAGTTGGATTTGTGACACTGAAATTAGTAAAATTGTTGAATAAAAATCTATGTTTGTTTTCAAATCCCACTTGAAACAGACTGTTTGATGCACAAAGTTGTCCTGAACCTGCTGATCAATTGAAAGATGCACTGGATAGTAATCATCTTGTGTCAATCCTCTCTTTGGTCTGGGACGTTTTGTAGCGACTATTCGAGCAGCCACGACTGCTTTTCCACGTCCCTTAGTAATTAGTGTCACATAATGGATGTTATTGGGGATCTGAAATTGAGAAAATCGACATTCCATTCAGTGATATTCAGACAAACATGAATCTCAATTGGACTTTCAGTGACGTTTATCCGTTTTTCAGTGCATCCTTTGCAACGTACAAGAACCTAAAAACACTCTGATTATCTGAACAGTCACCATCTCTTTTCATACTTCTAAATGATCGTTGTATTCAATCTCCACCGATCTGCGCCGTTTCTCGTATAAGGACCTCGTGGCGACCAAAGTTGTCAACGGACTACCATATGATCCGTCACTTCCCTGTTGTTCAGAAATCCAATCTGCCAGTCGGTCCCAATCGACCTCCGTTCCTTCAGCATATGCGGTTACAATTGCTGACAATGCAAAGCTATTAACCATTATTTGGCAGCTCTGCAAGAAAATTCGGTTCCGACCAAAAGAACAAAGACCGCCGCAATATTTGCATGATCGGGGACGAAGAGAAAGTATGCTAATTGTTTTTTACTGGGATGGAAGAGAAGATTGGTAGATGAAAGGGGAAAGAGGAAAAGAAAATGTGGAATGTGAAAAAGCTCCAACTTAAGAAAACACTATTTCCTCAAAAAAGTTGAGGGGACGATTCACTTTGGTTTTATTTCTGAAGACCTATATTTTCAAGCTCTATGAAAATGAAGGGTAATTCATAAATCATTATTGTTTATATTCTCACCTCACGACGTCTTCTGAAAGACTCAATGTTTTGCTTTGTCTTTTTGACCCGGTTCATTTCAGTGTTACATTTCCAATACGGTGGATGCTCTTCTACAAGTTCATTACCCTTTGAGTTACTGATCCGTACTCACTATCAATTTTTGAGAGCAAGTCACTTCTCATAAGTTCCGCAGTTGCATTTGTTGCCATAAACGCAATCGCTGCAGCGGTCCGTCCATCTTTCACATTTGACTCGTCCAACTCATAGAAGTATTTGTGTAGCTTTCCAAACGACTTGGTCTACAGAAATTTGGGCATAACATGTTATTCCCAGTTCATACGCTCACCATGTCCTTCAGCCCAGTTCTATAACTTGAGCAGTCTCTTGAAACTTGATACATAAACGAGACAAGCAGGTATTTCTTATCCTCTGTGTTTTCAACGTCTATGATGTCACTCAGGTCTTCTTTGAAGTCTTTCCTTCCTAGTTTCGGTATATATTCTGTTATAGTTTTTAAGGACCCCAGAACCCGACTTTCTTCAACATCCGCTTCACAGAGAAGGCTTGTAGCAATACTTGTCAACCTGAAAGCTCAAGATTCTTTTTGTTTTCAAAAACAATGTTACGGACAATATTGAAACATCTCCTGGAACTTGAGGCTTTCCAAATTCACTGTATCCACACGCTTCTTTCCTCGAGGTGCAATTAGAGAACTGCATCATTTCGTTTATTACTGAAATTTGCTTATAAAACATAATATTGTTTGCTCTCCTTACAGTCATTAATCTCTGCTTCCATTTGATAAGAAGTGTATCCAGAAAGCTTCAATTTCTTGAATTTATAAAGCACTACTGCGAGTTCCTTGATGACAGAAGTCAAAATCCTTTGTCCATTTCTTTTAAATCGTGAACTCATAGACATTGTGATGACTCGATCGGTCAGTGGCAAAAATTCTGAAAAAATCAACGATTTGAAGTTTTTTTCAGATTGTTTCGATATTCTTACTAGATAGCGTGATACTGAAAGAGTAAACTGTCTCAGTATCGGGAACATTTGATGTGATTAGTGTATTGATGGTGTCAGCATCATCGGACGACGCATGCTGATCGGAGAACGCTGAAATATTGCATTCAGAGTCAAACAGCATAGAATTGAAAATTTGACCAAAAAACGATTTCTGGACACTGATTCATTCTAGAAAAAACGTTGTCTACGTAAGTGTGCAAGTACGCTCCAGTGCACTCCTTTCAAACGACCGAAAATATTTTCTTAGTTGATTTCAAAAGGTTTTCATCCAATCCTTTTGACTGTCATAGCAATCATAACTTTTCCCAATTTTACATACTTATCATTTTTGTATCTTTGCTGGCAGTTGATCCCGGATCATCGTTCATTGCCGTAACCAATGGTTTACTCGGATTCAAAATATGTCGTTCATAATATTCTTCAGTGTCTGCTCGTTTCTAAATCATTCACCAATTTAGTCTCATTCACATTGAATTGCAAAACACCTGGATCTCAATTTGCTTTCTCACTGCATCCAGAATTCTTCCCGTTTCGCAATTCTCTCTGAAATTAAGTTCGATTGATGTTAGATGTTTGTGTTTGTATTTTGATTGAATTGTCGGTTTTGAAAAAATACTGATATTGGTCTTGGATCATCATCTTAACAAAAACATTTGATTGGTTTTCTATTCAATTTTGGAGAAATTGGAAAAAGGCAATTAAGAAAACTGCTGATTTTTATGGTTTTGGGAGGAGAAACTTATCTTCAAACCGGATCTGTTTTTTGGAAAGGAATCGTGACCATTTTAGTGTTTCCAGTATAAAACTAATTTCAAAAGTTCAAAAATCACATACGTTCTTAAAGTGACCGTCATGTTAACAAGACCAGGTGACAGGAATTTCATCATGAGATATTTGCTCTGGATTGGTGAGCTTCTCGTCACTTCCACTTTCATGTAGTAAGTGTCTCCTTTATTTCCATTTGCTCCTTGATCCGCGCAAACTTTTCTTGGCAATTCGGAGAGACATATCACAAATGTCTCTCTTGATTTCTTTAAATCAACTCCGGTAACTGTAAGAAGTGGACTGATTGTTTCGTTGACGTAGACGTTTCGAGGCATATCAACCTGCAAAATGTTGCCAATAAAAACTTTGAATTTCAAAAGTTTTATGGTAACCTCTAGGAACATTGGTTTGCTTGTTTGGATGTGTTTTGTCTGTCCGGGATACAGAGTCACTCTTCCATGCCACCAAAACGCGCTGCTCAAGGTCCACTGTCCTACATTGTCTGGTGAGGTTGAGACAATCTTTTTTGTTCCGTTTCGTCTGAAAACATTTGAGTTCATGTGGCACGTGTTTTCAGCTTACTCTAGAACAATTGCGTCAAATAGCCAAGTCTCTGGGAAGTTTTGTCTTATTTTTGGCTTTTGTCGCTCTATTCCCGGGTCGTGGAATTCACTGAAATAAGTCATAAACCAAAGATAAGTCAAAACAAAATCAGTTCAAATTCTTAAGATTAATGGGTCAAAAACTGATATCGAAAAAGGACCATTCCTATAAACATGCGGGAAAACAAAAAAACACACGGTTTGACAGATAAGAAGAGTGGTGGAGGAAGTCTGGTCTTGGGACGAAAAACGCTGAGGTTTTCTAACCAATTAGCCGACCCGGCAGTGTTCATCGTTGACTTTCGCTCCAAATACGGTGTCATAATCGGCAATACAGTAGCTAAAACCATGTCTTTTTAATTGCATTGAACTCCCCGAAAACTCACCTGATGAGTTTTTAAAGCAGCGATTCAAGACATGATTGAGGCATTTCTCAGACACGAGCGACGTTGACCGCTGTCCTTGTTCACAATTGAACCGGAGCACAAACCCTGCGGTAGTGCAAGCCTCTTCTGAAATTGCTCGGCTGTTTTTTGTTCGTTTTTTTTCTTTCTGTTGTTCGTTTTCAGTTTTCACTCACTCATAGCATTCTCAACTTCTTCTTCGTTAACTAGATTCAACAACTTCGCACCGGACGTTCTTTTTCCAAAGATCAAATAGTCTTGATAGTCATGTGTTATGTAATCATTTCTCTGTAAGTCTCGAGGTTAGGCTTCCTTTATCTTCCGACTATTTTTAATACCAATGTTATGTAATTAAGGCGTTCATCCATAGCTCGATAGAAGACAATTGCTTCTGAGTGCCCAAAAAACTCCATTTCAACTAAATCTCCTGGTTCGATGATATCTTTTTCCCCAATCTCGTTGCTCATTCCATTCGAAAGTTTAGATACTTTGAGTTTACAATCCTAAAAACCGTTTCCATTTTCTCGGTTGTTCCTTCTGTATTATTGGCCCCCATGCCGAAAAAAAAAGACTTTCACGCCATTTTGTGCAGTCTTCCAGCCAGACTGATTTATTCATGTTCCTTCTCTTTGTTAGTTGTCACCGGGTCTTGCAAAAGCATTTTCCCTTTTACCCACTAGTTTCCACCCACCAAAACACATAAATAATGAGGAACACTTGGAAAACCAACACTACTCACCTCACAGTAATTTTGGACCCTGAATAACATCACGTCAGAAGTTGGTTCGGCGGAGAATGCGCTCAAAACGCAAGTTCCCTCCATTTGATCGGTGATTTTGACACGGAGAATGTTGTTTTTGATTTCATTCGGAACACGATGAATAGTATGAGAATTGCATATTATCTGAAATTATGAAACAATTGAATGCAATGATTCTGATTTTCTCTTGGATAAACATGACGTTACCTAAATCAAACCTAAACATTAAGTCATTTTTTAAATCTTCTGACTGCCCGGACAATTCGATCTCTCTTGAATTTTTCAACTTTCAAAATCGTAAAAGCCATAATTTAAAAGAGGCCGAGAGCATGAAAGCACTCCGAGAAGAACACGTTCCCTTCTCAACATTTGTTGTTTTTTGCATGTTTTCAATTGCTTCAACTGGCCCCAACAGCATTATCCCATTTGTATTTCCAAAAACGGTTGCCCCTTTTCCCAATGACGTAAACTCACAGTAACTCGATTTCTCATAATATTCTTTCCCTTTTTTTTCATACCAACCCAAAAAAAGCTGCGACGTATTTTGATTCTACCTCCGGCTATGGATAATAGCAAGTGAATTCGGCGAAAAAGGCGTGAGAACGTGGAAAAATGTCCGAAATGAGATTCTACGGTGGAGATTATTCCTGGAAGTTCCTTTCTCCACTTTCCTCTCATTTTGGTAACAAATGAGGTTTGTCTGCCAACTCCTCTTGTTTTTTCCTTATATAAGAAGACAAGAAGAAATGTATGTTAAGGAGGAGAAGGAGGAGGAGTGGGGTGAGTGTGCGTGTACGGCTTGTATGTGGTTAATCCTGTGATAATGATAAGAATACTAAAGAGAGAAACGTGTGTCTGGATTAGGAGAACACCGGATACATCTTGAATGTATGTTTGGGAGAGTCTTTACTCTTTCTCATCTCGGAAATGATATTAGGTGAAGTATGCGTGTCCTCTACCCGTTCTTCTTTTTTCGAGTGTTCGTTCTTTTTCCCTTTGGCTTGGTTTATGAGACCACATTTTGCAGTTGCTATTTTCACATAAAAGCTGCAGAATTTTGTTTTTCTCTCATTTTTCGTTTTTTCGCTTAACGAATTCATTTGATAAAGTTACCAAAAAAGAGTAATATAAACCTATCAAAGGAAATTTGTTTGGTTTCACGTAGTTCATTTTCCTTCCTGAGAAAACCTTTAAAGACTCAAAAACAAAACTTTTTTTTAAACCAAATTAGTTTTCAGAATGAACTAAGCGTTCTGGTCTAGAGAATCTTATTCTGCATAATAAGTTTTTTAAATGGGGTTTCACTATTAGTTCTGCAAATTTTTTTTGAGCAAAATGTTCTAAGAACCAAACGCAAGCTACAATTAATTTGTTGGAAAGTCGGAGTCTATTGTCTCATTCACCTCACCGCGTGAGTTACCGTATTCTATTTCTTGCCCTAGACTCTTATGCCAAAAAGAAAGGTTATCCGAATTTAGCATTCAGTGGAAAATAAATGTGATCAGTATTGACTGGGGGAATGTTTTTTGGTGACCGGGAGTGAGGAAATCCAGAATTCTTTATTCTGAATAAAATAGCAAAAATAACAGAAAGTTCAGTTCATGCGCCATTTTTTTAGTGATTGGTAGGTAAAGGTTGACAAAACTTGATGACCTTTTTTTAAATTCTGTTAATATTTCCTTCAATTTAAGTTATTCAATTTGTTCTACCTACTTTGCCATTATTTCCAAGAACTAGTACCATAACTGCTCAGCCTAAGCATGTTGAGCGCATGATGTCGTTCAAAGGGTGGGCACATATCTGGATTGAAATTGCTTACCAAAATTTCAAATGTGGCTCAAAGAGACTGCGTAGCATTTTGTTCCTAGCCGATTAAAAAACCATTTCATAGAAATAGCTGATAAGTCACTTCTCGTTAAGATCTCTGTCAGTTTTTTGCCGATATCCTTGTTTTTGACCGCCTACTTGGAGTGTAGTTTGTCTCTTTATTTGGTCTAGGGCGTGAGGCCTCAAAAATCGTCTATTACCGATTTGGTTCCTTTTCTTTTTTTATTTCCCATCTCGTCCATCTTGGCCATAATCCATCAACACAACCTTATAAAAACCTCCATCGTTTTTGTCGCCACAACCCCAAATAACGAAGAATAGCGAAGCTTTTTCATTTTTTTCTAAAGGTTCTGGAAAACAGAGAAGAAACGCATTGGGTACGATTACGTGTCTTACAAGTGCATCTAATTCAATTTAGTCTCTCTTATTTTTCTGGATTCACTTACTAAAAGACATAGAAACTCTCCCAGCTGTTTTTTATTCTAGCGACGACTGGTGCTTGGTGCTTGGTGATTCAGAACATACCAACACTGAGAGAATCAGGCGCTGATTAAAACACAAAAAATCACTGTTCTTAATGTTTTTGTCTAATTATATTTGTGTTATTACAAAATAACAAATTTCAAAATTCATCAAATTTTTTGTGAGCAAAAATCGGGGCAATATTCTAGAGAAGAATTCTTGGAACGAGTTCATAAGATTGTCTTGTCTGTATTTTAAAAGTCTTCAATTAAGTACTTTTGGATTGAAAATTCAAAGTGTGAGGTTTCCTTTGTTGACCTTTATGTTTGTTTTTAACTGATAAGCAGATAAAATAAAATCTTGAATTGGATCGGAATAATATGAAGGATTCCACCGTTCTTTTCTCTACTCGTTTTTTTTCGTGTGTTGCCCAATGTTGTCTCATTTCCTTGCTTCTCATTTCCACAATTTGTAATTTTTCAATTCTCACTAAACCTTCTTATCTGGGATGCATGGATGCAAGGATCTTTCCAAATCTCAAAATCGTCTCAAATGAAGTGAGATGAGACAAGTGATTCATGCTTCAGCCCTCCTGCTCCCATATCCTCCCACTTACCACGAAATTCAGGGCTCTTCGAGAAGGTTCTACCAAAACATTCATGATTTCCCCATCTTTGTAGAACGATTTCGTCTCCTCGGGGTTGATCATATTCGATTTTAGCGTGGTATTGGATAAATTTGGAATGTAGAGCATTGTCTCATTGCTGTAACCGTTCTTCAGCTGTCGTTTCGCCTGAAATTGCTTTCTTATTCCCGTGTCCCACTTGTTTACCCTTACAATGACTCTGATGACGTTCACATGAGTATTCCACTCCTCCGGAATTCCAATTTTCAGAGCGTCGCCGATTTTTGAGTTAGCTCTCACTTCCTTTGTTCGCATTTCGTCTGTCTTCTCGGAAATACATCTGAGGAGAATACTTACGTTCCCTTCAGAAATACCATCACCATCAATCTGAAAATAGAAGTCGGAAAATAAGGCGTGGTAACGATACTTTTTGTTATTTTTCTCCACTCCTCTTCATTTTTGTTCTCTGATCTCAATTCTGCTTATGGTCCCTCTTTCATTTTAGCCGAAATGGCCCATTCTCAATATTCTCAGCTCTGAAAACCCTCACGTCACTGTGGCACACATTACAATGCGCTTTCCATTAGTGCGGCTGGCCCAAATTGGATTCACTTGTGCCAGCAGCTTTGCCCCCTCATTTTAGGATGATGATCGTGTTTTTGTCTTGTTTCGACACCCCAAAAAGCTGCTCATTATTCTTCTCACACGTCAGTCTAAGCGCCTTAGTTGTCTTCATTCCTGATGTCTCATCGCCGGCACAACGAAGATTTCTCTTAAATCTTTTCTCATTGTCTAATCTTGTGTCCCATTTGCGTTCCTAAACCTGTTACGAATCGGCAAAACAATAGAAAGAAAATGGTCAAGAATCGAGAGCTCTCGGTACATGTCTAACTAGTGCTTTTAATGAGATTTCATTTCAACGGGGAGAACGTTTTTGCAAACAACTTGCAGAAACAGTTCCAGTAAAGCAATGCATTCTTTATCTCGATCCCACACTAACTAAGTCTTATTGTGATAGCTCGCGACTTTTCATAGTATTCCGAGTCCAGGAATCTTCTTCCTGACACGTGACAAGGTCTAGACACCCTCTAGATATGCATTGTTGATAACGCTGCTTCCTCGAAACATGACTTACCAGAAGAATTACATCTTGCGTTTCCTTCGTGAAGTATGGCCGGACGGCGGTGATCATGAATTTCGGGGCAATCACATCCCAATTCAAGATCATGTCTTGTCTGTATCCAGTACCATTCTCACGAGCTTCCACGAAAATCTGCAATTCCCAGAATTAGATTATTGGAACTGCTTTTTTTTGTTCTTTGTTTTCATTTTTTCTTATTCCGGGTTCGATATTGCTGCGGGGAAGATTGAGGATTAATGTCTGGTTATCATCCTGTTGCTCCACCCGTTTGGATTCATGACGAATTGAAATATAATTTGACTTATAAATGTTCAAAAACTCTTTTGAGCCATATTAGCATGTTCTATGCGTGTTGCTCTTAGTTTTTGAGAGAGGAAGTTTTGATAAACAACTTCCATGTCAAATTAACTATGCCTATCTTATTCCTTTTCCTTATTCATTCCTGTTAACACTTAATTTTTAGGGACTTTTGCTAACTTCTAATTTTTATCTGTGCAAAAGTTGAAACAAAAATCTTACAATTTTTTGATCAGAACGGTCTGATTTCCCTTTCTTAACTCACCTCTTTTGGAAGCGAATTGAACGGATCACATTTGTTCAGATCGACCGTTGATGACCAGATACCATTGTCGAACTGAAAAATACATAACGTCTTGCTCATCATTTCTTTTTCTTACTTTGCTCATTAGGAAATAATGACTCATTTTCACGCGTCTCTCTTTTTTTCGCACATTTGCAAGCGTCTGTTCCGCTTAGGTTGTTTGGGTTTTTGTGAGTTTGGTTTTCTTTCCAACTGTCTAGAACAAAATTTGGGGTTCCAGAGAAAAATATTCATAATGGTTTGACTTTTTTTTCATTTTCTTGGAAGTGGTGACAGACCACCCACATTGTCCTAATCTATGGAACGCCTATTAAGGCTTCCATTTTTTCATCTTCACGTTCCTTTCCAAAAACATCATGTCATTCATTTCTCCGCTCAATATCCACGAAAAATTTGGAGAAATGACAGGGAGTCCCTATGTCGAATTTATGATCTTCCCTTGTGTTTTATTTTCTGTTTTTTGCATAATATTTTTCCCGTCTGTTATTAGGTCCCAATTCATTATTCTCTTGGACCATGTACATTTATTTTTTTTCAATTCCACAGACTGTGCAAAAAATTTAGACAACCTCATTGACTGTCTGACCTTACCAACTGCGATGTAAAACAATTATCCTTTAGAGGAACAACTTCGCTCTATGGAAAAACAGAAAAGAGGCCTAATTATTCAGCATAAATATTCTAAATAAACGCCAGTCTAGGAAATGATGTATCCGAATCTAAGCAGAATCAGGGAAATATCGGAAATAGAGAAATAAAAAGTGAAGTGCCAATCCTATCAAAGATCCGCGTTGAAAGCATTATAGGATAGCACTCACCATGACCTGGAGCATCATTGATTCGCAAAACATGCATAAATTAGGTTTGTTTATGCTGGAATTCCTTTTTTTTCGTTTTTTCCAAGTTCTTGATGAAAAGAGGAAGGGAAGCTGAGAGCAAAGTTTGTTTGTGAATGGTCATATTTGAACCATCATTTCTTCTTTTTCTCCATCATGATATGCATCCTCCGTTCTTGTTTTCGTCATTGCCCTATTTCCCGCCCGTTCCAGGAGGCCAGGCTGGAAGGGCCAAAGTGGTCTACGGTCTGGATGTCTACGCTTCTTTTATCAAAAATCGAACCAAAAAAAGGGGAAATTGGGGTTTGCCCTTCTTTCTTCTTCCTTTTTTTTTCCGCTTCCAAACGCAAAAAACGTTTATTCTCTACATTTTTGCGGATTTTGTGTTTGGAGAGAAACGAAGTAATTCAATTAGAGCAGCTAGCGGATGGTGAATGTCAGTTCTTTGAAATCTGATTTCTTTTCATTCGCAAGGACATTCGGAAAAAGCTCCTTGATAGAATGCGGCGCAATTCGTTTAAGATCCAAATCCGAAAACCGGAACCTTTTTTTTCCATTTCTCACGATTTTTCTAAATTAAGAAAACGAATTGTAAAATGGAGTTGAACGTTGAAAATTGAAAACCAAGAAAAACTACACATGGTGCCTCATGACGAAGCAAGATTTCTGAATTATTGACTCGAGGCCAGGCAGCATCCGCTGAAATCTCCAGCAATGACTACGATAAATTGTCGCTGGTTTCCGTTAAAATTGGCTGTGGTTTGCCACCCACCAGCGGTTTTTGATATATATGTAGATCAAAACAAAACATGAGACATTCACACTGTTCACATTGATTTTCCCTTCTTCTTCCTTTTCTTTATTAGATTAGTCGCGCAATGATTCTAAACTATTTCTCCTAACTCCATTCCTGGAAGGACCAGTTTTTCAAAGTCCTTTTCGCGAGAACTTCTGCACGAAGTTCGAAACACAAGCACTTTATTTTGTTCCCGGCGCCCAAGTCCCAAGTTCCCAGAAGTTCCAATTGAATATTCTCCTATCTTTCGTGAGTTTCCCTACTTTGCCATCTTCGAAACTCTTCAAACTGACGTGAATTGGATGAAAGTGGGTACTTTGCATTTTTTTAAAGTGCTGACAAAGAGCTCATGACTTTAGGTAAAGGAAAATAATTCTTTTTTTCGAATTTCAAAGTTGTAATCTTTTTGGTTTCAAAACTTTCGAAAACATTTGAAATTCTGAGTTGTCACGACTAGAGCTCAGCAACGGCGTTTTGGTTTCTCATGATGCATATCGGCTGTTGGACCGATAAACATACATGTACACGGAACAAGCTTGCCGGGTAGAAAGAGAAGGCGGAAAAGAGGGTCCGAATGTTATTCCTCGCGCCATCATTTTTTGACACATTATTGTTGCATTTCTGCTTTTGCAATAGAGGAGAATACCAACTGAAAGCCCAAGCTCAAGCCATCTGTCATCTCCGCCTCTTTACTCGACCAAGAAATCTTTAGACAAAAATATTTTCATTTTTTTCTCTATTGTCTTTCTCTTAGTAAAAGTCATTGTTTTGTATTTCTGTATCATTCACAATCTCATCGTATAGTTCTGAGTTCTGCGGCATCATATTAGCTAGAGTGTGCGAGAAAGATTTGGATCACTGATTTAGTGTCAAAGCAGCATCATATCGTCGTTTTTTTTCGTTTTTTCCGGTGTTTTGGTTTTGATTTTAGTTCTAGGTTTAGTTCCACAACGTACTCCTTATGCGTTACTTTTTCAAAAATGTTGTTCAAAAATCCGGTATGAGTGGATTTCAGTGCCGGCGAGTCATAATTTTGCAAGTTAATCGGCCACCGTATAACAAAATCAATGGTTTTTTCACCTGGTCTATTTTATTTTTCTTACCCGGGATATCCAATTCCAGCCGGCAATGATCACAATTCAGTATTCTGTTCATGGAATTTAATCAACTTTGTTTTTTCTTTCATTTTCTTTTTTCTTTTTTCACATGTGCTTTGGATTCACAATCTAAATTTCTATTCCGGTTCTTTGTTCCCATCTGCCTTCTGATTCTCATCGTCATCCTAAGAATCTGCTCTCTTTATTTATAACGATGTTTAGCAGAAAAATGGATGTCGATAACTCGACAATGCCGAACCCCGTAGCGCCGACATATCTCATCAGCGATTACATTGAAATCGCCTACTTGGGTCTAGTGCTACTGTTTGGAGTGCCGGCGAATGTTGTCATTCTGCAGAAGCTTGTGAACGAGATGAAAATGTCCAACAGGGATATGGTAAAGGTAAGATTACTGTACTCAATAGCAAATACCAAGTGTTCCCCTACAGAGTGGCTTTGTAATGCTGAAGATCAACCTAAACATCACTGACTTGCTCATCCTGACCTACTCGCTCGGAAAGCTTGTCTGGCTGATCACCTACAAATGGATTGGAGGTGACATTGCTTGCCGGCTCTACCAGGTAAAAATTGGAAAATAAGCAGTATTATTCAATTTCCTTATAACAGATGTTCTCTATGTTCTCCCTCTACAGTTCATCAAACATCGTCATGTGCATTGCACTGGATCGGTTGAGAAATGTGATGTATGCAAACCAAATTCACACAAAGACAAACAAGGTAATAAATCACTCATTCTGTCGTTCTTAGAAAGCTATTTCTGAAAAATTTTGCTTTTAAAAAGTTAGACTAACCAACTTATTCATTCTATAGAATTCTAAGAGTTTGCGAGCATACGGTAGCGGTATTCTTACGACCCAGAACAAGCCAGAAAAAAAGAAGCTTTGTATCAATGGGGTGCGGGTGTCAAAAAAGATCAAACATTGAATAGTCAAAGCAAGCTCAATTAGACTACATTAATGTTTCAGATAAGCACTGTGACACTGCTGGCATATGGTTCCTGGATGGCTGCTCTGATCTGCAGTCTTCCTCAGTTCTTCTTGTTCCAAACTGTTGAGGTCTACCCTAATTTCACTCAGTGTTCCGACATCTGGCAAATCCGTCGTCACAGGTGATTCACCCTTGTTTTAAGCACCCCACCAACAAACGTTTTGAAGGTTTTTCAGTGAGCCTGATCATGCATTCTTCGACAAAGGCTCATTCGTGTTGTCGCAGACGTTTGAGAATTCGTATAACATTGCTCACCTGGTGAGTGGAATTCAACTGGCGTGACATTCATGTAATTGCTTGCTACTTTCAGATTCTGGTGTTCTGGGGACCACTCGTTGTGCTAATCGTCACTTATGCTGTTATTGCCACAAAGCTCATGAAATACTCGTTGAAAGCACCTGGCGGACAGAGCGTCCGACGACCTATGCCCACAGCTGCGGATGAGTCACCAAAGGGTACAGTGAATAAGAGAAAACTCATATGAACTCATTGAATATTTTCTAGAAGTCATAGTCCATGTCAACCCAGAAGATGGACTTCTCAAAAAGAAAGGAAGCCTGAAGAAGGTATGTATACTTGCGAGATCAAGAATTCCGGATTCTCAGCACAGCCTGATTATTTTTTTCATCTGTTTTGTAGAATGGAAATGAGAAAATATTAGAATAAGAAAAACAAGTAGGATTACGGTAGCATGGGACACAGATAATTTCTATTTTTGACTTAATTCCAGGTAACTAAGTGTTGTCCGGAAGAAGTCGCATTGAAGCAAGGACGCAAGAACCGTAGGCATGGAGCTAGTGAGTTTCTTTTCATTTCTCAGCTCAATTAAGTAATTTATTTTAGAAGAATCAACAGTGACATCAACGTCTACTCGGATGCCAACATGGCGAAAGCAGATGCGCAGCAAGGTGTTCCGGACCACAATGCTGGTCATCCTTACTCACTTCCTCTTCTGGTTCCCTTACAACGCACTGGGTCTTATGAAGTATATCAACCAGTCGATGTTTGAGTAAGTCATCCCCTCAATAACCTCAGAGCAAAAAAAAAACAAAATGGTTGGTTTTCGAAATAAGCAAGGGGTACATTGTCATTTGAGTGAAAAATTGTGGTTCCTCTTCTTTCTTTCAGCGATAATGTAAGGTTGAAAGGCTGTGGGTATGTCAACAAGCGTGTTTGACAGATTAATGACTGGTTGTAAAACGTTTAAGATTTACAAAAAATCACCACAACGGTTCTTGAGATAGATGCTCGGATAGACTGAGAAGCCACAAACCAAATTAAACTGAACAAAGAAAAGTGTTTTCATCTTTCTATTGAACTATTTTCTTCCGAACCCAAAAAACAAAAACTAATGCGTTTCGGTTCAATGCATTCTTCAATATTCTCTCACATTCCTCCATTTTCAGGGTTCTCAGTGCCAATGCCAACATATTCAAAGACCTCCAAATCCTCATCACACTCATTAACCCATTCCTTTATGGATTCTCATCTGGTAACTGATGGATAAACGATAGTCTGATAAAAATCGACTAGTTCTTATGTTACTGCCACCATCCCAATATAAACGGCACATTGACTAGATGATCTCATCCGCATTATGTACCCATACTCAAATATCTTGAAAAAATGCCTGCTTTTACTGCTAATAAACTTTTTCGCTTTGCTGAATCGTGAAGATGCCAAGCATCAGATAACTTCACCGAGCTCTTCGTTCTAGACACCTTCAGAGAAAAAAAAGTTCAGATTACACAGCGATTATAAAATGGCGAATGCTGAACAATTCAACGTTTCTTGATGCTTCAACTTGTGAAAACAAAACAAAAAAAGTTGTTCGCAAAAACTCATCTTTTGGATCCAAGAAGGAAAATTCCCTGCCCCTCATTTCCAGAAAGACAATTTCAAGCTCATCTGTGTTTTCTTTCAGACACGTTTGCATAACCTCGCGTTTCTCAGTTATTAAATTCGCCCACGTACCCGACAAAGTGGCCTCCTGGTTCCGATACTCGGATTCTCAATTTAGTTCTTCTTTCTCTTTCTTTTTCTGTTTCCCTGCCTTTCCGCTTTTCTGCTCTTTTACTCTCCTTTTTCTACTCCTTCTTATCCCCGCCTCATCTAACAAACATCTCGCGACAATGCTCTTGTCATGACGGACAAGTTAATTAGCACGATTAGAAGAACGATGGAAGCGTTTGTTCATCATAAACTCCGCCCATTTTGAGTGGGAGGAGTGGGTCCTCCTGTTGCTCCGTCAAATCGCCAAACGTACTCCCAGTCTAAGGGAATGGAAACGAGGAAGAACATTCCCGTTGCCCGTGGCATTGTGTGAATGTCCCCATGGCTCGTTCCCCCTTTTTTTCAACCTTTTTCCAGCTCCTTCATTTCTTGTTATTCTTGTTCACGTCTCCTTGTTCTTGTTCAAAAAGGTCTCGTTATGTCGTTTAGCTTTTTCTCAAATGTTAAATGTTATCGTTTGGTGAAAGAAAGAGGAAAGAAAGAAGTGAGCACTTTCTCACCCCAAATGGGCATGGTTCACTTGTTTTGTGTTCAGTCGTCCTTGTCCTGCTCAACTCCACTCAAGAAAAAGTCACTCATTGCATTCTATTTTTTCTCCGCCTCCTCCTACTCTTCTCAAGACTATTCCGCCTCCTCATCCGAATTTTTTCCTATCCAGCCATGTATTCCAATAATAAGACTGGAACACTGCCGGTAGCGGAATAATATTGTGTCTTGATACTTGAGGTTCAAGAGTATTTTTCTTGTCCGGCGGCCATTCTCCGTTCTATTTTCCTACCCATCATGACATCATAAACAAAGAAGGTCAGTAGTTAAAAAGAGTTGGACTGACTGAAAAATTACACTAACAATGACAGTTCTTGTAGTCAAAATTTGTGCTGCCGTGTTTTTTTAACATGGAATTCGGCCAAAGTTGGATGGAAGTGGCAGGTTGTGTTATGAAAACAACGTGGCATAAACGTAGTAAATTCAAAAAGAACGGATGCTTTACTAAACGTTGAAGAACTTTTAAAAATGCATGTACATACATGACCAATTCATTTTGAATCTAAAAAACCAAATTTCAAAGAAAAAAGTGTTTTTTTGCCAAAAGCGCTAAAGTCTGGGAATAGACGTATATTTGGTGCCAGTTTAGAAGGTGTTCGCACGCATTAGTCTTTAGAATATTTTGCTCTATTCCTTTGACGTCCCTGATTCTTATTGTTAGGTTCAAAAACGCAAGGATTAGGAACTCATGAGCATTTATTTTTCTTATTTTTCAGCCAGTGTACGGAAATAGAAGCCTTATCTTCCAGAAATGCCTAATGTTTTTAGGTATGACCAGGGTTCAGAAAAGATGATAAGTGACTATAGCTTCAGCTTTAGGATCATTCATCTGTTTTTCTTTTCTTGTTTCGTGCGCAGTCTTCAAAGTCCTACAGGAAATAAGTTCATTTCCATGTTGGGAAAATCCGGAAGAAAGCCCAAGAATGAAAATAAGAAAGGGCTGGAATAGAAAAGTATACATATGTAATTCGTCTTCCTCCCAGCGCCTAGATGTTTGTATTCATATTCATTCTGGGGACAAGACTCTCCGCCTTCTATTATGTCTGTGCTTGTTGACTGGAAGAAGAGAGTCTAGAATTCGAGATTTAATTAAGAGGACATCACGTTTCTCTCGTCTGGAAATTGTATCTTTTGAGGCAGAAACATAGGGGAATCCCATTCGCTTGTCCTCTGTCTGATTGATTTTCTAATGATCCATCCCATCCGTTTAGTCATTTTTCCCCTTGTTTTCAATTAGCACCATTTGTCTATGACCTAGCTAAAAAACACACACACACAGACACCTTCATAGCTTACTATTGACACAGTGTGAGGTGAAAAAACATTACAATATATGTGAGGGCTTTAAAGTTTAGAAGTAGGTGAAGATGAGCTATTGGACCCCCTCCTACCGCTTTACTTCCTGAACGCCTCTCGGCTATGATGAGTCGCATGTTTATCTCGTCGCGGCGGTCTGCTTTGCAGAATTTGAATTTCCGTCATTTTCTTACTCATAAAGTCCCACCCCATGGCGGATTGCGCGGATTTACGGTGGGCGCCATTTAACAAGGCGATATTATGTTATTTTTCACTACTTTCTACTATTTCCTACTATATTTCTTCCTTTATCCAATTATCTTTAGATTAAGATAATCGGATCATAACTCAGACGCCAAACATTGAGTTGAAAAAAATCAAGTGGTTTCTATAGCGGTTTTGAAGCATTGTCTCAACCTAAAAACGCTGTTAGATTTTTTAGAATTTTGAATTGAGCTCTTGCTCCCTCGAGGTTAGAGTGCTAAAAAAGTACAAGAGGCAAAGAGTCATAGCAATTTTCCTCTTCATAAAGGTTGAACAAAATCATGATTTATTTATGACCACTTATACGCAAGCAAGTAAGATGGAAGTTATGAAAGTTATTACTCAAACTACTGTATTTTTATGTTTTCCTTAAACTGCAATTTTTGAATCTAAGAGAACTACATAGAGGGCAATAAATTTCTTAGATTTGAAAAAATAATTGGACTCAATTACAGAGACAGTGGAGGAAAGAGTAAAGAAAAAGTTCCCCGGTGGTGAGGAGTGGGTGGAGATGAATTGATGTGCTGCATTTTCTTTTCTATTCCATTCCTCTTTCTTCCCATTTATATTCCCGTTCTATTCCTATCAAACTTCTCCGCGGACCATTTTAGCCGCTTATTCGTTTTAGCATTAGACTCACCGATTTCTAATTTCTCAATTTGTTTTCAATTTTCAAGCTTTCTTAACTGTCAACCCATTTTTTCTTAGAATGCCATTGCAATAGTGACTATTCAAAATTTTCAAAGTATATAGAAATTACAATCCCAACAAATCATAGAATGCAGATAAGGATACCACTGAATAGTCAAGAGAAATGTAATTTGGTTCTATTCACTCCGACGGGAGAGATTTTTGTTACGTCAATCGGCACTTTTATATGGGAAGGTTTGAATTGTTTCCATAGAACACCTTATGAACATGTTTTTTGATGTGAAATCGTCGCATTTCCGCCCTGGAAACATGTTTTCGTTGATGTGCATCACACCTCCTGATGTGCCGGTTTGCTCGTTCGAAATTCACATGAAGATTTCTAACATTCCCTCGTTTCCGTTCTCCCGTTCCTCCGTTCCTCCGTTCCCCTCTTTTTCCTGCTCCTTGTTCCATTCCATATGTGTGTTTTCTTTGACCCTTCCGCTACTTCCTCGCTCATAACATTCCTCCATTCTTTTTGTTCGGTTGCATAGAAAGTATCAATTTCCAATTCGTAATTCGTTGTCTGCCACACCACTCCTTCACTCTCTGCTCGTGACATTACACTATACCTTCCCGGTTAGTGCATCTAAACAAGTTTTCCAGTCTTTGCCTTTCTTTTTTTCTGAAAATTGTGTTGACCTACGCGGGACGGAGGCAAGAAAGGGGATAGATTGATGGAGGAGAAAAATGCAGCTGAAATCGGAGTGAAAAACGGCGAGGTGTGGGCGGGGAGACAACGCATTATTCTTGAGCGCGAACGCGACGGAACCCTGTTTGTCTACTCGAAAAAAGTTAGGTGCCTGCTGCGGTTTATGACTTATGACAACAACAACTTCCATCTGCGTTCTATTTTCTTGATATGGTATCATTTGAAAAACTTCTATTACTGCTACTAGATACAAAGAAACGTTATGTTTTTTCTTCATTGTTCTCTTACGTCGTTTCTATTTCTCTGGAACTTTTCATCTAAACATTGTAGTTTCAGATGCTGGAGACATCAACCCGAATGTCAAAAGTACTTCCCGACCGCTTATGGGCTGAGATTGCCGAGGCGATCCTTATAATTATTTTTGACATTGCATACCTTGTCGTCGGATGCACCAATGTCATCAAGCTGATCAAGCAGAGAAAGTGAGTCAAGATGCTACATCCGATCGAGACTTAGATTAGTGGCGGATTTCTTAGAAATCTGTTCTAAGTAATGTTTGTGAGTGTGTTGTGCTTGTTCCTGGAGCACGTGTGGAAAACTAATCATTTTCATCTATGGAAAATGAACAAATGTCGTTCCAGAGTAAAAATGCCAACACAACATCATGGCCAAGCAGGAAACAATAACTCGTTTCTGCTCTTCAAAATCAGTCTGTTCGTTAGTGACTGTATGATCATGTTCGTTTATGCTACTCTAAAGGTACAGAATACAAAATTCGGGATTGATGATAAATTTGTATGTTTCAGGCAATTTGGCTTCTCCAGTTTGAATGGAAACTTGGAATGTTTTGGTGCAAGTTCTATAGGTACGGATCGTCAGTCGCGTTTTTCTCCAATTCAAACATTGTCTGTGGAATAGCTCTGGATAGATACCTCTCCGTTTACAGCAATCATATTATTGGTGAGTAACTGAGCAGGTACAATGGAGAATGTTTATTTTTCAACTTCCAGGTGTTCGTCAGTACCAACGAACTAAACGATTGTTATGCGCTGCCTGGATCATCGCCCTAATCGCCGCGCTTCCGCAGCTTATCGTCTGGGAAACGTACCGTCCGAATGCAACGGACTGGGAACAGTGTGTCACCGTGTTTGCCATTGAACTTCACGAGATGCCAATCGACGCTCCACAACGAGCGGGGGTCAACTTTTGGTCCATGCTCTACGAGGGATATCATCAGTCGATGGCTTTCTGGCTTCCACTCTCAATCACGTTTGCTTCTTATGTTCGCATGATGAGCCGACTTATTCCGTTCTGGCCATTCAGTGTTCTCAATTCTTATGAAGATAGACGACAACAAACGTGAGAAAAATACTGGCGATATGTGTGTTTTAGTCATATGATTCCAGACTATGCACGATCTTCTGGACTAAGATCACTCAGATACTTCACTCCTTCTTCTGCGTGACCATCTTCCGCCGCAAAACGCTCGTTTCTCCACAAACCGCCAGAGGTTCGAAATACAATACCGCAATGAAACAAACACAAAATGATTTTTTTAGAACCGCTGGCTGGTACCACTCGCCACCCACCCACAACTGCTCTCCGTCGTCAACTCGGAACTACAGTGTTCCGAAATGCCTGCGCGATTATCGTCACTCACATCGTCCTCTGGCTCCCGTACAACATTCTCAGCTTGTCAAGGTACATTATCGGGTTAGGCGGAAACTTGAGAAAATGCCGAGAGTAAATTGTCAAACAATTTGATTTCCCGAATCTTATTAAATATCCAATTACCCTTTTAAAGTGATGTGATTTTTTAGATTTGTCAGCGAAGATTTCTACGCAAACCTATCTCAAAATGGGGGAAACTTGTTGGAAGTGCTCATCTTGCTCAGCTCATTCCTCAACCCAATTCTCTACTCTGGTGGTACCAATCCCAACACTGTTCATCGAGTTTAACATTGCCCAACTCAACCAGACTCATGTTAGCCAAACTTCTTGCGAACAAAATTGCCCATAAATGTAAAGAAAGAAAAATATATAAATTATGTATGATTTGCCACTTTTGTGATCTATGTCACTACCACTTGTATTAATCTTGTATAATACATTAGCTGCGCGAAATAAATAAAGAGATAAAAAAGCATATAACCCACCTCTCCAGACTTGACATGAGTCAAATGACTGCGATCCTGAGACGAAGAGCCGACTTCTCGGCAGTACACATGAACAGATCCGTTGACCGGTTTGCCGTGAAAATATCTAGGAATAAATGAAGTGAAAGCTGCTAATTTTTTGAAAATGAAATACTTACTTAGCCTCAATTGTAACTTTGGAATCGGCCAGGTTGAAGTTGTCCTCCAAGAACCCACTGAGCCGATAATTCGGGAGATCTTAATCACAATTTTCTGTTATTTTTTGTTGAAGCAAAAAATACCATAGTCCTGAACTTGGAACGCTTTTTCAAAAATGAGTTTCTCGTCAAGCCTTGTTCCTCCAGCTTCAACAGGCTGAACTTTCACAGTCCAGTCACCAAAAAAGGTGTGAGATGGAATTTCGAGTTGCTCGGAAATTATGGAACTGGATTCATCGACACGACGGACTTTCATGGTTGCAGATTCCGCGAATCCTTTTCCATTCTAGGAGTTCTAATATTCTTTCAGGTATTACTTAAAAACATACCATCAAACAGATGTTCAAGTCTCCTCGATAAATATGTCCTGAATGAGTAAGTGGCAGGATTCGGACATTGACAATTTCAGATTTGCGATAAACTGTTTTATCGATGTGTATGTGTGCATCAAAAATGTCCGGCCTAACTGGGAGTGTTTGATCCAACTCCAACTTCCCGTCAACCTACAATGTTTAATCATCTTCTGATGCAAAAATCCTCAATAGTACCTTAATTGTTATTCGTGCGGTAGGGTGACTGGAACTTGTGTGAAAAGAAATGATTTGATGTTCCCCTAAAAAATGCTCTTTTGTTTGCGTGTATTGACAAAGTTGTTTGGAACTTGATGATTTAAAAAGAATGACTCACCCTGAATCTCCTTGTTTGTTTTTTCACCTCCATGGTCTAGTTGGACAACTGATTTGGCTGATTTCTCCTGAAAACATGATTTTTTGCTGATTTTTAAGTAAAGATAATGACTCACGTTTACAATGGTTATGACATTTTGCTCGTTCAATTTCAGGAATGGTGGCAAGACAATGACCGGGCTGCAAAATTAGCAGATTGAGAGGAGAGAAACCGTAATAAAACAGAAAAGAAAGTGAAAAAATTTTGCCACAGACAGGGTTAGAACCCGCAATAGGTTTTACCCGAATGAGTTTTTTGACCACTCGGCCACCGTGGCGGCGAGTCTGAAAAAATACCATGTTGTTCATGAGACTACCGTTTACAACTCCGTAGTGGTTCACTTGTGTGTGTCCCAAATTTACAACTTTGCAAGGAACGTTTCGGACCACGGTGGCCGAGTGGTCAAAGGCGTGAGTCTTATGAATTCGTTTGGGTAAAACCGATCGCGGGTTCGAATCCCGTCCGTGGCAAAACCTTTTTTCTTTTTTTTTCTTTTTTTTTTCTTTTGCACAAAGCAAGACACACTTTTTATTCGTTAATTTTTTTTTCTAATTTTCAAGAATTGACTCACCTCGTGAAACTTTCACGCACAATAAATGCGAGTAGTATGATTATCGATATCCTCATTTTTCCATTCTCTTTTTCTCTGACCGCCTCTCGAGATCGTTGTTGTTTTGTTTAAAACTGAACACTTGCAATTTATTTCAAAACCAAGGAAAACACTTATGTGAATTGAGGAAGAAATCAAAAGAGGAAATAAGAAATGCGGAGTGGTGAGTCAAAAAGCTGCCGGTGGCGGAAGAGCAAATAGTTGTGGACTGAGGAGGACGCAACGCAAAAATAAAAAAAGGTTTGTATGGGATTGGACGGTAGAAAGAAGTGGGTATCATTTCGGACAATACATTTTTCGATTGAGTCTGGGAAATAAAATGAAAGGGAAAATGGAGAGAAACGTTGAATCAAGGAACAAATTTGCATCAATTTCAATATGCACATTTGGATTTCTGATAAAAAGACATTATAAAAATTTTTCATTTTTTTGAACATGTAAAAAAATAACCAAAAACTTCTTCCTCGTGGTTTTTTTTGTTAGCTCTAAAAACAAATCATATGAAATAGACATAGAAGGCAATACGATGATGTAATGAGGACGATATCTTCTGGATGATTCGAATATGTTGTGAATGATGGAATAAACAGAAAGACAAGTGGTTCCGAAAAAAGATGTTATCCTGACATTCTCTAACTCTCCGCGCTGTTCGCACTCTCTTCGCTTTCTGCGCCAAGCGGGTTCGATCTGCCCCTCAGTGTATCGGATCATTTGCCGTCTCGTCTCAGTTTCTCCTCAAAATACGCGCATTTTTCCCGTCTCTCTTCACATTTTCTTCTCAATACTCCAGATAACTATCAGCTGCAATTACCTCATGATTTCTTTCTTATTACATTTTATTCTCATTTGTGACAACCGCATCAGTTTTATTCTTGATATCAACAGTTCCAGCAGACTTATCCTAATCTTTACCTTCACACTTATTGTACCAGGTGCTTTCAATTGCACATAATTTTGCAATTTGATTTATCAGCGAAAAATTATATTTAGAATGAGTGTAAGCTTATTCTGATCAAAAACAAGCCATGAACTTGTAAAATAGAAAAGTCGAGAATTATTTCACAGATTAATGAAAAAAGTAATGACTACGACTTTAAGTGGAAAACTGGCAGTTAGTGTTTATGAAGATTAGCTTTGCAAACTGATACCGTCTAGCTGTCGGTTTGTTATGAAAATGCTCGTCACAATGTATTATGATGACCTTACGTATGTGCTCTCAATTTTATAAACATCATGACGTTTTTGTGAAACTGACAATAGATAGAATCGGATTAAAGTTTTCGAAGACCTCAAGCAAGCAAAAAATGTTTGAAATAAGAAAAAAAGAAGGAAAATAAGAGAGAAAACAGGGCAAGATGTGTGTGAATGAGTCATTGGAAAACACTGGTTGGCCAAACTTCTCAGCAATTATCGAATTGCGAGTTTTAGGTGGCGGTGGGGAAGTGGCAGTGAGAAGGTGAGGAAGATGGTTTGATGGGGTAAAAGGAAGGAAGGGGAAAGGATGATCCAAGGGGCAAATTAAAATTGCCCAAGACTAATTACTTTGCAACCGAGACAGATCGAAAACCAGCGAAGAAGTGCTTTTCTTTTCAATTTGTTTAATGGAAAAAATAAAGGACATCTTGAAGAAACTTGAGATGACTGGGAAAAAACGAGGGATATGCGGTTTCATGTGGAAATGCTCGAAAAAAAGATCAAAAAACGAAGTGGACAGACAGAATTAATTTCTTTCTAGAGCTCCGAATAGATTTTAACGTTCCAGGGTAACTGAGTGAATCATTAAACCAAATAAAATAATGGAAGTATAATGTTTATTCATTTTTACTGTACTGAACAAATTTAGACAGAAAAACGGTAAAAATTAGTACAGAAAAGACAATAGTGGTCAAAAAACGCTGTGCAAATAGTCTTTTGTCGCCAGTGGATAGTGTACAGGGCAGAGTACAATGCAGAGTAAAAAGGAAAAAAAACAAGAGAGAACGTTTATTTTTTTTAATGAAAAATAATAAGAGAAGTAATATTCATCCACAGAAGAAGACGCATTTGATTGATAGTGAAACTATTTTGAGAGACAAAGAGATCCAATAAAAAGAACTCAACATTTTGGTTACATTTTTTGGTGGTAGAGAAAGAATAAAAAGGGAGAAAAGAAAGGAAAGTGAAGCGAAGAAGTGAGAGGATACCGGCATTGTCGTATTTCCGAATAAGAATTACTGAGAAACAAGAAGGAAAAATGATCGTTTACAATCGGTGTCTTCTCTTGTACTCCTTGCAGCAGATTTCAGTGCATCTCTGCAGAGAGTGGAAGTTGTTGAGAGTTCCCTCGCATCCTCCGTATTGATATTCAACACATGTGTCGGTGTTGGCGTCGTATCCATAGCGTTTCTCGTTGTTGTTGCATGGTCCAGAGTCTCTAGCCGACAGACAGAAATCCATAGGGTCCTAAAATATTTCAATTCACTTCTTAGTCAACTTTTCCTGATTACCTGGCAGCAAATAGACACGTTGAACTCTGACGACATATGGCAGATGAATCCTTCTGGACATCCCTTATCAATTCCACATGATGTGACTGTGGATGACTCAATGAGTGGGATTCCATGTGGGCAGTAGTTTCTGTATTCCGGGCAGGCTTCCATGCAAGTGTTTTGGCTGATGAAGTTGTTCTCGTTTCCAGCAACTCCTCCGTATGTGAATGGAGCGCATCTGTTTTGTTTGCGGTCAAAGAACCATCTTGGCAAGTCTTCAGATCCACTTCCCTCCTCAACAGTTTGGTCACATGGGTCGATCTCTGAAATGATCATGATTTGTTTCATTTGCATTGGTAATTATTTACTTCTCTTTGGGCAACACAAAGTGGTCAGAGCGCTAGATCCAACGTGGCAGTAGCTGTTTTGTGGACAACTGTCAACTCTCTGTCCGCCGGTACACAAGATACGCTCCCCAGCGGTGTCAACGAGCGGGTCACCATATCCACACGGGTTCATCTCTTTGCAAGCCTGACGGCACGATTGTTTGGTCAGGAAGTTGTTCGAGTTTCCTTTCATTCCCTTGTAAACAAATGGACGACACATTTGAATTCCTCCGTCAAAGAACCAACGCTCGAGTTTCTCAACTCCTTGGCCGACCTCCAGCGAGAGATCGCATGGACGACGAGCTGAAAAATAATGGTTAAGATTGCTAATTTATAAAATGTATTATTTTTTATGGCTGTTCTGCCGGACTCACTTCCTGGGCAACAGTTGGTAGTTTCTGGGGCTCCTCCAACGTGACAATAATATCCATTTGGACAAGTATCTTCTCCTCCGCAAATTACTGGTTCTTTCTGCAGACTGAGGAGTGGTTCTCCAAGATTGCAAGGGTTTGGAAGAACTAAAAAACAAAGGAATGCTATTGAACTTTGATGTCATAGAAAAAAATAGAAAAAAAACCTGGGCAGACGAGACCGCAATCTTCGAGTGTAAGGAAGTTGTTGGCGTTTCCCTTTTGCCCTTCATAAACAAAGTCTCGGCAGCGACGAGTCTCCTTGTCGTAGTAATATCTAGTAATTGAGAAACCTCCGGTTCCAGTAGCCAATCCTTGCTGGCAAGGGTCACCATCTAAAACACAAGACAGAAAAATAGATACAAACTTTGTTTCTCACTCTTCGGACAGCAGTAGTTCTCTGATCCCTCAACACCAATGTGACAGAAATGTGTTGATGGGCATCTCTCGTCTGGAGAGCAGAGTTTTGGTTTTGCTCCAATCAAAAGTGGCTTGCCACTTCCACATGGGTTCTCAAAAACTGGGCACACAGCCAAGCAGTCCTCCTGAGTAAGGAACATGTTCTGGTTACCTCCTTCTCCACTGTAGATGAACTTGACGCATTTGTTGAGGTTCTTATCAAAGTGCCATCTAGTCAAGTGAGAGTTTCCGTATCCCTTCACCATTAAAAGCTCGCAAGTGTTTTGAACTGCAGAGCAGCATACAGTTGTGTCTGGAGTGATTCCAACGTGGCACCAGTGAGAACTTGGGCATGGAGAGCTTGGACTACAGGTACGTGGCTCATTGGTTGGGGTCATGAGCATTGTTCCAGAACCACAAGGGTTTTTGCATTCACGCTTGCATTTGGATTCACATTGCTGCTTGGTGAGGAAATTGTTCTGATTTCCCTTGGAACCGTTGTAAGTAAACGATTTGCACTGTCTGCTGCAAGACTTGTCGGCTGGGTCAGCGTACCATCTGGTAAGGTTTCCAGTTCCTTCACCAGAAAACATTGGAAGGGAACATGGGTCTGGAGATGCTCCTGGACAGCAAACAGAAGATTCCTTGGTAGCTCCAATGTGGCACCATTGTCCAGATCCGCATTCAGTTCCATTGGCATTTTCCATTCCACACTCCTTCTTTTGAGCGTAGTTAACAGGCACTGGACATGGGTTATCCCACTCTGAAACAAACAATCAGCAAAAAAGTTGAAAACATTGAGGTATACTTTGACATTTCTCCTGGCACTGTGTGTTCGACAAAAAGTTGTTCTCGTTTCCTTTGGTTCCCTTATAAATGAATTCCGTGCATCTTTTGGAGAACGTATTGTAGTAGAATCTCTTAAGCAGCGCTTTTCCCTGTCCAATGTTAATAGAGAGCAGACACGGATCGGTCACTAAAAAGTAAAAATAAACAAAAATGAATTGCAGTGGACAAATAATGCGGTAGCTAAGAGAAAAAACACTGACGTCCGCTGGTCTCGCAGCAAGCTGTTAGTTCCGGGTTCTCTCCGATATGACAGTAATAGCCGTTCGGACACATTGAGTCATCGTTTGGTCCGCAGATAATACGGGATCCGTTTTTGAACTTTGCGGCATTACTGAACTTACATGGGTTGCTCTCATCAATCACAACGTCTAAAATTGTACAATTTACTGAGAAGTTAGAGATCTGAAAACTATCTAAACCTGATTCACATGCATCTACACACTGTGCTTTGGTCACAAAGTTGTTAGCATTTCCACGGATTCCCTTGTACAAGAAACGTCTGCACTCTTTGTTTTGGTTGTCAAAGTACCATCTAGCCACTAGTTCGTCTCCTTCTCCAGTGTCCCTTCTCTGCACGCATCTGTCCTCGGAAGATACCAAAGGACAGCAAGCAGTTGTGGAGAAAGATGCTCCAGTATGACAGAAGTGATCTTCTGGACAACCTCCGTTTGGCTGGTTCAAGTAGTTGCATGAGATGGGCGTTGAAAACTCGTTGAGCAGTGGCTGACCAACGGCGCATGGGTTGAAGTATTCTGCAAACGGTGGAAGGGAAAGGTGTGATGAGAGGAATGCATTCCAATCTAGACTCGCACTATTTTAAAGGGTGAAAACTGTATATATTTGTTTGTTTGTTCACATATAATTATCTCAAGTGCTTGGTTTCAAAACGCGTTGAAATTGACGCCAACGCTAACGGTCAGTGGGGCTAAAGTGTTCAATCACGCAAGCAAACAACAAGAAAACTGGGGTGTGTTGTGTTGTGATGTTGCAAAAACTTACTCGCTTTGGTTTGTTTGCGCTCTGGACGCATATACTTTGTTGTCGGCGACACCGTGGTTTCTGGCGTCGGGGTTGTGTCAGTATACGAGGGAGCCATTGATGGAGTCGATTCTGGCGCTGGAGTCTCCAGAGTGGTAGTAGTGGACGGCTGAAAAACAGCGTCACTAAAACAACGGCTGTTTCAACTAACCTGATTAGTTGTAGATTCAGTAGCACGTTGAGTCGTTGTGGTGATAACTGGGGCAACTGTTTCCAATGTTCTCGGGTAGGTGATTGGTGGAAGAGTGCTCGGTGGTGGAGTTGGAAGAGTTGGCAGGGGAGCAGGATTGACAATCGGTCTCATTGGCTGAGGAGCCGATGGAAGGGTACGGATTTGAACTTGGACGTTAGGACGGACGTCTTGAACATCAACAATAAATAATACAAACAATTGAACAGTTAACTCACTAGTTGGTCTCACATTCCATCTGTATCGGGTCTGTTGATTACATCTATTCTGGCAGTTAGTCCTCACAGGATAGTACATGGTTCTCTGTTGTTGTGGTTGCATCACAGGTCGAACCTGCTGTTGCATTTGGTAGTACTAAAAATGTTCAGATAGATTTCAAATGCTAAGTGAATCTTACCTGTGATAGAACACATGGCACAAAAGCCGCTATGAGGAGCAGCAGTCTCATGGTGTGGCTGTAAAACGAACAAACTGAGGATCGGCAAACTCGATCAGCTTATTGGGGAGACAAAAGTGAGAGGTGATCCGAGTGGAGGTCAACTTCGTGAAATGAGTGACCAGCGGCCGGAAATGTAAACAGGGTGGTCGAGCCGCCGATGGGAGGAGCTGATGGACGCGGCGGCGGGGCGGGTGCTTGACCTCGAAAAAAATGGCTCGACGTTAGGTACACGGTACCGTATGGTATCTCGAGAAACGAGACATGACAGGAGTGGGGAAACGAGGTTGTTAACACTCAGTGGTCTTTTTTGTGATCACCATTTTAGTGAAAAATTTTGAGAAAGAAAGCGAATTTGTTAATCTGGTTCAATTCCTCTGGGAAATCATTTCTAAACACATTTTCAGGATTTTTGGATACAAAATATGACAAAAACTGTAAAAAACGACACCATTAGTTTGATGGAACCTGTATTCTATAAAAATGACATTTTGGATATGATCTACAGAATGTTTCACATTTTATTCATTGCTGGATCAACATAATATTTTTGCTCTGTGTTTTGAATCTTTTAGAAACTCATCAGTCAAGTTCAATTGTAATGTTCTCATCAATGTTCCGATGTTTCATCACAATCAAAAATCGAAAGCGGTTTTCTTTTCCGCGACGGATTAACTTCCCGTCTAACCGTCTGATGAGTTCAAAGTTTGACAACGCGTTCTCTTTTCTCCGCGCACTCCCCTCGCTTTTGACATGTAGTGGACATTGTCGAGTCCGGCTCTTACCTACCTTCTCTCTTTACATTTCGCTTTTCGTATCGACGGAACAGGCAGCTTTCGCAAGGCAAAAAACTTCCTTCTCGATAAACATTGACCGAAATGACAACTATTTAGCTCGGCGTGACACTTATACTAACTGCTTTGTTTGGACTTCGTCACTCCCAAAAGTCAAGTCCACTCCTTCCTTATCCCGGTGTGTGATAAGAATAGAAAGAGAAGTCGTGATCAAGTGCGGGATCCGTAGGTGTTTCAAAGCGGCCCTTTTTTGTAACCAAGTGCTGCCTGAGAACTGGCGTTTGTGATAATTGGAAAAGTTACTTTTGCCATCGATTCGCTAATCATCTTCAGATCACCATCGGCAATTCAATTCAATAGGCATCATCACATCGGTTTCATCATCATCGAACCGTTTCTCTGCATTCTTCGTGTGTTCTCGCTGCGCGCTAAGGTTCGCGTACTCCCTCTTCTTCCCCCAGTTTACACTTTCACTTGTTGGTTTCATATATCGTTCAGGATAACCCAAGAAAGAGAGAATGAGACAAAAAAGGAGAAGGGGTGCGTTGGAGACGACTGATTGTCGTTGACATCGCTTCCCCTATTACTGCTTTGTGATCGGACGGACTGCAAACCGGTTGGAAAACAACAACAGTTGTAACCTGAAATTGATCAGCAACGGTTTACGTGCCAGGGAAAAAAAAAAGTCTCATTAGCGATAATAAAAAATAGACACTGCAATTTCAGGCAGGCAAACGGAAAAAGTTCAATTCCGAAATCGAGAAGTCAAAATAAATTAACAGTGAAAATTTTGAATTCCTTGCGCTTATGATCATGCAACCGTTTTGCATGCAGCTCGTCTTGTTATGTTCTCTTTCAAAACAATAAAACAGCTGACAGACAAATACAGTATTCTTATTTCAGCGTTCAACTCAGTCAACTCTTTTCACTTTTCGCATTTATGTTTTCAGAAAGACTTCCGTCATGCATTTCTTCTTTTATGTTTCATTTTTCGTTTTCGACCGTACTCCGGCCAGTCACAACGAATGACTAGATTCCAAAAAATGATAAGCAGTAATTGAGAGAAGTTGCCGCGGAAACGTCGTGAAGAGTGTACGCGCGACCAAGAGACGAGGAATGTAAAGACGTTGCCAAAAAAAATCCACAAAGTTTAAGAAGGCGTGGCAAACTTCCTTGTTCCGTCTGATGGGTAGTATAAATAGGCAGGTGGACAGCAGTAGAACCACATTGAACGGTGCAATGGAAGACAAGGCAAAGCTTGTGCAGGCAGCTGAACTGAAAAAGTTCGCTTTCTTCGGTAAGTTTACGAGTCATTTTAACTGATCACAGTGGTCAACAATTCTCAGGTGTGGCGGTTTCCACCGTTGCTACGTTGATCGCCATCATCGCAGTCCCACTGCTTTGCATTCACATGCAGATTGTTAGTTCTGGACTCTCCGAAGAGCTTCTTTTCTGCAAGTCAAAGAACTACAACATGAAGTAAGTATTTCAAAATTTTTTTTAAAACTATGTTGCATTTTTAGGACCGAGATTAAGCAGCTGGAGCTTATTCACGAAACAGGAAGACAAAAGCGTCAGACTCCACACACATGCTGTTCTTGCGGAATCGGAGAGACTGGACCAGCTGGAGTTCCAGGACAAGAGGGAGCCCCAGGAAACGACGGAAAGGCCGGACAGCCAGGAGCACCAGGAGCCGATGCTGATGAGCAAGGATTCCATTACAAGGCCCCAGAGTTCTGCTTTGACTGCCCAGCTGGACCACCAGGACCAGTCGGAGGAGCCGGACCAAAGGGACCACCAGGACCACCAGGAGGACCAGGAGAGCAGGGAGGAGCTGGACGTGCTGGAAACCGCGGACCACCAGGACCACGTGGACCACAGGGAGAGGCTGGACCAGACGGAGAGGCTGGACGTCAAGGACAAGCTGGACAGACTCGCTCCGTTCCATCTCCACCAGGACAGCCAGGACAGCCAGGAGAACCAGGACAACCAGGAGAGCCAGGACCAGATGGACGTGCTGGACACCCAGGACGTGCTGGACCACCAGGACCACCAGGAGACAACGGAGGTCAAGGAGAGCCAGGAAAGGACGGAGAGGACGGAGAGAACGGAGCTGCCGGAGCCCAAGGACCAAAGGGATCTTGCGACCACTGCCCACCACCACGCACCGCACCAGGATATTAATTCACTTGTTTTTATTTTTAGTGAATTTTGTGCAAATAAATTGTTTGCTCTTATTTTGTTTTTTTGGTATTTGATCCAGTTCATTTCGAAGAGTACGTCATCTGCTATGCTATTCAACGCAGCAATAAAAATAAGATAACATTAATAAATGAACAATATTTCGACCGACTTCGTTAGTGTTGAAACAAAGAAAAAAAAAGTTGAGTTAAAAGTTAAATCAAACATTTTGTCAGATCAATGTTCCTAATTCAATAAAGTGTTGTCTATTTCATCCCTTGGTTAAAAAATATGACGCAGTTTACATTCAAACGCAATCTGTCTTGGTATTGCCTAAAACTTGCCGATGTTCAATAGCTATGAAAAGTTTTAGCATTTCAGTTACTCAACAGAATCTCTTTTGTTAATTTGGAAATGTTAAATACAAATTGATTCTAACAAATTTATGATGAAAAATCTCATGCCGACTAAATGAAACAACGTCACAACAGTTACTGTAATCAGTCTCCGGTTCTGCTTTTTTCCATTGCAAAATGACTGATATCTTTTTTTTCACATTCTTGGAGAAATGATGATACTCAATTTCCCAACCGTAGCTAGCAACACAATCATAGATACCAAAAAACTTACTCGCAGTAATATCGAAAGGTTACGAGAAACCTGTCGAGAGGCATTGTGCGTTGTGAAGAGACAAAGACAGAGAAGTGATGGCTAGAAAAAAAATCCACAAAATTTGAGTAGGCGTGGCAAACTTTTTAGTTCTTTTGAAAAAGTACTATAAAAGGAATGATGAAGAATAGGAAAACACATTCAGCAGTGCAATGGAGGACAAAACGAAGTTCATGCAGGCGGACAGTCTCAAAAAGTTTGCCTTTTTTGGTACGCTGACCGTTTTGTTTCAAACCCATTCAATTGGTTGCAGGAGTGGCTGTATCTACCGTTGCTGCGCTGATTGCAATCGTTGCTGTTCCTTTGCTTTTCGTTCATATGCAGTCTGTTCACTCCGGACTCTCACATGAACTTCTTTTCTGCAAGTCTAAGAACTACAACTTGAAGTTAGTTTTTTACTGTGTTTTAAATTAAATTGTTGCTTTCAGAACTGAAATTGAAAGCTTGTTGACCAGCCGTGACACGGGAAGACAAAAGCGTCAAACTCCACACACATGCTGTTCTTGTGGAATTGGAGAGACTGGACCAGCTGGAGTTCCAGGACAAGAGGGAGCCCCAGGAAACGACGGAAAGGCCGGACAGCCAGGAGCACCAGGAGCCGATGCTGATGAGCAAGGATTCCATTACAAGGCCCCAGAGTTCTGCTTTGACTGCCCAGCTGGACCACCAGGACCAGTCGGAGGAGCCGGACCAAAGGGACCACCAGGACCACCAGGAGGACCAGGAGAGCAGGGAGGAGCTGGACGTGCTGGAAACCGCGGACCACCAGGACCACGTGGACCACAGGGAGAGGCTGGACCAGACGGAGAGGCTGGACGTCAAGGACAAGCTGGACAGACTCGCTCCGTTCCATCTCCACCAGGACAGCCAGGACAGCCAGGAGAACCAGGACAACCAGGAGAGCCAGGACCAGATGGACGTGCTGGACACCCAGGACGTGCTGGACCACCAGGACCACCAGGAGACAACGGAGGTCAGGGAGAGCCAGGAAAGGATGGAGAGGACGGAGAGAACGGAGCTGCCGGAGCCCAAGGACCAAAGGGATCTTGCGACCACTGCCCACCACCACGCACCGCACCAGGATATTAGATTATGCGTTTACATTTTTATTAGATTTTTTAATGCAAATAAATAAATTTTCCTGATCCAACTGAGAATGTGAAACAATTGAAATACTTTGTTTCAAACTGATCGCGCTCTCAGAGTTAGTTCGCCAGGTAACCAGTATCTGTAGTAGACGAACAATTCAAAGCTTGACAATCCCACTGAAATACAGTAGATTTCTGTATTTTTCCAGTGGTACACTCACCGCAGGTATACGAACAAATCGCAATCATCATGTCTCCGGCTGCATTCCAATTCCCGTAGTCTCTTCCACCGCGCGACATTTTTTGTTCTTCATACCAACTGTAAAACGCTCGTTCAAGGAAAAAAAGGTTGACTGCTTCACTAGTGTAAATGAATCTTCTGACTTACACTGGAACCTGCGTTGTAGCAAAGATAGCGGCAACCAGCATGAGGGGTGTCATTGCAGCGGTGAAAACGAGGTGAACAAAAGCTGACCATCTGATGTGCAAAGCTTTGATCGCAAAGAAACCTGTCCACGTAGCTATCTGGAAAACCGAAGAGCAACATTTGGGAATTTTCGTTTCTCGATCCGAGAACTTACCAAATTATTCAACGGAATCCATATGTTCACACCGTCTTCACAGTTTATACGGGTGTAAAAGTCAGAGTAGTAGAGTCCGAGAACAAAACACAAGACCCCTGCTACCTAAATTTGACTTTTTTTCAAAAATATGTTTCGAGCCATACGAAAGTCACTAAAGCGCATGAAAAATTGATGTATACGCACATGCAAAAGATACTCCATATCTGCTCGGGAACACTCAGCAAATTCCGATCTTGAACAATCTGACAGACGACACTTCTAAGTCGCACTGATAGCTGCTGAACGCTTACCTCATCGACGGCTAGCGAAAACTGTGTAAACTTGCGATCCACGAACCTTCCAACTGGTTTGAACGGAGCTAGAATGCAATCACAACCTTGTATTATACACCGGATTGGGTAGCAACAGAAACTCATCGAATAGAAGGAGAAAATAGAAAAAGCAAATCGATAAACGAGGCAAAACTGTTCTTATCAGTCAGACGTTATAGTTTCCCCCAGCCAGCACTAACACTTTTCCCTCTCCATCATGATTTCGAAAAACAATTATTTTCCAACTATTGCACTTGTTCACATTTTCAATTACGGATGAGTTTATCTTTTATTATTAAAAACTGAACATAGGGATGTTAAATATTACACGACACATACGTGGAAACGTACCAGATGGCATAGCGAGAAGCAGCAACACGACAGATCGACTGACCCGTTTGGAGTGGATAGAAAAAAGAGAGAAGAAGCACACAACGCAGAGGAAAAGGGAAGGGAGATGGAAAAAGGCACCAGTTTAATGTGAGAGAAGCGCATCTTTTGGTGAATAATTACGTGGAAATGTGGAAAAAAGGAAGCGAATAATCTATTAAAGGTGATAGTAAATGGCGAGGAAAGCTAGCGGGAGCCAGTGTCTAGAAACTATGATGGCTTGATTTTTTCAAAATGATACTGAGATGGCATCCTGCTCAAATCTTCGGCTTTTGATGATCCGTTCGTGGCTTTTCTGTAAATTAACTATTGAAAGCTTTGTTTTTTTCCTTTGAATCTTTAGCTTGAATTGGTTGATGACTAATTTTCAGTTGCAATGTTCACTTTCTTCTTATGTTGAGAGTGCTCTTTCTGTGAGCACTCCACTATTTTGCTGCCTCGAGGAACAAGAGACACATGCTAGCATTAACTGAATTTAGTTCAGCGTCAGGCGAATGACTGATGAAGTGCGACATTTTTCTTGATGCCCCATTTCCGTAATGCAGTCGAGCGAGAAGCAACAGATTGCTTGGTTCTTTGTTGAACACGCAACAAGGCTCTCCTCAGATTTTAGGGAACATGAACAATTCTGGTTCGCTAGGCATCTTGCCAAGGAAATTGTGACTACGCTTACAAAAAATTTTCGCTGCTTCTTAACTTTTGTTATTGAAACACTCACTTGAAAATAGCATCAAACAGATCGTTGACAAAATCGTACAGCTCTCGTTCCATTTTGTACACGTCATCCCGCCGTATCATCGACAAAGTTTGATCGTTTGGCGGAATCTTCTTTTTCGTGTATCGAAGATGCGAACGATTGGCTAAAAATATTTTGTTTTGTCAATGGAAACAGAACAAGGAAAAATATGACATACAGTCAAGACTGTCGAAATGTCCAAGAGCACCATGGAAGAAATCTGGAACGGTGACTTCGAGCATTGCGATCATATCTCTTATCCGTTCCGTTGTTCCAACCAAAAGATATTTTTCGAGAACATTTTGCTTTGCCATTCTCAACGCCTCAGCATTACCAACTTCTCTGAACGAGAAAAATTTGCATAAATTTTGCGTGGAAATAACTTACGTGCAAAAATGGTAGTGACCACAGAAGTACGGAATCTGGATCCACATCTGCTTCATGTCACAGTCTTTTCCACTGCGACTGTAGCAGTCATCAAATGTCTCGTTGTTGCCGGATCTGCTTCTTTTCAATCCAACCCGGTAGTTGTCCCCGTATCGCAAGAAGTAATAGTGTGAAAGAAGACGTTCCAAAGGTTCTCGAATGATGTTGATGTAAATAGGGTTGGCAACACCGAACCTGAACAAAGATATTTTTATCATGATATTTTAAAAATGTATTTTTGATATTTATTCTGATATGTATCTCTCAAGAAACAAAGTTATGTAAAATGAATTACCTTTGGAAATCAATGAACGCAACGTGTCCGTGATAGAAAGCCGGTAATCTCTCCGTCCAGGATGTGACGTTGTTGATGAACGTGTATTGATCCGGCAAGCTCATTACCTAGAATCCGAATATGTTTTTTTCAGAATAAAACATGAATTACCTGGCGATTCTTAGTCATGTTCACGTGAAGCACGTTGAATCCGTTCTCTTTGTACAAATCGTAAGCAATGGCATTTGTGAATGTTGTGGAGCCAGTTTTTGGTATCTGAACGGAAAATTGGTTTCATTCAATTGAAAAACGCACTTACTCTATTATATATTACAATTCTATTAGAAACTGGCCATTTTACATTTGATTTATTGGAGCCATTGAGTTTTAGAAACAACAATAATAAAATAAATACAGAAATGAGTGCAGTATACAGTATTTTTCGCTTTTTCAGCAACATTTGACAGGAATACATTGAAAAATATCTGCCCGCGGCACTGTTTACCATTGGCCGCTTGCTGACGCACTCTTAGAGATGTCTGCGTCTCTCGCTGCACAATACACTCTCTCGTTGACCCCGTGTGTTCCTTTCGTCCGAGACGAGATGGCCAGTCGACAAGATTAGGGCGATGTATGACAAAAAGAACAATTTATGACCGAGAGAAGGCAAAAAATAAGTTCTTACAGATAAGAGTTCACTCGAAAGGATCTAACTATTCAGTAACGAATGAACAAAGTTGAAAATGAAATGAATAAAAGTCGTGATCACAATGAACACGTCATTTTGTCAACGGAAAATTGCAGTGAGTTGTGAAATGGTAACGGCGATTTGCTTCATAAAATACATAAACGGGAATCATTGAGCTGACAAGTCGGATCACTTGTTCTGATAACTACGCAACCAATTGATAAATAAAGCAGCGTTGACTTTGAAAATATTGAGCCAATCCAGGGGTTCGGTAATTGTCGGAATCTCGGTGATATTGTAAACTGAAACGCCCATCATTTTGGTTGTTCCATTCAATTTTCTCCCTACCTTTTTGTCCGTCTCTTGCCATGATTCCTTTGAGATATCCTGTAGCTTGTTTTAACTTCAATATTCTTTTTTCAGACGTGCTATCAAATTCTTCAATAAATTTGTTGCACAGGTCTAAAAGAAATATAGTTATAGTTTCTAGACAGAAAACAATACCATCAAAGTAGTTGACATGCCAAGACATTTTCTTCAATTCTCTTCTAATTTTGTTCATATCACAAATGACAGGTCCCAAGATTTCTGGCTCGGGCTCGTCGCCAACGTTCTCCATCATTTGCATGGCCTCTTGCTGCGCGAGGTCACGAATTTGTTGTAAACTTGTTCTGTCTCCGCGGTCATGCATCACTGAAAATCTAGGGTCTGAACTCTAATGTTCAACTGATCATCTTACCTTCGAGAGTTGCCACAAAGATGCCAACTTTGAGCTGATGCATGTACTTTTCATATTGAGAAGGAACTGGTGTCGGCGGTGACCTACCCATCATTCTCTACGAAAGAATAACACAAGTTAGAGATAAGACTATCAATAATATCTGATGTTTCAGCTACATACCATGGAAAATAATGCGAACAGTCGCGTGCGGCAATATCGACCCTTTTCTGACACCTACTGACGCATCTCGGAAAGTCTGCGTCTCTTGCGACAATAGTGTTATCTCATTGACCCCGTTCTCTTTTGCTGCCGGCTAACGGGAAAACATGTACAACAGCAAGATAGTGATGAAACGAATAATAGAGCAGTATGAAATGTTTTTTATTAGTGCAAAAAAAATGAAAGAGGAAGGATTTGTGGAGAGATCTTCTACGGGGTCCAACAAATGAAATAACCGGAAATTATCAGAGAAAAGATAATTGTCAACGGGAAGTATCACACCTAATGATGCTGTTAAATCTTGGATGTACAAAGACTACTTCGAAATTTAGCTGTAGAAGATTCAGGCATCTTCATCATGACTTTTGACCCATTCAATGAACAGCAGGGCGTTGACTTTGAAGATGTCGAGCATGTCGCTGAACTCGGTGATTACCGGTTTGTCGGTGATATTGAACACTGTAGAGGGAACATTGTTATGCAACTAAGCTACCAAATCGTACCTTTCTGACCATCTCTGGCCATCAGTCCCTTGATATACCCAGTGGCCTGTCTCAGCTTGCAAACTCGTGTTTTTGATCCATCGAACTCCTCAACAAACTTGTTGCAAAGATCTAAAAATTACCGTACCGCTATAGTTAATTATTTTCAAAAAAAAAAATACCATTAAAGTAGCCAGTGTGCTTTGACATTCTTCTCAAGTCTCTCTTAATCCTTGCCATCCCACACAACGGTCGGCCGGGGATTTCCTGCTCACGTACTTCTCCAGTGCTGTTGATCAGGTTTTCAGCTTCTTGAAGAGCAAATGCACGGATTTGGTCGATACTGGCTCCGCCTCCACGGTCGTTTAGCACTAAAAAAAGAAAACTATTTGGAACAACTAAGCAAAAACTAACTTTCGATGGTTGCTACAAAAACTCCAACTTTGAGTTGATGGTGAAACCGAGCCAGTTGGGACGGGACTGGAGCTGGCGGAGGCTTCATGAGCATTTGCTCCAGCTCAAAGTCGACACTTTCCATTTCCGAATCATCGTCATAATCATCGTCATCCACTACAACAAGTGGCGGGTTTGATGGCAATCGAGCAAAACCAGGCGGAACATCCGGTCGGTCGAGCGGCATTGTGCTCACCGAGTAGCCTTGATACTGCTTCATATCGCAGTGCTCTAAACAGTTGTGACGTGAGTATCTTGTAACGGAAAAACGAAACGCACGATTTTGAAAAGCATGGCATGGATGTCGACCGGATGGGTCCATATTAGCAGACGCTGACACTAGCGTTGTTGTTGTTGCTGTTTGGAATACGGAGAGATCGGCTCTGAAAGAGAGGAAAAGAGTAAGAATGAGCGGCAAGCGAAAAGCGGATCAATACGCGTGCTAGTTGGAGCACATGCGGAGCGGAGTGCATGAGAGGCAGGTATGCTGATTAACTGATAATGGCACACGACAACATTTCGAAAAATGGAAATTTTGATTACGTTCGTACAACTAAAGAAATTTCTGCGTCGTGCGAGTTAAACTACAATTTAAAAATGCCGAAAAAAAGCTATGGGTGGAACGAGAGCCAAAGAAACCTAGAGTAACTCAATTTGTTCTTTAAAGTTATGTATTTTCGTTCCGTTTCAATTTTGTTTTTGCTGCCGAACTACGTGTTTTCTAACGCTAGGTGAAAACGCTCTTAACCGTGGTTTTCAATTTTATAGCTATAGCGACGAGGTAAAATCAATCGGAAGAGTTTATTCAACAAGAAAACAATGAAGAAAACAGCAAAAGTAAGAAGGAAAAGGCGATTGTAGTGATTAGGGAAAGGTGTATTCTGGCAGTAAAAAGAAGGAAACTTGGCGGTGTCACACCATTGGTCAACTGCCGCCAAAGGTATGACTCTTTGAAGCGGCACTACCTTAGTGGGTCACGGAAAACGACGAACTCCCGCTTTTCTATGAATCCGAAAAAGGCATACATGGACGGCAAGCAGGTATTACCCTCCAAACGCTGTCCCAGCCGACTCACTAAACCTGACCGTTCATGGGGAGTACATTTGACAATATTTGATGAGTGCAGTGCATAACGAGGTTGGGAAAAGGGACAAAATTGAATGGGAAGGGATAGGTTCGAATGTGTACAGAGTATATATAGTGAGGAAAAGAACGGGGAGAGCGAAAATTGAGCTGTGAAGAGGACACGGAATGTCAACGGGAGGTGGGGAGGAAGAGCCAGAAGGCGTTGAAAGGCAAAGACGAACACGAGAAAAAACATCTGCATGACCCATAATGCGTGCGAATGCAAATGGCAGGCAACCCTGACATCTGCTGGCCCGGGCAAAAAAGGCTTTTTGATGAGGATAAGGCAGCGGTGAGATAGGGGTGAGAAAAAGCAGGTAAGGTATGAAAAGAACCAAGAGAATATACAATTTACATGAAAGAAGCAAAAAAATACAAAGAACGCAATCGAGCTGAGATGAAAAAGAGATGAAAAGCGGCAGACTATGCAGAACGAGAATGTTTGAAAGTTTTGGGAACGTTGGGAAAATTGAAAATATCAATCATCCTCCAATAAGAAATCGACGAGGTGCACATCGCGGACGCAGAATGGCTTTCTACAAAAAAAGTTGTTATTGCGAACGTGTTTCTCAAAAACGACACCTGCAAGTCGGGCACTGGCTTGTGCCACGCCAGTAATCGTGTCTGTAGATATCTTCAATATTTTGTTTGCCAATGAAAATCTGAGCGATGCATCTGTGGCACCTGGAACGAAAAGAAAATTGTGGATGATTAGTGACCCGCAAATTGGTCATGAAAAGGTCCGAGAGGGAGGGTCGGTTTCAATATAATGAATGCAGGACAGGTGGTTTCCATTGCGGCTTTTCTTCCACTACGCACTCACTGGTCACCCATCTGTCGTCCTGCTTTTCTATGCAGTAATTACCCTCAGAATTATGGTTCTCGGGGTTCCATTTATATTTGTTATGCAAAAACACAAACCACAATGGACGGCAGACACATGGAAGGCACGAATCGGTGTACACTCGGTGTCCGCTGCGGTTCCATTGCCATCTCTCGGTGTTATCAGCGCACGTCTTAACAATCTTGATCAAATTTTCCTCTGTTCCACAAGCGAAACATGGTTCCTTCTCAGTTCTTTTGAGTTGATAGGTGAAATGGTCATTTTGGGCAACACGCTCGATAAAGTCCTGGAATCTTAGAAGTTTTTATACCCTCCAAATAATGAATCAATGTACCTGTTTCAGTTCTTCCATAATTGTGAGTGGGATTGTGATATGCGGTGGGACGATGATTGGAATCTCGAGAATCTCGTTGAGTTGACGATAGTAGTCATGACGCAAGCTAAAGTAAGCTTCGGGTTTTCATTCATTCTGTCATACAAGTTTAAACTAACTTGACGGTAAACGTTGGGAGATACGACTGGCGGAAGCTGACTTTAACGAAAATGTATCTCAAGCGTTCCTCATCATCTGGTTGTGGGATCTAAAATTAAAATTTGTTGTGAAGATTGAAAATTTAACAAAACCCTTGGCATGCGGGTAGCATCAACTTGAAGTCGGAGATCAGACTGACGGACAGCAACAAATCTCCAATTAGACACGTAAACAAAGAACTGGCGGGTGCAGAACAAGTACGACTGCTCTGAAAAGAAAACGTTCAGAATCAAATGACGATTTATGTTTCTTACGTGAGAACTTGATTCTAAAAGTGTCCGGTTCAATGACAAGGTCTGGGATTTGCTGAAGACACTCTGGATTCTCCTCGAAATATCTATAGAACGGCCATCTTTTGCAATCCTTTCTGTACTGGTAGTAAACGACCGTAGCTGAAACGAACCATTATTTATAACAAATCAAAAGAGGAAAGAGTTCAACTTTTACTTACAGATAGTGGTGACAACGAGAATGATAGACCAGATGACAGGGTGTTCGAGCAACGGCGGGAAGCGTTTGAGGGTGGTGCTATCCATGTAGTAGCTTCCATGGACGAAGTAGGCAGAAATAACTGAAATCAGAAAAATTTAATGTCAAGTCGAGAATAATTTGTGCTCTACAAATGTTTGTTTCTTTTTTTGCGCTTAACTATCAGTAGCGTCCCTAGGGATCTTGTTGTGATTGAATGCCGCTTGAAAAGGCACTACTAGTAAACAGAAACCGAGTTTTCGTTGTTCACTCTTTCATAGCGCATTTTTCTGCAGTATGTGCAATTATTTTAGTACTAGCTTGAAGTTTCAACTGCAAAGTATTTTTACTAGCGTTTCTGTAAGATTTGTTTCAAATCTTGCTTTCAAGAATCTCTATTTCTCTGGATTAAACCATCGCCCTTTTTCCCCGGGAGTTTAACATTGCCCTTTGTCCCAATTAGGCTGCATTCGGTAATTCATTGTCAGTTTTTCATCATATTTTATGGTCTTACAAATATCTCAAAAAAAATTCACCGGCTGGATAAAAGGCAACAAAGGCCCGGAAAAAGGACTGGCGCATGCAGATGTACTGTAGGAATTCATATTTCTCAATATCGAACAACACAGTAAACAGATCGAAGAGCGTGAGTCCAAGTCCATCTAGCACATCCTCGGGTGGAAACACTAATGCGAAATAAATGGATGTAAGTAGAGATATGTGAATAGCGACATGTAAATATGTCAGCTCGCCTGAAAGGTAATTGAATTATTTTGGTGAACACTAATTAGTTTTTGTTGATAAACTTACTGTCGAATTCGCTAGTAACTACAACCAAAATAACAAGTAAGAGGATAAAAATCCAAACCCCTGTTTTGACAGTGGTCATCCTGAAAAATCAAAGTGAATTAATGAATAAAATGAGAGAAATGAACAAAGAAACAGCTGATCACAGCAATTCCATGCTATTTTAATGGCGATGAGGTAAACGTTCGACATAAATCGATTGAATAGGGACGTCGATCATAAAAATTGTCTGCCGAACGCTGTCCGCAGTCTCACGTCAATTGACGTGTTTGCACACTTGCCGTGCCGAACGAGACTCGGGACCTTGGCATGCGGCGGATGGCAACTACTAGGCAATGTTCTAGAGTGTAGTCTGCTTTAGAGTAAAACGTTTTTTTTGTTGCCCGTAATGGAAATCATAAAATTTTGAGGGAAACGGTTTTTAAAACAACAAATAATTGTGTTTTGAAAGCAAAGCTGACGTTCTTCCCGCGCATTCTCCATTTTTTTGCTTTTGAACTAAGATAAACTTGTGTTGTTTGTGCTTGGGCAAACACCATACATTCTCCATTCTCTTCGTTTTTCAAATAAATAACTAAGCGCTAATTTCACGTGCAAACTGCTCTCATTATCAATCTCTTGATTAGTCACGTTGGATTGCGTGTTCCGACGTCTATGTTTCTTATCTTCCTCCTCATCTGCACACTCTTTCTCTTTTCTCTGACCTGGCCATGTATCAAGATAACTGCAAAATATCTTGTCTCTCTTATCAAACTGACCGTTTGTCCGTACAAACGGCCATACGTTTCCCCCCCCCTCCCATTTGATTTTTTCTCGATTGTTGTTTCACTTTAGTTTTTTCACGTCAGCATCTAAATTGCATCTAACGTATTCTGTCATACTACGCTTTAGTTTATCTTGCCTATTTCAGCAGTGAAGACGAGATATGTTGAGCCGACTTGGTTGGAAGAATGTGGCTGCAATTCGAAGCGTGGCCACTGCCACTGGTCAAGAGAGACAAAAGATAAAAGTGGAAAACCCGGTAGTGGACTTGGATGGAGATGAGATGACTAGAATTATTTGGAAGGAAATTAAGGATAAGGTGCGTAGAGCAGCAAAACATTGCTGAGTTATTTCAATGTTTCATTTCCAGTTGATACTTCCTTATTTGGATCTTGACATCAAGTATTACGACCTTGGACTCCCATATAGAGATGAAACTAACGATCAAGTAAGTCATTTGACGTTGATACTTGTGAAACAGTGCCGATTCTCAGGTAACCGTTGATGCAGCACATGCCATACAGAAATACAATGTTGGAATCAAATGCGCAACTATTACACCAGATGAAGCTCGCGTCAAGGAGTTCAAACTGAAGAAGATGTGGCTCTCTCCAAACGGAACCATAAGAAATATTCTTGGAGGTGCCGTTGTATTTGTCCCTTGATAAAAACAATGTTTGCTACAGGAACTGTATTCCGTGAGCCAATTCTCTGCGATAACATTCCAAGACTGGTGCCAGGATGGACAAAACCAATTACCATTGGTAGACATGCTTTCGGAGACCAGTACAAATGTACGGACTTGGTGGTACCCAATGGGTCGACTCTTCAATTGGTTGTGAACAAGCCGGATGGAACCAAGGATGTGCACAATGTATATGACTTTAAGTCGTCTGGAGGAGTTGGTTTGGCTATGTACAATACTGATGAAGTGGGTTTTCGGTCTTATGTCAAACGGTTTAATCTTTATTTATAGAGCATCAAAGGCTTTGCTCACTCGTGCTTCCAATATGCGATCATGAAGAAGTGGCCGCTGTATCTCTCTACAAAAAATACGATTCTGAAGAAATATGATGGTCGTTTCAAGGATATCTTCCAAGACATTTTTGAAAAGTGAGTTCCTTTCGAGTAGTAGGAAATAAACTGATCGTTTTCCAGTAAATACGAAGCTGAATTCAAGAACAACGGAATTTGGTATGAACACCGTTTGATTGATGACCAAGTGGCTCAGGCACTCAAAAGCTCTGGAGGATTTGTGTGGGCGTGCAAGAATTATGATGGAGATGTGCAGAGCGATATTGTTGCCCAAGGTTGAGATTACCTCGATAGATTGAAGTTATACTATTTTAATCTCAGGCTATGGTTCTCTTGGTTTGATGTCGTCCGTACTTATGTGCCCAGATGGAAACACAATTGAAGCGGAAGCTGCTCATGGAACAGTCACACGTCACTACAGAGAACATCAGAAGGGAAACTCTACCTCTACCAATCCAATTGCTTCCATCTTTGCCTGGACTAGAGGTCTACATCATCGTGGTGTTCTTGATCAAAACGAACAACTACAAAAGTAATTGTTTCATGTTCAGAATGACACTATTTGCGTTTTTTTCAGGTTCTCGCTGACTTTGGAGAAAGCGTGCATTGACACCGTTGAAGAGGGAAAGATGACGAAAGACTTGTCAATTTGCATTCATGGAACCAAGAAGGGAACCGAGAAGGGCGCCTATCTTATTACCGAAGACTTCCTCGCTGCCATTGACTCAAAGATGGCTGAACTGATGAGCAAGCCGTAATATTTCTAAACCTAGCATTTCCATTTCTGTAAAGAGTTATTTATGTGTAGTACACTATTCTGATGCTGATTACTATTTATTTATTACCAAAGAGAAATAAAAAGTCACTATAACTTTTTTGTTCACAGGACGACGATTTGGGGATAATCGGTTTGGAAGAGAGCAATGAAATGATTATTTACAATAGGTCACAGGAAAAGAAGAGAGAAACTGGGGAAGGAATGCAAGGGTTTCTGGGAAAGCGGGGAAAAAAAGAGATGAAGAGAACATCCGGTGTTGGATATAATTATGATCTGGATTTGTGGTTTGGATTTTGGTGTTTTGACCAAAAGGAAAGGGAAAAGAATGTGTTTAAGGAAATAGGTGGGTGAAGAAAAAATTGTTTTTTAAAAAGGATGGGGGTAGGAAAGCGGAACCATTGACACATCAGAAAAGTTGCTAAAATAACCAAAAAAAACATTTCGAACAAGCAGGAAAATGGGAAAACACCCATCTGTGGGCCTAGGAAGAATGGACACAGGGAAAATATAAAAGGACGGGATAGAAACTAACACTGCAAATATGGGAAGTGAAAACACGATTTTACCAGATTATAAATAGATTTTTGAAGGAATGTGGGATGAACAAAGCAGATGCAGAATCAATGTGATTCAGAAAAAGCGAACAAGCTTCATTTCATGGTTTGTGACCATGACGTGGGTGTGAGTACGAAACGTTGCCACGGCCATCGAAGATGATGTCGGTCGGAGCATCTTTGGCGACAGCGCTCTCTTTACGGAACATGGCCAGGACGACAGTGATGTCACGGGATAGTTTGGCGTTCAGTGTGACCTAAAACAAAAATCTCAAATATGAAGCACCAAAATTATTCTTCTAGCACGTTATCAGCCTCTCTTCGCTGGACGAGTAAACAATGGTATCACTATATTTTTTCTTATTAGAAGTGACACGCATCATCTTTTCTTTAACATGAACGAAACTTCGCGAGTAACTAATGCATGATTGATTTGAATTCCCCCTCCGACTTACTCTCGCATCATCAAATTCGTTGAATTTGATTCCATCACTTCTGTCGACTTCGTATTGTTTGTAGTGTCCCTTGTTTCCAGTCAGTCCGCAATGCGTGATGAAAGAGCATAATGCGTATTTGTGCTCTTTTTCGGCATCTTTCAACACTAATTCATGCTGAATTTGAACCACTGTCATGTCCTTCTCGCGCTTCTTGGTGCGGACACGTGGCACAAAGTAGAGAAGAACTTCTGGAAGTTTGTGGAAGAGCGTCGTGCAAATGAACTTTGTTCCTAGGCATCTGAAAACAGTAATTTGATTGACAAACTGTGTTTTTTTTGCTCACAGCGGGCAGTCCATTCCATAAACTGCAGTTGGATTACGGATGTTGTCCACCAGGTTTTGCATGGTTCCATCGGATCTTTTTGTGAGATCGATCGACAAATAGATGGCCTTGTCGATTCCATGGTTGGTGTAGTTGCAGATAGAACAGCAGTCTAAAACTTAAATTTGATCAAAGCTCTTCTTCTTTTTTCTCACATTCATTCATCAATTGAATTTCAAAAATGCTTCTGACTGGAGAGAACCCGAGTGGCATTCTTGCCGCGTATTCTGGGTGCTCCTTGAGGTAGTCCTCGTCAAAACGATTGAAAAACTTTTGCATTGCCTCCATGACACAATGCATCACGTCGACTTCCACTCCTTTCCATGTTTCTGTAAAAAAAGACATATTTTCGGTTTTTCAAACTATGTCTCACTTTTCATCAGATCAACAAAAATGGGATACTCATCAAGACACGGTCTCGAGGATATGATATCTCCAAGCAGACAAAGGAAGCAATCCTCGTGTTTCAAGCCATCTTCGTGTGTGTGGCACTTGACGATTGAATATATCTGCGGAACTCGCAGCATGAGTTGCAGCATTGAAATTGCGTAGCACAATGTGTTCTTATTCACAATGGCTCGACGAATGACCGGATATTGGAAATGGTCGAGAATGTCGTCTTCTTGAGTGGGCATTGGAGTTTTGACTTGTTCAAGCATTTTCATGATAATTGGCTGAAATATTCTATTTTTATCCGTGTTTAATTTTGATTTTTGTAGCTTACATCATTATTGTTTCGCTTCTCATAGTACTCGGCTCTCACGGACGCTCGCGTTTTCTTTGGGGGCTCTTGAGGTTGTAAAGGAGGTTCTTCAACTTCACGCTCATCTTTTTTTGAACTCGACGCTTTGGGTTTTGGAGATGCTTTTTTGGATTTCGATTCGGAGCTGGTGGACGAACTATGCTCATCTGATGTGTTATAATCTTCAGCTTGAATGTAATCGTCCGAGTCGAGATAAGCGGTAACTGCTGATTTATAGAAGCTACCCCCTCTCTACAAAACAGAACATTATCGTGATGACGCAGGCATACTTTGAAGACGATTTACTTTCTGTATGCGTTCCGATCGGCGTGCCTTCGGTTCCACGTCACTGGTCGTTGGTTGTTCTGCTTGTCTCTTGCGTGCCGTTTGAGATGAAAAACGAGACGAATTTGATGATGATGGAGTGTTGCTACTCGTTGCCATTTTTTCATCAAGATCCTCCTTTATCAATCTACACAAGAAATTTACGTTATTCATTCTGAAATTGTGCACACGTACTTCTGATATTCAGCGTCCTCAATATCTCCAGTGGAGAATGTATCCGTATCGGTGTCGGAGTTGTTTGCAACTTTCTTTGGTTTCCGCCCTGAAATAATAATGGGTTCTCAAGAAAAGCGGAAATTTAGTTTCTACCTCTCTTAGCGCCCACTTTTGCCAAAAGCTTTATAGCTCCCTTGGCAGAGGGTGATAAATTACAAGAGCTGGTGGAAAAATTGAGTCTGCTCATTTCCTCATCTACTTCTGCCTTTAGTTTCTTCAAGTCTGCAGTCATATAACGGAGGTCTTCTCCTGTATTGGACGATTCTGTGCACGCCGAGGACTCGAGTTGAATCTTTTTCTCCAGAACAAGATCATTCAACGATTTGTTCATACGAGGCGCCTCAGTTACGTCTTCTCCAATCAACGCCAAGAAGATAAGATCAACCGAATGATCCTCAATAGTGTTCTTTGGTGTTTCTTCACGAGTAACTTTTGTTTCTTCAATTTTCACCTCCTCTTCTTCTTTTGTTGGCGGTGGTGAAGGTAGAAGTTGAGGTACTAGACGAGGAACCGTTCGTGGCCGGCCTCTTTTAGCAACTGGAGATGGTGTTTTGAACACGTTGTTGGAGACAGAAGAGGATGTTGCCGGTGTTGTTGCAGTTGGAATGCTTGTCTGCGCATCTTCCTGTGACTTTGGCAAGATCGGAATCTCTTCTTCCTTTTTTTGATCTGCTTCCTTCTCTCCTAGTGATACTTTTTGCATTTCTGTCTCAAGCGGCAACGTTGGTATCTTCTCAACGTCTTTTAGATTGACTGCCGTGGTAGTGACGACTATGTTTCCTCTTTCACTGGCACTTTCAGCAGGAGAAATTAAATTAGTTGATGTATCTAAGAAAAGAGCAATTGCATCAGCGGCTTCATTGGCAGGCATGACAGCAACAGTAGGTTTTGGGAGTTCCAATGAAGCAGCAAAGGGCTTCTCCTCTTGTTGCTCTGGCACCTGCTCACGAGCCGTGATGTTGGTTTCATTGGGCTTCCCCGATTCAGCCAGTGGCATATCTGATGTTTCCAAAGCAATCTTCTCGTTAGATGTTGATGGGGACTGATGTGTTTCTTTTTTGAAAACGTTGAACAAGAGGCTGTCAATAGAGAATGTAAGTACTCCTAAAGAATATATCTACTTTTGATTCGCAAATTGATCTCCACTTACCGTTACGTTTAATTTGTGGCGGAGAAGCAATTATCGGAGCAATTGTCGATTGTTGAATTGGAGCATCGATGCAATGATTGCTCGCGCGTATCGGGGCTATTTCTGAAGCATTTGTGTTCTTACGATCGTGTTCCTGAACGTCTGTGACAGGCGCCAGAGTGACGACGGAGTCTGAATTTTTAACGGCCCCAGAAACGGATGTTGCTGCATCCATCAATAATCCAGTTGATTGAACGACGTCGGATGTTTCCATCTTCGGGAACCTGACAAGAGTGGCTTCTAAAAAAGTTGACATCTAGCTAATAATCATTGGTTTAGGAAATACCTTCAAGAACACCAAACTGCCAGTTTCCAAGGTATCACAAATGGCAAAACAAAGATAGTCAAGTTTGAGAAGTATTCTTCGACAGAAGTCTTCTGAAACTAACAACTGCAGAAAGGGAAGCACAAACAGATGAAACGGTAAATAATTAAAGCGTTAAGATTTTTTGACAGGTTAGATTGCGTGGGCAATCCAAGGCTTTTTTGTATTACTTTGTGACAGTTAGCTTCAAATTTCTGCAAGCTAAATTTTAAAAATTTAGAGAATTTCTCAAAGGAATGGGGGAAAAAATGCGTGTGTTTTGCCATGTAGGCCAAGCCTTAGCAGCAACGTCTATGTGAAAATCCGCAAACACGATGGCGGAAAGGCGCACAAAAACACCTTTCCGACAGCGACACTCTGGCTATGAAACTGTGACGAACCGATTTGCTTCTGTTTTCGATCGGTTGTTCGAGGAAATCGCGTGATTCAATTTTTTTTTCTTCCATCAAAAGATGAAGACCAAGTTTTTTTCCGAGAGGAATGTCTCCTAACAACGAAAAAGTTGGAATCAAGAACTGGCAAGTTTATTTTTCAACAAAATTGATAGAAAGTATACGGAATCAACATTGAAAGAGATCTGGCAATTAGAATGCGGAACCAGTTTTCCTTGTGCGGAAATGAAAATTCGAGCAATTGAAATATAGGAAATTAAATATGAATAATATATGCATTAGAAACAAAAGATGGTTTGTCGAGTAGCTGAAGCTACGGCGCGGAAATTATATACGAAGCCAAAAGAAGATGTTGAAAATACACCAAGACACACAGACTAAGGGAAAAAAAGAGAAAATGAGGTATAGATGCAAATAAATGAGAATTCGGCGTTGCGTTGTATGATCATGAAGAGGATGGCGAAATGAGCACATGAGAAAACTTGCTCATCGTACGCCAAAAGGAAATAACACAAAAATCAAGCATAAATGCGGTCCAGATTGGCTTAGTCGTGACCGCCCACGAAATTGGCAAAGCTTGAAAAATGCCGAGCACTTTGAAGATGGAAGAGGGAAAAAAGAGCGGTGTGAGCGGGATTTGCGGCGAATCTAGGAATGCGCGTACATTTATCTGCGCCATACCCTGCTCTTCGCATCTCTTCCTTCCTGCCAGCACACCACTCATTTTGCTTAGCCGAGTCTCGAGAGCCAAGCGCCATATAGGAATCGATATGCAAGTGAGCAGGCAAGGGACGGCAAAAACGAAGAAAAATGGAGACGAGAGAATGGCTGAGAGAAACGAATATGCACAGGGGCACGTGAACACCAATGAAACACCTGCTTCATGACTGAAAATAATAACCTCGGAAGATTCTTCTTTGGTACACTTGTTTGGTATGATCTGTTTTTCAAACACTAACAGTCTGACTTGCATGTGGTTTTACCACGCACATAGGTGAGAAAGTGAGGGGCTAAGAGTAAAAGAGCTTGAAAAGACAAAATCATAAAGATACATCAATTACTACCTTCTAGACAGTGTTCAGACCATCTAGAGAAATGCGCCAGGATGTAGCTGGAACGCAATTTTCCTTTACCACCCTAACCAAACCTCAAAACGGAATAATGAGAGTACAACCCAGATGAACAGCTGTTCCTCGAGTTTGACCTTTAGCAGCTGGCGCCGGCAAGCGAAACGAACATCTAGTTGTAAATGGTGCGATCTTTTATGGTTTTCGCGTAATTTTTAAACGACAATAATGAGAATGATTCCTTTCAGACAGCAAGCTAGTGTATGTTCGGTGTCAAAAAAATGCTTCAGAAGTCTCCATGAAACACCGCGTAACTTACTAATGAGCATCAATTTTCTTTTCCTCTGAATCAGGGGTTGTCATGAGGGAGAGACTGACTTTACATCCAAAAAAAAGCTGTCAAGTAATATCAACCAATTTCTTCTCCATGGAACACGCATTTTGGTCAACCGAATAAGAATGATGGGGAGTGACACAAAAATAAGAGCGTGAGGGAGGAAAAAAGTACATCGTGGAAGGGAAGGCGAAAAGGAGAGGAGAGATTTGCTATGACGTGGCAAATCTTTTTTGTTAGTGTCAGTCAGCATTTGAAGAAGTGAATGGGCAAGCGAATGTCAATACAAAGTGGCTGATGCTTTTGAATCGAAAGAAGGCTTCACTCTTCCGACGAAATAGTTTTGAGGCGCGTAAGAAACGTATACATGCTTTTTTGAGTCACTACTATAGCAATGCATGTTGCCGAGAACATGTTGTTTTTTATGTGACACGCTGTCGTCGGTTCTGACTTCAACATTGAGTCGCCATAGAAACAGCCAAACTGGCTATACAACACAAATCACCAGGGAGCACCAAATACATTTTTTTTTGTATTTCATAACAAGGAAGACTTTTGTATGTAGATTCCAAATACATTTAATGAGGTAAACAGATGTGTGCTCTCTGCTGACTATACGATTTGAAGTCCGAAATGAGGGAAGTTAAAGTTTTTTAAAACCTGAGAGCAAAAATTGGTTTGTTATGGTTTGTGATAGAAACAAAAAAGCAGATGTCTAATGCCTGTGTAGTCTAGCAAATTTTTCAATACAGTAATGAGCAAAATATGAACAATAGTTAGATGTTTGATTTTAATCTGCTGAAAGCTCTAACAGATACTTTGATAAATGTTTTCCGTTTCAACTGCACTGTAATTTAAAATTCAAAATAAAAACGCAAGGAAACAGCAGCTGATTTTTGATGAAACATCTGTTCGTAGATATCGAGAAAAACAGAATGGAATGAGAATCAAAAGGACTCGGTGTAGTTGACGGATGGTATCTCATTGCTCTTTTTGACAGATGAGAATGGCAGTGTTCCGGTAGACATTTTCCATCTCCAAGACGGATTCTCCATCCTTTCAATTTGGGTTAATTGAAAACTCTAAATCTCGATATGTGATGAATGTGATTTGCATTGACATTGAGTAAGAAATAAATCAGTTTGAGACGCAAGGAGAATGGCTCCGACTCTCGATGTGTACTTCTGCTTGAAGAGATCGGGCAGAAAGAAGAACACTAAGCAAGCGGCTGAGCGAGAAAGGGGACCCCACGCAACTTTGCTATCGACGTTTTTTTCATAAAATGGAATGAAAAAAGAGAGCAGCTGATGTTTTTGATTTAAACATGCGTTGTTAATAGTGATTGAATCCGAGCCGCACATTTATTCTGTTTGCATTCAAGAAATACTATTTTATTTTACGAATATTTTGCAAAGCAGTTTGTAGTTTTGAAAATGTCAAGGAAATTGAAATTGAAATTGAAATTGAAATTGGAAACCAATTTGAAAAAGGAACGTGCTTAACTAGAAAGTGTACTACAAAAATGGGCGAACGTGAAATAAGACAAATGGAGAAAGGATTAAGAAACCCTTGTTCATCTAACATGTGGAAAGAAATATAATAATTGAAAAAGGGGAGATTGGAAATTTCTTGATGGAGATTCAGTATTCACTGAATGGTTATGAAGGGGTGAAGAACGGGCGTGTGGGCATCGGAAACCTAATTGAACGCAATCTTTAGTAGAGAAACGCTCATAACAGTAAGGTGTGGGTGGCAAATTCTGCGCGTTGCATGTGCAATGTCCATGTGCAATGTTCAAGTGAAATCTGAAAAAATAAAACATTGTATTTGAGAATTCAATTTAAACTGAAAAAACACATAGTGCTTTCATAACTTTCTTACCTCTAGGCAGTTTGAGGACGACGAGGAGTAGAAACAGCGGACTGAACAGACTGTTCTTCTGAGCGAATACACGATCCATCATGATCTATCAGAATCACAAGTCCAGCCAGAGACATGCCAACGGATATGATTCCAAGGCTGGTCAGCTTGCCACCTTTTGGTTTTTTCAGCAATTTCATTTCCTGGAACGGAGATGGCAGCGGAATATTAGCAGAAGGCGCTTGTATAATAGCAGCTGGAGTTGCAACTTTTACCGACGTTTCCAGAGTACTCATTTGACTGGGAGCTGACGCTTTCTCGTCTCCGATAAGGCTAGTGTATGGAATGTGAGAGCGCCTGGAAATTGTACCTTGTGAGCAGAAGAGTGCCGGCCTAGGGTGCTAGAAGAGCATCAGAACTCCGACCACAATTTTGTTTTTTCTCTTTTTTTCCCATTCCAAATGGATGAGAAGTCTAAATCTTACCGGCCACGAAGGAATTTGCATATTTTGCAGATCTTCATTCCGAGTCTCAGTTTCTGGGGCTGTTCGCGACGATGTGGCGGGATGAGAGGCTGGAGAAAATGGATTGAATGAGTTGGCGAAGAAGAAAATGACGAGTGAGGAGCTAGCTTCGAAAGTGAAGAGCCAAAAAAGCAGAAAAAGGTCGTCGTAAAGGAAAAGAAGAATGAAATGAAATAAAATGAAATACCCGAAATTGGACGCTGTCCCTCCAAAAAACAGAGTGCTATTTGACGTGGCAAGGATAATGAAAAAGGAAATGACGAGCAGTAGCACTACGGGGGCTGAGATTCTGAAAAGAACAAATGACGGGATGACTCTACAACCTTTCACATAAACTGAAACAGAGCGAATAATGGAAAAATAGGAATAGGGACTACATATTTACAAAAATCAATGAAGCAGTGGAACAGAATAGAACAGGGAAAAACAAAGGTAAGTTGGCAATCATTAGTAGAACCATGTGGGAATACGTTTTAGATTGAAGAGCCTTTACTATTATAATGAAGAATATCACGCGGCAGTTGAGAACGGAAAGAAAACAGAAAACAAAACATATGAATAATTTCCACTGTGTAGTCATCACTTCCGTTCAGTTTCTTCGCCTCAAGGTTTCTTTTGAATTCGAGGACTCTCACAAGTTTGAAATGATACCGATGACGTGCCAATACCAACCTAAAACTGAGTTCAATGAAGCACCTTTTTGAAATCTTGAGTATGAAACAAATAAACAAGCAACAAAAAATCATGAGACTATTTCAATTTGAAACTCAAAAAAGCTAAAAAAAATAATAATAAGAGCTCTCTCATCTATTTTTCTATATCTTTTTAATTTCTAGCGGAAGGAAACAATCTGAGATGAGTTATCTGTTTGTTTGAACAAGTTACCAGGTAAATGTGATCGAAGATCTTATTGGTTTGATCTCTGATACCCATCGCTTCTCTCGAGCAATTTTCAAACACAGTTAACTATTTTTGAGTTTTCTAGCTCAAACATTTATTAAAATAGAAATGAAATTCAAGAAAGATTTCTGTTGGAAAAAAAACAAAAAATGGGACAGTCTCCGAAGTTTGTTTTTTTTTGATTTTGTAACAAAAAGTTTTTCTGCTGAATCCGTCGTTGTTGCTTGTCCATAAACATTGTACCGAAATAGAAAAAAATGGTTCCTCGACCACTTGGCTGTTTGCAAAAAAATTCAAAAACCCAGGATCCGACCGCAAACTGCAACATTCTGAACAAATCAGTATGCAGTTTGCTTTTTGAGCTACATCACGGCACAGAAATATTTGAGCCGCAGTTCTGAATTCTGCCAATAAAAAAAAGAAACAATTTTTTTGAAATGCCACTAAGATTTTTTAGTTGAGTAAATGTTTTATGTTACATTATTGTGTTCTGGTTTATCTCTTTTTGACATTTTCCGAGTAGTGATTAACACATTGGCTAAAACAGCTAGCATCGCCTTAGTGCTGTTTCCAGAGCATTTGGTGCAAACCGTAGTGCAACTTTCAGTTAACTGAATTACACAAATAAAAATACGTAGAACACGTTTACCCAAATACTTTATCAAATTGAAAATATTGAAACTGGGGGAAAAGGGGAAAAAAGTGCAAATATAATGTCGGCAACTATTGGCAATCACAGAATGCCCAGTGAGTTAGAAAGAATGTTTCGCATTGGTGGGATGCTAGCAGCCTTGTTCTAACACTGAAACTGTTGTGTCCGATCAACGGAAATTGACTGGGAGACGGAAATGTGTCTAGAAACGATAAGTTTGAGACAAATAACTATCAAGATACGCTTTGAGAAATGAAAAATAAATTACGGAAACCGGGGGCCACGAAATTTGAGAGAAATAAAAAACGGGATTTTGAACGGGGTTTTGGGGGGGGGAGAAGAAGGACCATTTACAAATACCAAAGCAAGAAAAATTACTGTCCATCTCAACAAGAAGGATTGGATCCTACAAGCAAACTATGAGAGGACCGAAGGAAACACGAACGGAAATCAACCAAGAGACACGAAAGAGAGACTGAGCTGTGCTTCAGAAGGAATATCGGGTAATAATTGAATGGGAATCGTTCAGGAAATGGCATTGACATCGAAGGAAGGGCAACGGTCATTACTATTTAGAACATTAAAATTGCGGAGCAATGTGGAATCGACTAACGTAAAGCTACCAGGGACTGTTAAGAGAAAAGACAACAAGCGAAAGGAAATACAAGCATGATTTGGTCATATAATAAACATACAAAGAAGTGAATTAAAAATGGCATTGCTATAAAGAAACGGACGACGTGTCTCTGATGAACAATTATTCAGCTCCTGGGGGACGCGTGGGGGTAATGGGTGAAGGCGGTTGTTGAGGAGCTCCAGTAGCTGGCGGTGTGCCATTGTCAGCAGAGCCAGTGAGCCAGTGGAAGAGAGTCTCGGAGAAGAAGATCATAATCACCATAAACAGAGCCAATGAAAACTGCAAGATTACTAATTTATAATTGTCTTAAAACTTTCACTTTCTCACCAAGATAATGATTGGGTGGATGCCAAAGTAGTTCCAATTAATGAGAGTACGCTTTCTGTCCGTTTCGTTATCCTGAAACACAGAAAAAAACGGTAATGAATCATAAACCTTTTAATTACAAACCTCATTAACTTCGACAACCGGTGGTACGTTTCCCATGTATCCAACTGGACTTGGGCTACCCTTCAATTCTTTGTCCTTTTGTGGGCGAACAGCCAAAACACGCACATGGAGAGCTCCTGGGAAACTCTCAGTGTTGAGTTCAAACGACGGAGTTGTCCCTTCGTAAACCTAGAAATTAAAACATATTCTACTGCAAGAATGTTTTTGACGTACAACACTCCACTTTGCTCCCTGAATAGTGGCATCGACAACTTGCAGACGGTAGAACTGCTCAGAAAAGTTGTTTTTGGGCAACACATCTTTCCACGAGACCAAGTACAAATAGGAATGACCATTGACCAAAGCGGATGTTGGAGACTGCTTGATCGGAGGTGGGGGTGCCACCAGAGTCTTGAATGTGAATATCTCTGACATGGCGTCTCCACCGGTGATTTTGTCAGTGACTTTCAGTTGGAAAGAGTATTCGCTGTTCTCAGCGAGATTCTTGACTTTCACCATATTGTTCTCTCCCTCGTACACTGTCACATGTTGACCACGACCATTCAAACGCGTAACCCTAAAAACCACTTATTTTTGACTGAAACAAAATTTTAAAAAGTGCTCACTTGTAAGAAATGGATGGACTTGATGTCACGTTGTCCCAATGAAGTTTCAGCATACCGGACTCTGGATCACATTCGATTCTGTAAATTCAATTGAATTGCTATTATAAAAGAGCTCTGACTGACTCTGGAGCAACAGGTGGAAGTGGCTTGGTGGTGATTGGGAAATTGACTGGCTCTCCATCTCCAATTGCGTTTCGACCACAGATAGATCCCAAATACACGGTATTTGGTTTCAGATCCTTCATGTTAACACGGTAGTTCTTTTCAGCATGGGTTGGAAGAACACTCTCGCGGAGAAGCTTTTTGTTCAAATGCAGTTTGAAAACGTACGCAGTGACAGGAGAACCATTTGGAGCAGCGGCGGTCCAGGCAATAGAACACTTTTCTGTTGTAGAAGAAACCATCATTCCTTCTTCCGGAGCACTCGGTTTCAAAGCGGGAGTGGTGAAATCAAATGTAGAGTGCTGAAGGGTCCGGCCAACATTAGTGTGGGAGGAGAGCACGGCAGTGTATTGTTGTCCTGGTTGAACACCGTCAAGAATTGAGTTCTTCAGCTTTGTGGTGACTTTCATCAACGGAGTTTTGACTGGTTGATTGAACACTTCCACAGTAAACTGAAGATCCAGTGATTGATCCAAGCAATCCCAGGAGAGAAGTGACGTCTTGGAATTGTAGCTGATATTGATGACAGCTGGAGGAAGACTGCGAGGAGTAGTGAACGATACTGGTGTAGACCAGTCACCGTGAACCAGAGAGTCGTGGAAAGAAACAGCTGCACGAACACGGACATTTACAGTGGTTTCTTCAGGAACATTTTCGAAGGCGCATTGGTTTGCCTCTCCTGTTCCGATAATTGGACTCTCTGCCGTTTCAAATCTTTGAACAAAGTAGAGTAGCACAGCAGTTTCTGGGAGCTTTGTCACTTTGCGATCGAGTTGCGGCCACTGAGCTACAACAGTACTGTCATTAGTCATGAACATCTTTATGTTGACAACACGATCCGGTCTGTATTGAGAATAGTCTCTCGGGACGACTACTTTTTCGCTTATCTGGCTTCTCTGCTGCAAAAACAAAATTTAGAAGTTACTTGTTATAAAATTCGAATTGCTCACCCCTTTCTTGTGAATGATGTAAACTCGAAGATAATGAATAGTGTTATCCATCACAATTAACGAGTGCGCGGATCCGCGGTACAGCTGAATGAACTTCTCTGGAGTTTCGTAGGTCGATCCTTCAGCTACGTAGACAAAATCTCGCTGTCTGCAAATCAAACCATACTTTGTGAATTACGCAGTTTTTCAAGTACCCTGGCCCATGGCTCTTCCATTCCATCTCAGGGAAATAATTATCAACGTAACGCTTGAAAGTTGGGGCGGATGGAGGTCTGTCGACATTTGGCATAGCAGGCTGACGTTGCGCACTTTCTTCGTTGTGGTTGTTGCGATACTTTGATCCATTCTCCATCTTGCGGAATATTTGAGTTTTCGTCACTATCCAATCCGAAGGAGTCTCTCCAAAATCATTACGAGCTATCAGTCGGACGTGATACTCTCTATTCGATTCAAGCTCCCCAATAACAGTAGAATTGCCTCCAAAATGCTCACGCACTATTCCATTCGTATTCTTAACAGTGTCATATAGTTCGATCCAATAGAAACAGTTTGGATTGGCATCCCAATTCACACGAATTGAACGATGTGAGATTGCGGTCAAACGAATATTCTGTGGAAGGAGCGGAGCAGCGGTAGGCTTTGTCCAAATCTCGAGTTGATATCCTGTCAAAGACTCGCCAAGAGCATTGAGTGCGTTGATCGTAATTTTGTAGCGCGTTTCAGGATTCAGCTCGTTGATAAAAGCTTCCGGGACAGTCACTTGCAGCATTCTTCCGTCCGCATACTCGTTTTCATGAATATAAACATTGTATGCGCTAACAAAAGCTCCGTTGTTGATTGAATCATGCCATACAAGATGCAGAAAGTCAGTTCCTCTCACAACCACATGGACATCATTTGGTGGCTCTGGCCGGCCAGGAGCCGTACGGAAAGGGAGCAGTGGTGTCGGTTTTCCCATAACTGTCCACTGGTTGCTCATTGCTTTAATTGTGAGATGGTAACTGCTATTTGGGCGGAGTGAGTGGGCGCGAAACACCTTGCCGACACAGTTGTCTTCAACCTTGTCCAACTCCATTGGATAGATCATGACTGGTTTGAGCTCGTTATCCGTAACAGTAGCTTCATATGTGATTTCAATGTTTTCTAATGAAAGGACGACACCGTTCATCGAAACCAAAAACTGAAAATAAAAATCGGTTTTGAATGATATTTCAGAAAGTGAACTTACGTCTCCTAATTTAATTGGCATCCAAAGGAATTGCACTTCAGTCGGCAGTACGTTTGCAACGCTTGGCTTCCCCAACTTTGATAGAATTTCGTGTAAACGGTCCATATCCTGGAACGCACTGATTTATTTAAATTTCTTAGTTCACATGCTTACTTCCAGAGTGCGATAAGAAAGCCAATTGTTGTTGTTGGATGGTGCACCATTAGAGGAAATCATCATCATTCCATTTGAGGGCGGCACTCCATATATTGGTGGTGGCACTGACATTGATGACCCTGGCAACGTGGGGTCTTGGATGAGACCGGATTGCACGGGAATCCCATTCACAACTTGTGGAATAGTATCCATATCGGGTGGCAGTTCTGGTGGCGGCACAGTCATCAACTGCTGTTGGAACGGTGGCGGTGGAGATTGCATCATCGCGGGGGTTGGCATCGGCGGTCCAGTTGGCTCTCCAAGAAGAGAAATCTGTCCAGCAGCCACTGTTGGTACTAGTCCTCCAATTGGAGCTCCCAAAACACCTGGAATGTCGGGATTCATCAGGACAAGTCCTGATTGATCGTGTCCATTCATCATTTCCGGATTTCCTTGGATCATGTATTGATTACCGTTGTCACGAGAGTGCCCTTGATATTCACGTCCTTTTCCATTGTACTGTCGGTTCCCACGACCGCCACCACGTCCCCCGTTGTAGTACCGAGGAGCATAACCATCGTGGCTGTGCCCGTTACGTGATCCCTGTCCTCGACCGCCACCACGGTTGTTTCTAGGTGGTCCACGCTGTTGATAGTACTGCCCAGCTCCGTTTGTATGAACGAAGTGATGGCCATTGTTTCCGTTTGCCATGTTTCCACCATTCACAACAACTTCAACATTGGCAGCATTCACGACATTTCCATGATTTTGGTTTCCACCGTTCGTGCTATTGTCCGCGTTTCCGTGGTTTTCGCCAGTTCCACCGTTTGCTCTATCATTTGGGATTCCACCAATCGCTTTCATCAGCTGCTGTGAACCAACCGTTTGCGGGACCTGCAAAAAGATAACAATATCAATCATCAAAGCGTGGCACACAAATAACAATTACATTAAGTTCTCTTGGAATGTGTGAGGCACTGTCTGGTGACGCCAATGACAACACAACATGACGAAGATTACCCTAGAGAAGTACAAACAGTTTACATAGTACTAACACACAGAGAACAGAGGCTATGAAGCATGCGCTTACCTCATCGTCGATGAACTGATGGCATTGTTGGCCCGGGCGAAGTTGGATAGGAAGCGGCTGACTGGTTGCGCCGGGATCTCCAATCATGCGTACCGTGCCAGGTCCTACGAGATCTGTCAAAAAAACATTTTGCTTAAGTACAAACATTTTGTGTGGGTGTATCCAATTTGTGCATTTATGATTGAAATGCTGTAAGAAGCAGACAAAAGAGCCTTGAGCGGCGCCCCACTTTGCATTACACAAGCATCGTACCGTTTGCATTTCGTCGTGCTGTTTGAAACGGACGACCACGTGGCGCATTTCGGAATTGCTGGTTCCGATTCCCACGTTGGCCGTACATCACGATGACTTCACCGTCAGGGGTCGATATACGGGGTTTGTCTTTTCTAAGGAGCAATATTGAGAGCAATAATGGGCAAAAAGACGGCAAGAAGGATACGCCCATTACATTTGAAAAGAAGATTGGGAAATGAGAGTGCGAAGAATGAGTGACATATGAGGCTGTGCATTGTTCTTTTCCATTTCGCCCACTACCAGAAGCCTGCACCATACTATGACGTGGCAAAGAGTTCTGGTTTGCATAAGCTATGTGAAGAGTGAAATAAATGAGAGAGCGGGCCACACGTCGCGGATATTGTCTTTTTCGGGATGAAGAGAAAAGAAGCAAATTGAATCTCTTCCAAATTCAACTCGCAGTGCGGGAAAAGCTGATTGGTGAAGGGCATTTATCGCTGCTGCCTAAAAAATGGCGAGCCGCAAAAGGAAAGGCCAATGACGAAAAAATGGGGGGAATGGGGAATGACTGCGTGCATAGCTGCAAGTTTATTAGGGCTCCCCCAACCGAATAGTCGTTCTGGCTCTGACGTTGGAAGGATGAGTGCGAATGGCAACGCAGATTCACTAGTAGTCCATCAAGCTGTACCATACTCATTTAGTACACTTTTAGTACACAGTGTTCAGTCATGATGAAAAAGGCAAAAAAGTGTAGAAAATAGACAAAACAAAAAAGGTTCAGTAGGGCTAGTTCTCCTTTGCTCAAGTTTGCAACTGATTTTAAGTCATAAAGACGTTTTTTGTAGTTTTTTTTTTGAATTCTCATTAGTAAATGGACTCAAAATAGTTTTCTAGTCGTTCTGGTGGGTGAACGCAAAATTCGCCTGGTTTTGAATTTTTGAAGCGAGTTTTAAGACCAAAAAAATATTTTGGAAAGTTGTTTTTGATTTTTCAATGTACTCGTGCACTGTACCGTTCCCAATAACACGCAAACCCAGAAGTATTCGAAAAAAGTGTTTGACCGAAGAAACGATTAGAAAGGCAAGTTCTAAAAAAGACAAAAGATTCGCCAGCTAGTTTTTGAATTCCCATGAAAATGTAAGAGCAAAACGGAAAAAACGATGTGAAACAGGAAAAAGAAGAAGAGCGGACGAATGAGAAAGTTGCGGTGTGGCATGAAAATCTGATTCATAACAAGCAGAATAAGTGTTCAAACACTGCGGACCACGTTTTGCTTTTAGAAAAACACAAGAAACAGACACTCAAGAATGGGTGGAGTCGGAACACAACGCTAGAACATTATGGGTTTCTGCACAGCAGACTCCGCCTATTTCATCTAGGGATCAAGAACATTACAACAGTCAGAGAATTGTCGAGGATCGAGAAATAATGATACTAATGATACTGTCTATACCAATTGAAGATTGGGAGAAAAAGTCCCGTATGTGTGGGCGGCTATGATCTAATGATGACGTTTCATACACTTTTGAGTCATATTTTTTTGTATTTCTTGTACCCATCAAACTCACTTCCGTAAATGGCGTTGTCCTCCTTACGGGTAAAACTCAGCATTTCTCCTTCATTGACGTGAACGAAGAGAATCGACTGTGGCTGCGGCGGCAGTGGACCTTCCCATGGAACATCGTGGTAGCCATTCTGTACCATCCAACAATTGACTCCACTAGCCGGAATAAGAACTCCGTCAGCTACCTCAACATACGGCTCCCCTTCAGCCGTCCGCATTGGCAACCGTCTTGGTCCTGTTCCACCAGTATCTCGCTCGTCAAGAATTGGCGAATCCGCCTGAAGTGAAGCCATTGACTCTGGCGGCGAGTTGCTCGGCGGCGGCGGACTCGGGTACTCCGGCGGAGTCGAATGCGACGACGTCGTCGAGCCGTCGTCCGACGCGGTTTCGCTGGTTTTCATCTCTCCACCACTTGTACCGGTGCTGAAAAAGAAATAAGTGTTTAAGTATTTGTGGACCGGGGAAATGGATTTTTTGTTGCTTTATTTGACCTTGCACACGGCTTGGTAATAATGTCGCTTATAGTTTAACAACACATTCGGTTCCAACATTAATGCTTTTCACAGAAATCACAGAAAAATGCGCAACAATATAGAGTGAAGCAAATCACGAGCTGACCAGAATCCGTTATCGACGTCACTACCATGTCGTTTCAGGAATGAAGTAAAAGAAATGAGGGTTTTTGGTATTCTGGCCCATGTCTTCATAGAAGAAAAGAGACAAAAGACAAAATACGCAGCGTTTTCGGTGGAAGTTGTCCTAGTGCACCCAGTCCCAGTGTAAAAATGTGCGGACTGTTATGACTAACACATCAATCGTGATCGTTCATAGACCATGTTTTTTTTTTCCGTTGTGTCTCGTAAAATGTCATGACTCAGCTCAAACTCACACTTGTTTCAGAAAACTCGCAAAAAACTCTTGGCGAATTTGCAAGTTCGCATCCGCTTGCGGGTCAGCTCGTTTATCCTCATCAGGATTTTCCGACATAGTCCTATCTCAACAAGAATTGGAACATGAGTGCAGGAACAGTACGAAAAGAAGGAAAAATGCAGTGAGAGAAGGCAACAAATAGTTAAAGAAAGGGTGGAGGACAAGAGAGATTGTTTCGCCCAAAAATAGGTGAGAGAAAGACAGGCTTCTCATCTCACCCATCTATTTTCTTTGGACTCCTTTCAATTAAACAAAATTGCTCTTCATGACACGTCAGAAACCCACGCTTTCCGGAAAAAAAATATAAAATAAATACGGTAGAAAAGGAAAGGCAACCACGACGGGAAACGACGTCGTTGCACAATCCCATCCAGGACGTGCATTCGGAACCTGTGATTATGGCCGGTCGTCGCTCACTCTGCCGAGTCTCACTCAAAAATTGGCTAGGCAGCCAAGAAAAATGACTCAGTACGCCAAAAAGACGGAGGCCCAAAAAAACCAAAATGCAATGAAGATGCAAAAGTGAATCGGAATCTTTTGGACGAAAATGTCTCTCAAAGCGAGGCGAAAGTGAGACACAATGGCTGCACACCCACGTTTTTGCAAATGACCCAATTTCTAGGAAATCTTTTAAACTATAAGCGGCACTGAAAACAAAGCGTTCAGAGTATTTCTGAAGAACTTATCAATTTTTATTCACGTCATGCGCCAGTTTGGTTTGATTCATTTTGGTTTTTAAGACCACAAGAATGCAAAAAATGAAAAAAATCGAAATTAAAGCGAAATGAAGGATGGATGTGTCTCAGGCTCCCTCCCTTGCGTATGAGTTTTGAGTATATTGCAATGTCTCCACAAAAATCTGGATGTGCATCCATCCTATCCGGCGACCCCTACGCAAACCAACTTTGCATCCACCGCGCAAGAAATGATGGAACTTTGCCGGAGGAGAAGATAGAGAAGCTGAGAGTATGATTGAGGCAACTAGCTGTTGCCGGAAAGAATTGCATGAAGCACAGTGGACAGAGAAAGAGAATGACAAAAAACACGTCATTGATGTTGGCCTCTGCTGTTTTCATAATTTCTCCCACCAATACTGTTCGATCGGTTTTATGCCTTTCCATTCCGTTTCTAACTGTCCAGAAGAGAAAAGAAAAGTAAACAGAGAAAGAAGAATGGGATGGATAAAATATGGGATGGAATGGGTTTGCGAACGATTTCTCTTGCGAATTGTCCGTTTTGTTAGAGCAGTGTTCAATGTGTTCAATCACTGAAGCAGAAGGCAGGTGCAAAGGACGGAGGATCCGTCAGATTGGTACCTCTTGGCATCAATCTTCAGAAACAAATAGTATTTTTTATGCTCGCTTAGCCTAAGACGCGGCGAAGGTTTGGGTGCATCAAATGGATATTCTGCTGAATTGAAAAGTCAGGATTTTGCAAATCCCGTTTTTAAATGCCATGGGGATTCAGATCTTGTCGCTACAATTACTATACCATCTGACCTATTCTTAAAAGGTTAAAAATAATGAAAACGCAATCTTATTCCATCTTTGCGACAAGAATCTGAGAGAATGAATTCGACGAGAGCTGTATCTCAGAAGGCCGCATTCAGATTGAGAAATTGTTTTTTGGGGGGATTTTCACCTGTTCCGTCAACGTCCAGAATTCAAGATTTCATAACGTGAAATTGTATTTATGAGACGGCAGCAAGTCGACTAGTTTCAGCTGCTGGTCAAGGAAATCCCTAACTTTGCATTGACTGATCAAGACCAGAACGGCTACGGAAAATGCATGACATTTGCGTTCAAATTTGATAATGAATTTCGAGCCGAAGCTCAAAGCAAAAGCCCGTAAATTGACATTATCTTACAAGGAACGCTTGAACGGACCAGCTGTGTAAGCACTAGTCGCATTGTTAGTTTGCTCAAATTTTACTAAATTATGAAAGGAATCGAGCCAACGCTGCAGCTGTTTTCTTTTGGATCAATACCACTTTCTTGATGAAAAAAAAACAGAAAAAGGGCTCTGTCCAAGCAAACTGTTCTCATCTCCTCTTCTCGTCACGAGGGATGGAAGAATGGAAATTGATGGAATTCTTCTAGTTCCAAACGTTTAGCACAAGAGGAAGAAAGTAAGGAATGGAAAGATTTGACCGGGAAAGAGAGAAGCAACAGGCAACGAATGGTAACTGTTGGCGAGGAAAGGGGAAAGAAAAGGGAATGGGGCACATTGAAAATATGGCCGTTTCTGGGGGAATGTTTTATAGTTGTCGATTTATTGCTTCGCGATGGACACCAAAAGATAGACGGAAAAACGAATCGTTCTGATTTGGGCCCGTTTATGGTTCTTCGAATGATCTGGAAAAGAGGAGAGAGCCCAGAAAAACGAGAGATGTACGAGGAATTTTGGAATAAAAATATTCGATTAAAAAAGCAACGTTTTGAACAGTTTCTTGGCCATTTTCCAATTTCCTATTCTTTTTTTTGAGGCAGCCGCGCGGTTGCTCAATTTTTGTTGAAAAATGTATTTTTCACCAGTAGGTCGTTGTCCTTTTTACAAAAAAGCACACCCCAAGGGGAAAGAGGCAAAAGGGAGAAGCCGATGAAACATGTTTCTCAGAACGGCATCACTTGCCTCAAAAACCAAAAGCAATATCCAGTTATCCCTCGAGAAAAGGAGGAGGCTTTTGGATCTTGTTACTTTTCTATAGTTCGACTGACCTGCTTCCGCAATCACTGTCGTTGTGTTGCGTGCAGTTGGATGTTGACGGTGGAGGTGTTATGAACTGTGAAGGCAAGCTGACACACGCAAATGTCGCCATTAACGCAGTTTCTGGAAATTTGAAAATTGAAGCTATTTCAAGGTTTTGGTAGATTTTCGGGAAACATTTTAAACTGACGCGCAAATGAGAATATTCAAACAAAGTTCGGTATCAGAAAAATGAAAAATAAGGGAATAAAAGGTAAGAAAGGGACAGTTAAAGTGAACAAAAAAAGACTAAGTCAGAGAAATATTAGGAGGGCAGAAAAAACAAATTTGAGTGGGCGTCGAGTGGGAGCGATGATGAGTTGATTCCAAAAAAGCAATAACGTGTGAATGAGAAACGGGACGAAAGAACCAATTCAATATGCACTATGAAACGAAACCAACAGAAGGAACGACCCGATTGGGAGGGGTCGGGGTACTCCCTCACGGCTTCTTTTCTCTTCAAAAAAAGCGACAAGTGGTCCTTCCGCCTACTCACATGATGAATGTGATGTCATTTTTCGGAGGACCACGCAAGATCTAATTGCATAGAGTTGACATTCATGAAGTTAAATGAAGAGAAAAGAAAAAGAACAGATGACAGAAAAGTAAAGCAAATGAGAAGCAACTCTAAAGGTTGTGCGTGAATATGAATGCCAATCGGAAAAAGAAAAAAAAAAGACGACACTCGTTCACTCATCCATTTCCGTAAAAAAAGCAAAGAATTGAAAATTAAAATGAATATTCATTGGCGGACGTCAACTTTGCCCAAATGCTCGCTGATGACGCGAGGATGTGTTTGACGAAGAACGTCGATTTGATAAATCGGTTCAGTAATGGGTAGATTACCAGGGGAACAATGTTTCAAAGTTATTTCTCGAAGTGAGAAACGATCTGTTTGACTAGTTGTCTGACTCATCAAAACACTTGTTTCCTCCCTGAACTCTGTTTTCCGAACGATTAGTTTCGGTGTTCTTGATCTGTTCTTAGTAAGAAAGACAAACAAAAATCACTAAAGCATTCACGTTCCAAGCAATACCAAGCCATGCTCATTTCCCAATTTACGGCAATTGCTCGGCCATAGCGCCTCATATGTCAGTTGGACAGTGTTTTGTTTCAAATCGCCCCATGACATGACATGCCAATGTGGATTGGAGGACTAGTTCCTTTCTCAATTTAAAAAAAATAGCTAGTTGGTTGTATATAAAAAACATATGAACAAACAAGAACGACCCACCAATTCAAGCAGTTCGCAAAAAGTTGGGAGCCTGAAAGCTGCGCATCACGTCATATAAACCACATTGAAAACAGAAGAGGAAAAGCAAAAAAAGAAGAAGGCAAAGAAACACGGGTCCGTCCCAGTGGCTCATGCCCCTCTTCTTTCGCTGTCTTCTCCTTCTCGACATCATCTTATGATTCAAACAACTTGTTGGAATGAAAACAAGAAAAGGAGAAAAAGCAAAGGGGAAGCTAAGCCAAGAAGAAAAAGACATCAGCTGTGCATCTGTTTGCGTGTTTCATCAAACAATAGATACTACCCTCGACCTGCCACGTCAGAATATGTAACACATTCTTAGAATCGTATGTGACATGTTCCTTGTGAAATCCTTATAAAGTAAAAAAAATGAGAATGAAAGGAAGCGCTACGGTATAAGTGGGCGACGGAAGGCATGAAAACCGGAATTATTTCATCTCATCCATCTATTTCATACCTTTCAGAGAGTTTTCTCAAAGTTTTCTAGATATTGCCTGATTCATTTGTCTCCATTTCTCCATTTTCTCTATTTTTGTCTGACATTTTTCTCATGTTACCAAAAGATCGTAAGATTTAATAGTTCAACAGCAGTGTTTCGTTGCGTCATTCATAAATAATTAGCTGCGAACAAAAGTACCACAAAACGGATAGAAAGTCGTCATTCGAAACTACTGTAAGATTACATATGATTGGCATACTTTTAAGAATGAAGTGGGTCTTCAACACTAGCCATTTTCTTCCCGTTTTTCGGTCGATTGGCTCTTTCTCAAACAAAACCGTGGCAAATTGGCAATTAATGGAAAATGTGAACAGGGAGAAGGTCGGGTTTCAGGAGCCGAAGGGAGCAAGAATGTGGAGCAAGAAACTTGATAGTTTCTGAAGCATAGATGGAATGAAAAGGAATCGAAATGAAACCGAACCACTCTGCAGAAGGAGAAAAAGAAAAGAATTATATGTCTGTTCAAAGCTGCACTTCTCTCCAGATTAGAGAAATAGTTGGAGAACTGTGTGGGAATTGAAAGTTCTGGATCAGGAGCTGTGGTCCAGTGGTCTAGCAGTCTAGCAGAGCAATAAGCTTTAAGAGGGACGATGAAGCAATTGGTGGACCGGTTAGATTGGAAAATGGAAATGAAAAGAGTAAGGACTATTGTGAAGACGGAACAGCAGTGACTCATAGCAATGGATGCATACAACCAGACAGTTTTGATGGTAATACCAATACCCTTCTGCATAGAATGAATAAAAGTTGGAGAGAAAGATGTGTGAGACTGAAGAGGATAGAAAAGAGGCGGTAGAGAATGTTAGTACAGGTAGAAAGGAAAACACAACGAACTAGTTATGTTTTGTCCTCAAACAGCATCCACCAAAGGAAAAGAAACAAGAAAACAGAGTAGGAATGACAATTGGAAGTGGAATCATTTAGAAAGAAGCAAAAAAGGTCAAACTCGCAGACCGACAACGGGCGGAAAAGCCGATCATTTTGCATGTTCCTCAAACTTTGTTTCCATAACCCTCATAATCCAAATGTGCTACGTCGCTGCCGGAAAGACACGTCAAGGGCTTAACAAGAAGCAAAAAATAGGAGGGTTAGAAGATGAACTCACTTCCTTTTTCAACTAAATTCAAAATAGGAAAGAAATTTAGAAAATTCACGTCATGAATGAATGAGGTTCGGTCGACACGACCTTGATGCTAAAAGCGGAAGGAATGGATGAATGAATGGCTCTGGGACGGCTGGGTTGTAACTAACTCTAGGAATATGTCCAATATCGTGAAAGCGTCGGAATGCAATTGGACGTCTGTGTATGTGTAGTGAAGAAGAAGAAGACAATATCGCTCAAGTGACTGGAAAATTAGAAGACGCCCGTTTGGACGGGCATCTCTCTCTGTCCATACGAACCGCTCATCCATCCCATCATTTCTCTGCCATTCTATTTGGACTGGTCCCCTTCCTCCAAGCAGCAGCCCCTCCCGCTTAATTTGATCATCAAAACCCCGTCGCGTTGGTTGAATAGCTGTTCAACTAGGTTCTGTTCATATTTGAAGAATAGTCGTAAAGATGAGCCGGACGAGTTAGTTACATACCCCAGAATATTAGATCAAATGCAGCGAGTTTGCCTAAAGGCAAACGTTGTCACTCACTCAAAAAGACTCGGAAGTAGAGAGCGTAGGCGTCTTTTCCGGCCGGTAGGAGAGGCGTGGAAGTGAGGTTAAAAGGGAGGGGTTAGAGGGTCACCTGATCGAAAAACAACATTCAGATTTGTGCTTGCGCAATTCTATTTTAGGCGTTTCCTATTTGCTCTAAGCCACTATGTCCATTGCCAACTCTTCAGGAATTATCTGATGGCACTAAAGGAATTAAAAGTGGACCACACAAAACACGTCTTATTGACCACGGGTCATCTGAAGAATTTTGATAGAACAAACAAAATATTCAAACTGAATGCTTGGACGCGGGCCGCAGATGCCGCCCATCCTATCGATGGGACACTTCTAAAAGGGACGAGTGCCATCCTCAGTGCTGTCCACCCAACGGTCAATAAATAGTCGGACCGGCAAAACAATTTCGACTCTCATTATAGCCGGGGGGGGGGGAAATATTTAAAGCCTGAGTGAGTGAAGTGAACACGAAAGCGAGAAGAGAAGATAGCTATGTCTGAACTGAAAATAGTATTATTTTTCCCTATTCCGTTTCCCCTTTTCTTATTTTTCTAACTCCTCCCAAAAGTGAAAAGGGACGGAAAATACTATAGGATGGAGCCAGTCCACACATCGCCCGTCCCTTTGCCCCTTTCAATAAATAAAAACAAAAATAGTTCGGAGAGAAAAAGAAGGTGGCGAAATGAATGACGTATGATAAAAAAAAACCAGTCAGTGTCAGAGCCATGCTGCGACCTTCGCATTGACATAAACAATCGGGCGAGCTTTTGGCTCGGCACAGCCGGAACAGGTGAACAAATTGAGCAGGTAGCACAGCACGCGTCAAGTTTTCCGATTATACGGCTGAAATACGGGGAGTAATTGAAATGAATAATAGATGTTTTGAGATCTTTTGCGGTGAAAGCACAAAATGACCAGGTGGGAGAAGGTGGGAAGCACAAATCAATTCAAAATGCAAATTCAACCAGATGAACGGAAACCGAGTAAAATTACAAATACTCCATCAGAAAGAGAAATAAAATTTGATAAAAATTGAGCGAAAAAAATATAGTTTTTGTACAAAAAAAAGGATAGACCAGAAATTTGCAGGAAAGTCTAGACAAATATATGTAATTAAAGAAGACGCTCTACATGGGTTGACTAGTGCTATTATGAAATAAGACGAGAAGGAGAATGTTTCGGAAACATCCGTAGCAGACACCAAAAACCAGAAAAAGTGACCAAGACAACGCAAGCGCCGAACACAAAGCAACATTTTCAACTCGGTGTTGGTCCACTAAAAGATGGCCACAAAAGAACCAAGACCACCAAGACAAACGCAGGATTTGTTTTCAAATTCTCGTATTCCCATCCCAACCTCTAATGCATTATCAAAGCTTCCGTAGAAAAGAGAATTGCGCAATTTTGGAAAAATTCTAGACTGCCTATGTTTTCGGAACTCCCCCTCCTCCATGTTCAATTTTTTAAATGTCTAGTTTTCTAAAAACTATTCGCAAATAAGCAAAAAAAATAGAAAAAAGCAGAGAAATGGAATGGAACGGCAACATGGCAAAAATAGACAGAAGAAATTCAAAGAAAGAGAAAAAAGAGAAAAAGTTCGAAGAAGAGAAAGAGGAAGAAGAGAAGCTTGGACAAAACGAAAAAAAAACAGAGAGAGAGAGAAACGGAAAGAAAGTTTTTTGGACGAAAGGATAGACAGATGATGGCCAGAACGAAGACGTCGGAAGCTAGGGATGGAGCCAGTCAGCAGAAAAAAAAACCCGAAACATGGAAGAAGAAGAAGAAGAAGAAGAAGAAGAAGAAGAAGAAACGAGTATCGTTTGCCATTTTCCCTTTTTCCTGCAGTCAGTTGTTGAAAAGTGAGGTGACATGGAAGAATGTGTTCTTTTTAGTGAACAACGTCATAATTGTTCGGTTTTGCCGTTAGCTTTCGGTGAAAAACAGCTGAACTTTGTATTTTCTTTTCAGAGGGAAAAGGATGTCCTGAACAAGCACTTACTTGTTTATCTCGGCTCGCATAGGAAAGTATTGTCTACTTTGTTTTCTCCAAAATTTTCGGAACTTGCCAAAAGTGTTATTTCTATTTTCTGCGGTTTATTTTGCTCTGTTTTCTCTATTTTTAAATTTCCCTCCTTCGCTTTCTGGAACCAACGAGTGGCTACTTTGCAACATGAAAAATTGATGTGGGAAGAAGGGGCGGAAGACAAAATTAGATAAGAAATGGGAATACAAAGATCGCCAAAAAACTCCCTATTTTAACAAAAGAAAGAGAAAAAAAAAAGAGAAAAAAGAGAGACGGAAGTTATTGGTGGCACGAACTGACGAAGGATGACGATGAGAAGAGCACAGAAATGTACATCAGGACATTCATAGAATTCCAAATAGAACAGAGACTTTGAATATTTCCCGCATCTTCTTTTCATTGGTCTTTCTTCTTTTTTTTTTTTAGATCCTTTGACATGACTAAGAAAAGACAATCTACTGGCAAAGTGCCAAATAAAAATGGAGCGGACGGATCAAATTGTGCAGGACAGACCAAACTACAGTGTTAGTTGCAACGCATGCAAACAACAACACAATACAGTGTCTCAAACTCGCACTTATACGAAAAGCGGTCAAATAGTGTAGTCGTGAATACGTTTTGGTACGCCAAACACAACCGTCGATGGGCCGGGAGTACACAGTTCACCGGTTCAATGCGGAATGGGGCGGACAGAGACGCAGAGAGCGGCTGCGCGGTCAGACTGTTGGAACGCGGCCAAATCACGAGACGGTAAACATCTGAGTGCGGAGAGACGGATGATGCGGCGAGGGGCAAGCACACTGATGGACCAAGGATGAGTTTGCAACGAAGAACGGGAAACTAAATCTGTTTAATGATGAACCGACGGAATGTTGAAAAAATTTGAAAGTTGCGTTATTACGGTGCTCTCCTCTCCGATTATGCGAAAAACTTGGATGTCGATTGCTTCCTAATTGTGTTCTGGCCACAATTGGCTTGGCTGTCTGCCAAATAGACAAACAAACCAAAACTCATAGTGCGCTAAAGCAAGATATCTAGATTTCGTTTTCGAATTCAACTTTGAATTGCAAAGGTAAACAGGAAAGATTTTTCGTTTCTGAATATCCACATAAGACAGAAAAAAGACAGTAAACTTCAGATAAATTTCCCAACTGTTGGCTGAGAAACAAACATGAACAAAAACAAAGTAAAAATAGCAGGTCAGGTCTTCTTTGGGGATTTCGCTATTTCTCCCATTACTAGTTAATTCCGTCTTATTTTGTGCCCTCTGGGTCAATCCTGGGACTAAGAGACCTATGCATTTGAAGTTCAAAAAATGTCCTTGGAAGTTCTGACAGACTAAACAAGAGACAATTTGGCGAGTGCGAGTACAGTCGTAATCCAGGATTTCTCTTCTTTGAGAGAAGTTTTCTAATCCAGTAATCCGAGAGACAGTTGAGACCGATTTTCTTTCTACTGTCTCTTCCTTTCTTTCTTCGTCTTTGCTGTTTCTGTTCTCGCGTTAGAATGGAATGCGGTGGAATCCAGTAACAGAAAGGGAGAAAGGATGCTTCGACGTCAGGCATCTGATCACGCGGAACACATTACAAGCCCCCAAGCCAGTCAGCCACGCGATTTTGGATTGAATTGGCCGTCGATTCTTATTTTACTCCGATCCTCATTTTCTAGGCCATCTTCTCTTTTCTTGATGCCTCCCTTGCACCTCTTACTATCGCATAATCCTATTCAGAAAAACATTCCTACCGCGAGGTACTGCAGAGAACTAGCCGATATCTCGGTTTGACTAGACACAATACTTGTATTCAACGTTTGATGAATCGGATGAAAACGTTGAGGAAAGAAGGAACAGTGAAAAAAGGGAAAGAAAACTTGCAACAGAGACATTCTGAAACTGTCAAAGAATAATTGAACTGTTCAGGTCTCTGCAGGTAAAAAACAAAAAGCAGCTGTGAAATAAAACAAGGTGAAAACATAAACACATTCACGCATAAAGAACAAATATAGTTTCTTCGCTCTATCCTCGAATTCTTTTTTCGTCAAAAATGAAATTAGATTATTTAATCTTTTCCTACATTCCCCACTCCAGAACGGATATGGTTTCTATTTCTGCAAATGACGCAAAAAGTGAAGTATTAGCATAATCCAAAGCGCAGATATGTTTGTCATGGATTATGACAGGCATTGTCTTTTTCTGGATCAGATTACACGTTTGAGGATTATAATTTTCAACTCTAAGTTTTCAACTAAGACTTCTGACTGAAAAAAGGCTTTCGTATTATCATTGATCTTAGATATCAGAACTCTAGGAAGAGATCTACTCAAACGATCGGAAAATCAGTGAATCAGGTGCGAGAGAGTCAGCAATACAATGATAAATACGCGGCAAACAGGCTGGTGATTGGGGGAAAGGAAAAACGCAAACAAATCATTGCACCGGCCCTTGGCTCTCCGTCTCGGCTTCCGTTCGTTTTTAGATTTTGACAAACAAGGAAGCGAACTAACTCGGCCGTGTGAGAGCAGCACTGCCTGTGTGGTCTTTGTCAGGCAAACTCGTTTGAAAAAAGAAAGAATGAGGAGAGGAAAGGCGAAGAGAGGAGGACAGGGGTCAACAGGAGTAGTAAGTTATCGCTGATGTTCATCATGTTTGTGAAATGGAAAAACAAGAATAAACTGCAAGAAAATGAGGGGAATATGCCACCGGTAGATGTTTCTAGACTCGCTTGTTCATTGCTTTCCACTGTCAATTTGTTAATGTCTAAACCAAAGTTTAGAAAAACCGTAAAATGCTAGAATGACATTTGACAACGGAAACCAAAGCCACCTGTAGAATTGAAACCGTTTTTGTGTTTTGTGACTGAAGCACGGAAACAAAGGTAACAAAAATAGGTGTGAAAGTTACGTGCGAAATTTCACTTTGTTGGTGGCCAACGGGTGGCTGGAAACCGAAATAAAAATAAATAGTGCGCTCCGATTCGCAGAAAGGAATGTGTTCTTATCAGCTGTCCTTAACGGAAAGATGGACACCTGATTGGCATGCAAAATAAGTTACGAGATCAGAAACATAGCTCTTATCAGCACCATATGGCTATCTATCAGATCCGGAAATTGAAAACGTGGGTCTGCGTCAGAAAACTGATAGTGGAGATGAGGGAGAAGGAGAAGGAGAGGGGGGCTGAGGCCAACTATACAATGATAGGTCACACTGATACAAAGTGTATCATTGAGGAAGAACAATGATGAGTCAGCTACGGGTCAGCCAAGGAACGACACTTGTTCGCTCAACAAAAAACACTTGAAACCAGGCGAGGAAGTAAGGATGACACAAGAGAAGGAGGGCAACAGTTGCCAGAACAAATACTAAGGTTCGATTTATAACACTAGATGGTGGAATGTGTAATAAAGAGGTGATTGGACGAGCAAATGATCCCCGAAGAAATTTAGTCTAGTTCGGTGAGTTTCTTGATCGAATTGGATTTCAGTTCATAACTTCAGTGAAGAGTTGAAAAGAAGAATGAAAAAAATTTCGACCACGGCAGGATTCGAACCTACAATCTTCTGCTCCGTAGGCAGACGCGTTATCCATTGCGCCACGCGGCCAGCGACATTGGAAGTGGTGAATCGTCAAGAAAAGCGAGACACTTTGTCGCCGCGGCCAGTCATTTCTCCCAGTAGTTCAGTGCGTTGTAATGCCAAGTTCTGCAAAGGACGCACGGCATTCAATTCTAGAGGAGTAATTGATGCATTGAAGGAACAGAAAAATAGAAATTATAAATGTCTGTATTCAATCCAGAACTATTTCAGGACGAGGTGAAAGAGCAAAAGTGTAAGAAGCACTACCACAAAAAGCTTCCTAATCGCATTATAGAATTTCAAAAACACGTGTTTTAATAACAGATACATGTTGAATAAGTTTTAAAATGAAACGTATAAAAAATATATCAGAACGATGTTCAGAATATTTTGAAATTTTCAGCTCAAAAATATTTTGTGCTTAGCGAAGCTCAAATAACTTCTGACTGACTTGGAGTTCGTCGGCCGTTCTCTGGTTCGTTTCGATGAAAAGTGAGGGCCAGTTTAGTCACAAAAACAACAATACGGGACACGTCAAAAAGGAGAAGAAAGGGAGGGGTGTTTTAAAAGCATGAGTGAAAAGTGTATAATGGAGAAGTCTGGGTGGCCGCTCCTCTTTCCGCAACACTAATTAATTTGCTAGTTGGGTCCCTTTTGGAGACAACCCGGAACGAACACGCCCTGCACTGGATGGGGGAGCACTTGGACGGAAAATTGTACATGTAAAATTGAAAACGGAAATGCATCCGCCTGCCCCTTCTTTTCCTTTAAACTCCATTCCGCTTTGCTACTCATCTATCTCTGTCTTCCAGCTCATCTTCATTTTTCCCACATTAACACGCATTATAATGTTAGTCGAAACTGACAGTTGATATAAAGGAAACCATTGAAATGTCACTCACATTGAAGGATAGGTCGAATATCACGCATCGTAGTCACCGGCTAATGAGCCAACTGAGCTGGCGATGAAAATTTGAGGGTCGTAATCTCACTTGAAGTGATAAGACCGCAAGAAAGTGGGAATGCGGAAGAATGAGGAGAAGTTTCTTGTGTGATAGGAAGGGAGGCTCGGACAATGAGCCGCGTTTTTTTAGAACGGGGAAAGACGGCTGGTGCAAGTCTGAGGAAAAGAACAAGAAAAGATAATCTCGAGGGAGGAAGAGCAGAGCGGAGAGGATAAGATGATAAAAAAGAAACAACTGCAACAATGATGATGAGATCTATTTTAAGAGGTATATCAGTTCTTTTTGTTGAAGGAATGACAAGAAGACGGGATAAGCTTCTTTTAGGCACATTCTTAATGATATCATTGAAGGGCCAATTCGTTTTTTCCGCCCGACATCAAAGCTGAGCCATACAGGCTTAGCCAAATATTTGTCGATATGACGACAGGAATCAAGTGGGAACCAAGGACATCACAAAAACAAAACATTGTGTGGAATTTCCTTATCATAGAAAAGTGTTCTTCACACATTATTGAGTCTTTGGATAAGGTGGTGTTTGCTCGAGAAACAATAATCTTCAATACTGAGGAAACCCATTCCATATCGTATAAGAATCAAAAATTGTTCAGTTGGAAAAAACTTTGAAAATCTGGAAGAGCTGCTAATATTCTTCAATTTATTTTTGGTGCGGCAATAGAGAATAGTTGACGTTAGAGCAGAGGCCAAATGTCATTCAGAAAAACAACAGGGAAAGAAAGAATATTTGACAAGCTGATATATGTACATATAACAAATTTTCGTCCTCCTTTTCCTACGTTCTCTCCTACTATTTATTCATTCGAGCCCTCTGGCGCCACCTTCTCTGGATCTCTTTCCATCGTTCCGTTTTCAGATGGACACTGGACACTAGCCACTGAACTCTGGCTTCTCTCGTTGTCCCTTCTCTTATTTTCCTTTTTCTCATACAAAAACAACTGGAATTGACTTGACTCTGTGGCAGGGTGCCTGGACACTGACCCCTCCGACAGCGATAAACAAAACCCGCTTGCGATTATAAACGGAGCTTGAAATTGGAACGGAATACAATTGTGAAGTGTGAAATATATATACGATTGTTAGAATCAGGGGTTGGAGGTTCAAAAAAGCTAGTATTAGTTTTAGAAACTGCTGGAAAATGAAAAAACATTATGTCTTGTTATTTAAGAAATAATATCAGTGTTACCTTACTTCCCATATAAATTACACCTTGGCCGAGATATTTTGCATGAAAATGAAACAAACAATCAACTAGGTAGAAAGAGGGGAAGAAAAAGAAATTCAGAGGGAGAAAATTAAGAAAAAGGCAAAGCTATACCAGATCTGAACATTTGAATTCAGTTTTCATCTGGATAAAGTTATCTCGGAAACCCTTTAAATTTGTGTTCGACTGTAGTGAGAATATGAACATCACACATCAAAACACAAAAATCATTTTGCAACTTTCTACTGAACCATTTTTTCCCAAGAACTTTTAAAAAATGTTAGAACAGAAAGTTGGCCGCTTCTCATAACTCAGCAATAATCAGAACTGAACACTTGCTTCAAATTTAGAAATGTCACAAAACCCTTTAATTTTCAAATTCTTCGACATTTTCCACATTTCGACTTTTTTCTTTTCACCTTTTAAGAATTCTTCAAACCGAACCCTGTTCTTTTCTTTTCAAACCCCTACATTAAGCATTTTCAACCGTTTTTCCGCATCTGCTTAACGGCTGGGCCAACCTTTGAATTAGACATTGCCGCTAGTTACATGGATGAAAAATGAGCCCGAACAGCAGGTGGCTTGACTCTTCCGATAGCAATGGGACGGAAAAACTAACTTTTTTATTGAATGATGGTTATGTTTTGATTGCAATTAAGATCAATAAGCAAAACTCTTTGGGAAGTTGGAGAAAAAGTTCTTGAAAAATGAAAAAAGTGACTTTAGGATGTGGAACGCTGCTTAGTCTATGTAGTCATGCGGAAACGCAGAAGCCTTAAAGCATGGTAGTGACCGGTCTGCGTCAGAGTTATCAGATTCTTTGTAGTCAATGAGGCGTACATTTAGTTTTAGTCCATTTTGAATTGTTCTCAAGTTATTTGTTGATTATGTGCTTCTTGAAGATAGGAGGAACGAGAAAAAACATTATAACAGCAACACTGTTGCTTGGGTTTTGACAATAACAATTGAAAAGGTAGTAAACGTTTAGAGTGAGGCAAAAAGGCACAATAGTGATCGTTTGATTTGACTAAAAATTTGATTTGAATTTCTACAAAGACCAAACTGTCGCTCCAGGCAGAAAAAATGTGTGACCAGAAAGAATTGAAAAAAAGAGAACCGTGTTTGCTGAGTTAGTAAGGGGGTGGGAATCAAAAAAACGGTTTTTCCCAGTGCTGCTCAAACAGGAACGTCATTGTTGTTGTTATGGTTAGTGTTGTCTTGTTTTGCCGCATTGTCCCGGCCTACCCAAATTCAATTCCTCTTCCACTTTTTCGTTCCGCGCACACATACACAAACGGCCCAAGAAGAGAGGGGCCACCTCGTAGTGCTCTAAGGCAAGCTAGAGTGGCAGCCGACGCCGGGCCACAGGGACGCTGCTGACCACCACCACCCGCGAATAAATCGTCATCGTCGTCGGGGGCCCGACTTCTCTGACATCTCTTGCGCACCCGCATCTTTCGCCGCGTTCCCTTCCGTCTCCGCGAGCCATCTGCCGACTTGCACAGACAAGGGCCGCCCTCGCTCCGCCGTCCGTCCTTAGTGCCTTCCTTCTATTTGCCACTTACTCGTGTAAGTCCCAGTCAAGACAGTCACTAAGTTGACTGTTATCTCTGTTATCCCGATATGATACCGGACATAAAGTTCGACACGGATCTACTGTTCGTGGTTCCTCATGGACTGATCGGAGGCTTGTTTTTATTATCGGTGTTCCCAAAAATATCGGACCCGCTGCGTGTCAAATTTCAAATTTCTGCTCACGTGGTACTCTCCTTGCTGTTCTCTTTCGTTGCTGCCCACTTCCTGAAGCCAACGGTGAGGGATTGTGAATATAGCGCAGTGAAATCATTATCTCGGTTATTTCAGATTAAGGGGAGTTTCACACCAGTCCATGGTTTTGTTCAAGCATTCTGCGCCGCTCTTCATGTCGGCGCTGGATATTTCCTCTGGAAAACTCAAAAACTCGGAAAACCAGAACGCTCGGTTATATTTTCCCGACTCATCTCTTCATTTGTCTGTCTTATCTTTCGACTGTTCGCTTTCATGCACATTGCCGGAAAATCTGCCAAGGGACTTGATCTTTCCAACAATGCAAGTTTCTTCTTTGAAATCATTCATTAAATGGTTGTTTCAGTATCTCTACTGCGTTGGATTAACTGATGGTCTCTGGTTTTTTTCGGAAGCTGTCCGAATGTACAGAACCACCAAAACAAATCAAGATGAGATTGAATCGATGGTCAAGAGGACTACACTGTGGGTTGAGGTAAGCTTTTTCAGAATACTCCTCCGTTTATTTTACAACTTTCGAACCATGGCCTTAAATTCTAAGGAAATTAATTTCCCAGTAGTCTGCGACCTTGAGCCGTCTTTGGGGACTGGGTGACATATGGCGCAACAAATAAAAAATGTTCATTTTGCAGGGGAAAGGTACGTTCTACATCGAAAATGCATTTTATTTGGACGCCGGATTGACCCTCTGCTACGCAATTATTCACATTGCCTTCCCTCAGCACGTTCTCAGTCTAATTGTGGGTTTCATTTGAATAATCAAGGACGCCAAGGGGGTGTCAAATATAATACACACGGTGCGGGTTTTCAGCTGAAGCCGGATAATAAGCTCGACTCTCATCACTACTTATGGTGTCGTCTGTTCGGAGCGCTCAATTTGATGCCGGCAATTACGTCGATGAGCGCAAGATTCTACTCGCCAGAAATGCAGACAAGCTATGTCGCAAGCCGTCTTTTGGTAAGAACGGACGTTGAAAAAGTATTTGAAAAAAATGATTGAAAACGTGAAAAAAAAATGAAAAAGGAGGTGGGACTAACATGACGCTGATAAAACCAAATCAAAACAACATTTTTTCTGGCTGATTTACCTGGTTTCAAGTCAGCAACATAAATTGTAGTAAGCATGCTGACTATGTCACAAGAAATTGTCAGAACATTGGGCCATAGTTGACAAAAATAATAGTAGGAAACATCAAATTTAAAATTTAAAAAAAATTAAAACGCTGGGAAATTTTCAGTCGCAGTGCACCATCTTCCTTCTGAACATCTACGGACATTGGATTCTGACCGTCTACTCGGCCAACCACATCACAGCATTCATGCTCAGTGGTTTCTTCACCTCATTCTTATTCTCGGCATTCCATCGTATTCACAAAATCTATTTCGGGGAAGCTGTTGAAGAGGAAACTTATGAAGAGCACGTGGAAGGTGACAAGAAAACTGATTAGTGTTCAGAAAACGAATCTGATCGGGTTTCTCGGAAAAGCAGAACTTTTAACTGACTTTTATTAACAAAATCAAGAAATCAATGTTTTCAAAATCTAACTCTAAATTTAAAAAATCATACTCATTAAACATTTTGAATTGAATGTTTTGCAAATTCTTTTTATTTTCAATAATTTGCACTTTTTCACTAAATCTCACTTCTATTTGTTTTCTCATTTTGAGCTTCTTGTGTCACTTTTAAGTTATACAGTTTTCAATTCCATTTTCATGTTTTCCGTTCCAAGTGAACTAACTTTGTCTGAATGTTTATACTAGTCATTAAGTAACTGCATCAATCTCATTCATTTTATTTTTTTTATTTAGTATACATCCCTTTTCCCATTTGCATCTCAATAAATGCGTACCTCTTTCTCGTTCTTGGCATACTCATTTCACTACAGACGCAACTAACTACACAACACCGCACCACTTCCGAAACTTTCGCTTTGAGGTCATTTCAAGTAGAAACTTTCGCTCCCCCTCTCATTGTGTGAGAGTGTGGGCGACTTAAGCAATTCATGCTTTTCTCCCGTGCAACGAACTGCTTATTTTCCTTTTTGAATAATGTTTAGAACTTGTGCAACAAATGAAATTAATACTCCTTAAGCGTGACCCTGTCGGTTGACGATGTCAGTTGTTTCTTCTTCTTCTTTCAAAAAGAAATGGGAATTGTTAATGAGTGTTTCTCAATTCCCTCTCTTTTCTTTTTTATTCGATAACTAACTGACCATGTCCCTTTTTTGTGGGACAATTTGCCTTCTTTCTCTTTGCTTCCAGTTTGAAAAATGTATCAAATTTTGGAGTCATGCGGTTGGTTGTGTGTTTATAATTTCATCGATTCTCTGTGGTTTGAATTGAAAGCAAAATGAAAATTAAAAAAATATTTTTTCTATTGTACATTATTCATATTGTGTTCATGTATTTCAAACTAAAACATTTCCGAAACATTTTTTCTGTTCACCCTACAACACTTCGGCGTTTGTGTTTCTGAATTCCTTACCCCCTTCTTCTAAATTTTCTCCCAAAAAAATAGTAAAATCTCCTCGTTTCTTGTAATGAATTCATAATGCGTCTCAAAAACACGGCTCAACTCTGTCAATATTCCCGTTTTTCATAAAACCTCGGCTCTCAATAACGCCAACTTCGATCAAAACAACTCCAAGACCCACCCGTAAACCTCATTATATCCGCGAGCCGTCGATATAAGCGCATTCCACTTGATTGCAATCCATCTTTCTTCATTTCGCAATTCAAAACTCTTTCTCCCACTACTTTCCACTATCTTTCCTTGATTTCCTCTTTCTTTTCTCACTCAACACACTGGATAATTTCGGGAGAAAGGTTTGTTTATTGACCTTTGAATCAATAAAGACTTCAAACTGGGCAAACACCAGTCTTTTTTCACAACGCCCAGCCAGCGTCTCGTTGTTCTACAACAACTACACTGCTTTTCTTCAGTTGATCGTTTGGATTTTGAACAACCAATTCGCCCTGCCTTCCCAATTATCTCTTTCTCATTTGATCTGTTTTTACGCTGTTCTCTGTTATCCGAAACAAAGTTTTAGAAAAGCGGTGATGTTTTTTTCTTCATTCTTTTTTTCATTTTGTTCCACTTGTCCAAAAAACAATAAAAAAACGATGTGACATGTTTAGGTGCCCTTTAACCTTCCTTTCTTTCCCCATGAGACTTTTCTTTTCTTTTTCTCTTTTCCTTTTCATGTCAAAGTGAAAGGCAATAAGCGGAAAACATTTCTGTCGCTTTGCCCAACGCACATGGCAAAACGAATGCCGGAGAGAAAGAGAAGAATTATCCACGAATGAGTAATGGCTGTGCAATAGAGCGCATTTCGATCGAAGCAGTATGGAGACACGCGGCAGTGGCGACAGCCCTGTGTTGCAACAGACCGGGCCTCATTTTCCTCGCCCTCCGCGTGTTTTTTTGCCTTTTCCTTCGTTTTCTCTTCGTTGTTTTCCCTCTGTCTTTTATCTTCCCCTATCCACTCAAGCAAGTTTAGTCGATGGCGTTTCGATAACATTCCATGTCAGTTAGTCTGTTTATCGAAGATCATTCAAATTTTCCTTTCATCGAGGGGTGTTTTTCCACTCATTGCCACTTCTCTATTCGTTTTTTCTCCGTTTCACGAGTGTTTCGGTTCTATTATACAGTTTGCCTCTTCAGGTCGGTGCATGTAGTGATAAGAGATAAGTGATAAGGACACCGCAATACCAATTCTCATTTGTTCACCAATATGCAGAGTAACACCGACTCTGCCGCTGCCAGTGGCACATACAGCCAAACTGTGAGTCACTTTTGAACTATTTCTAAAAAAAAACAGAAAAGGCACAGCATGTTGAGTCACGAATTGTTCATCTTTCAGGTCGGTCTCCTGTATGTGTTCAATCTGATCGTTGGAACTGGCGCTTTGGCCCTTCCAAAAGCTTTTCAAACAGCTGGATGGCTTCTCAGTGTCAGTCTTCTCACCTTCTCGGCGTTTATGAGGTGTGTAAGGGAAAACGAATCCAATCAAATTTCCGAGAAACTATTATTGCGTGACAACAAAGGTCCATGCATAATGTGTTTTTTCAGCTACGTAGCAGCAACGTTTGTCATCGAAGCGCTTTCCGTCGCTAATGCTGTTGTGTCAAAGAAACGAAGAGTTGAGTATGACGATGTGGTTGTGGCTGATGGGCCATCGAGTTTTGAGATTAACAAGAAGGTGGAAGTGGTGAGCAATGCATAAAGGAATACCTGAACAATTGATTCTTGTTTCAGAGCGAGATGGCATCGATGTTTCTCTCGAAGATCTCGCTGGTGTTTTCGTATTTCGCCATCATCATTTATCTTTTTGGGGATCTTGCGATTTACTCAACCACAGTACCAAAATCTGCAATGAACATTGTCTGCGCAACAATCAATGCATCGACTGTCAAATCATCGGATCCGTGCCACGAGTCCTGGCCAGAGATTTTGACAAGAATGGCTGTTTACCGCATCTTTGTAATCATCTTTGTGGTTGTCGTCTGTCTTCCAATGGTCATCGCTGGAATTACCAAAACTCGTCATATCCAAATTATGACCACTCTCTCAAGATGGGCTGCATTCATCCTTATGATCTCTCTGGCAACTATGCAACTGTCCAGTCAAGGAGCCGCAGCTCATCCGCCAGCATACAACTTCCACGGTTTTGGTTCTCTGTTCGGATGCGCTGTCTACGCCTTCATGTGCCACCACAGCATTCCTTCGCTTATAACTCCAATGAGGTAAGTACTTTTTGAATTGAAACTTGTAATTAATTGAGAAAAAAATAATTTTTTTTTAGATCTAAGGAAAACGTTTTCTCAAAAATTGCCATTGTCTACGGAATCGTCGGAGTGTTCTACTTCACACTTTCTCTTACGGGAGCATTTACTTTCGAGCATGTGCAAGATATCTACACCCTTAACTTCCTGCACGACAGCAACACCTCGTTTGTTTATTCCATCATTGACTACTTCTTGGCTCTGTTCCCTATTATCACTCTAACCTCAAGTTATCCGATCATTGCCCTCACATTGATTAATAACTTCAAAGTGGTCAAAGACATTCTCTGCCCAAAGACAGGGTAAGAGGAATTGCAACATTTGTTATCAGTTATCGATATGATTACAGCCAAGAGAACGAGTCGCTGCTTGAAGAGGACAGGCAAGCGGAAGATAACGATACGGACGACGAACGAGAGACAAGAGCTGCCAGAAATGAGGTGAGTATAAGATCTAGAGTAAATAACACGGTTGAAAATTGAGGCGAAGATGATTTTCTTTCAGAGATCCGTGTTCGACGTGCTCGTGCCAACATTTGTCCTGGCGCTGCCGACTTGCTTGAGTCTGTTGACCGATGACATGCTCCTGCTGGCTTCTGTTACTGGAAGCTTTCCCGGTGTCGCTGTGCAGTTTGCCATCCCATGTCTGCTAGTGACTGCTGCTCGCAAGCACGCTCGATCCGTCTTGAATTTCCCAGTTCCTCGCAAGAACAACAGTCCTTTCCAAAGCACTGTCTGGATTGTTCTCATCTCTTGCTGGTCTGGCTTCTCCATGATCATGGTTTTCTTGAACTTAATCGGAGTCAAGTTCTAGATGTGAAAAAACAAGCTGCCAATTTTGAATGTTCAGCTTCTTTGCATTAATTTAACAATTTTTTACCATACGGATAGTTGTCTTCTAGTTTGCACCCGCACCATATCTTCCTCACCCCTCACAATGTATCGTAACCACTCCACCCATTGCCACTGGTCTTCTTTCATTTCAAATCACATTCTCACCATTTTCCGTGCAATTATTTCCCAGTCCAGACATTTAAAATTCAAAACAAATTGAGCATTTCTCGGTTCCTGTCAAATCAAATCACAACTCCTTCCTAAGCTTTCAATTGTTCCCCGTTCATTTTGTGATTTCTAGTCATTTCCCCTCCCTCCTCACTGACACTATTCAAGTCAATGTCTGGTCATTTTCCTCCGGTCATCACGTAATTCACCCATCTGATGTATATTTATGATGAAAAAATAAAGTTTAGTGAAAAATTAGCAACCATAAAATCTGAAAACAAGAAACGTAGAGTTTTTCATATGAAACACTTTAAAATCTTAAAAAAAGTGTAAAATGTTTGTCTCAGATGATCGGCATTTAAGATAGGTTGCCTTCGTTCAGCTTCTCATCGTATCTCAGATATCAGCTGGTCTTTCCCTCTTCCGCGCCGAAATCGGATAGAAAACTGTTGGCGGCATGGAAGAATTTCCTTCGTTTCCACGCTTAGACCGGATTGAACATCCCCCACATCCCCTTTTCTCAAATCAAGGTCAGGCTATGTGTGGTGAAACGACGACGCTCAGTTCGCCTATACCCGTGTTTAACCATGTTCACCGAGCTGTGCACTGTATTTGCTACTGTTGAATTACTATGCTTGATGTATCGCAAATTCGATCAGTTGAACAATGTGGAAAACGGAGGCAGCAGTCATGATGAGGAAGAATTGGTTCTGCACAAGAAGTACTATGTGGCAGAGAGGACATCGTCGCCGTTTTGGAATAGTCTATGAATGGGAAACGAACACAACCACGTCTGTTTTGATACATTCATTTTTCATTATGCATGTGGTCAATATCTGATATGAATATTTATTGTACTTGAGTAGCCTTTTCTCTAGCTTCATTCAACTTCTGAACTATCTTCCGCCCAATGACAATTCTCATGCTCTTATCTCTCGTTTCGAATCGTACTCCTTCCGCCTCATCAATTCTGAATTTGTTTATGACACAATTAAATAAACTTTCAAGTGGACCGTGTTGTGTTACCTCAAATGTGTTCCCGCATGAGTTCCTGCAATGACGGCTAGTAAAAATCGATGGTATAGCTTGAAAGTCGGCAAGCAATTGTTATCAGTGTCACTCTTGGCCGCCGAATATCTGACCTGCAAGAAAGAAAAGGAAAGTACAAGAACAAGAAACATTAATTGCATGTCTCTATGTATATCATACCTCAATTTCTTGACTTTGAACGAATTTCAAAATCTTGCGAACAGAATTCTCGTACTGTTTAATGTCAGTGTAGTGGTAACTGCAAAAAACAGTTGAAAATAGGAAAAACCTCTGGGTGTAATTATCTGTTATTACGTGAACATGATATCCTCAAAACGGTAGAAGAGGTCACCCACAAACAGCCGATTAGAAAACGGATACCAGAGAACAATGCTGTCCGGAGTATGACCTGGTGTCCACATGACCTGGAACTGGGAATCAGTGCAAAGAATGTGTGAATAACTGACTTGAATAACATTTCTCAGATGCGATTCATCTCCCAACACAATCTTGTCGCCATCATTCAACCATCGGGTCACTTTATAAGTTTGAATCTCCCAATGCCAGCTACTATCCATCAATCGGGTATAATATTTGTTCTTTCGGCCCGCACACAAATCTTCCACCAAATGTGCCAATCCATTACTGCCCGTCGTTGAGAACCTCCAATTTCCGCCCGTCTGAACAAATCGGTCAAGAAAGAAGGAATAGTGACACGAAAAAGAGAAAAAACCTAACGAAATCTAAAATTAAACCTGTTCAGGATGGTTATGAGTGTTGACGACGATCAGTTTCACATTCTGCATGAACGACAAAGAACGGAGGTAAAAGTAAATATTTCCACAGCCGCAACCTGTATCTATTAGTAATGCTAAAAAAGAAACTGAATAAAATAAAAGACGGATATAAAAAAGAAAATAAAACAAAGAACAATTACCTGTATCCTCAGTTCCCATAATCAGGTACATGAGTGGGTAGCATTCTCGAGTGTCTTCTTCACGAATCCAGTAGATATTATCAGTCAACTTGTCGTGGCTAAAGCTCATTGTGCTTTGATGTGAGTGGGAGTCTGCGACTTCCGTAGACGACCCGTCGTTTGCATGTTTTGTAATGCATTGAAAACTGAGTGGTGATCGGTTGGAAAGTCGAGAAGCAAACGCATCTTTATTCTATATTCATATGATCAATTCTATACGGGAAAGAAAAAAAAGAAAACTGTGGAAACACTTTCAGACTGTTCTTTATTTTTTTCAGATTCTAAACGACTTGAAATAGCTGTTCCCATTGTGTATTGGACTATTTCACATGCCGAATGACTCTTGCAAAGAACGTTCCACCGGCGACGCCCTGTTTTCCACGTTTTGTTTTCTCAGACGGTTTAAGGTCTTACACTTACAATCTTCTATTTTTCGTCTTAGCCTTTTTTTCCGTTTCAAAATTAGCCAATTCACATTTGAAAAGATCGAAACATCAGTTCAACCTCCGGCAACTTCCATGCGTCTGAATTTCCAATTCAAATACGGTTACGCGTAATTGAATGTTTGTGCTCCCGCTTTTGTAGGCGACAAAGCGACAAGTTCCATCTAGTTTTGACATGGCTTCTGTTGACTTATTTCGTTTTTCTCACCTCACTTCTCAGTTTGTACATTGTGTTCCTTTGACTGTCATTTCCTGTATGAGAACACACCAAAACACTTTTTTCTAAAGAGTTTTGGATTTTTTGGAAATTCCTTAAACCATGACTCAACTGCAGTTTTTCTCAATTCTGTTGTCGATTTCTCAGTTTCGTTAACCCAACCCAACCCCCAGCAAACTCACTCGCCCCCTATCGGTTTTCAAGAGAAAAAAGACAGTGTGCGGGAAGGAAAAGGACATGAATCATACAGTACCTTATATAAATAGATCAAATGTCGGGGTTGGGCCAGGCACCCACTTCAGAATCTACTTTCCTGATTTTGCGCCCCGGACTGCCGCCTAACACAAATTTCTTTTGCGATCAGTCCGTTTTTGGAAGTGAGATAAAATGAATCGAATTGTTTCGCGTTTCTTGCAAGGGAACGTACGTTTCTACGAATCCAATGTTACTTTCCATCAATCGTTTGAGCGGTTATTGGTTCAGACAACAGAGATGCCGAAAAACAACTCAAACTGACGAAATGTGCGTCGACTTTTTTGCACTCCAACTGTCGACGTCTCATCGGCTTTCCCATACTCTCTCGCTCATTTTAGACCGGTTGACAGTAGATGATCCTCAGTAATTATGAAGTTTCACCCCGCCGGTTCGATGCATTTGCTACTGTGTCGATCGGAGGGGTGCTGCCATTTATTTTTGTTTACTATACACAATCCGCGCACTCTTTTCTCGCTTCATTATTCCAGTTGTACTTTTCTAAAATGTCATTGGTTCTGTGGTTTTCAAATCGAATTTCGAACCGAACACATTGTTTGAAATAACCTTTATCTCTGTTGACTTTAAGACATTCTTTATCCTCCCGTTCAGCTCTGTTCCTCTGAGAACAGCCGCTTTCCAACAGATCGCGAGCACAAAAACTGTTTATCTAGCCATTTTTTTTACAGAAACTCGTTCAAACGGATACTTCTCTCAGTGAGAAGCGGTACCTAACCATTTGCCAAAATGATGGAAATAACTCGAGAAAGTGAGTTTGTTCATTTTATTACTTGTTCTAATTACTCTCCTATTTTTCTCAATGATCCGCAAGGTGAGCATGTCTGTTTTTTTGTGTTTTGTTTTGTTAATGTTGCATTGGGCTTCTTCTTGTCGCCGTTTTCTTCACCGGGTTTCTACCGCAAAGGCTTACGGAACATGAATTTCTCAGCACAAATAACTGACCACAAATCATATCAAATGATCACTCAGATAGACTTGAAAAAAAGAAATGACTCTCAAACTCATGAACAACCAAATTTTGAAAAAGAAGCAAGAATCTTGCAAAATGTTGACTTTTATATAAAAAATGAGACATGAAAGCCAGGTCGCCGGATAGATATTCCGAAATGAACAAGCACATTGGTAAACAAGAGCATCTTCTCGTTGCCGATTCCTTGTCGCATTTTTTTGATATCTGGCTATCTATCTGTCTATTTTTCCGCTGTGCATTACCTACGCAAGCATTTTCCACTTTTTTTATATTTCATTAGATTCTATTAGCTAGCTGTTAGTCAATTATGTTCTCACATCGTCAAGGTAAGAATAGTACTGGATTCTGTAAATTAATAAATAAAAAAACAGTGCTTTACTCCACTGTTCATTCAACAAACCGTTCCAAAACCGAAAGTGAGAACTGAAAAAGTAGAGTAATAGATATAATCGCAAGGAACGCAACTAGTCCGGTCTCTAATAGTAATCGAAACGGCGTCGTTTTTTCTAACTAGCTGCCCAACAACAAAAAACACCACTTCTCACTGTATTTTCTGTAGCTTTGTTCCAATTCCCTCTGCCCAATTTGCACCGTTTATGAGTACTCGTCCCTCCCGGCAATACAAAGTGAGTGCGTTCAAGGTTGATTTTCAATGTTTCTCAGTTTTCTTTTGCAAGGAAGATTCATGAAAGTTAGGTCAGGTTGGGTTAGCAAAGGTGTTTGTGTACATGCCTTCCGAAGCGTTGTCTGGTTTTTCGAGCGTGGGCACAGGTAGCAATTTGCGATGAATCAGCAAGGTGTGCGCGAAATCTCAAATGACATTTCGCACTTTAGCAGAGGTAAACGTATGAATTTATGCAAAAACGCATGTCGAATAGGCGCCGACAGATAAAACCGAGGAAAAGGCGAAGAAACGAATCGGGGCGTCGGAATAGTTCGTGAAACGACGTGAGGGTTGACTGAGTTGAGGATGAGATGGTTTTTTGGAGGACGCGCCCATTTCATATGACGCCCATTCTTTGCCGCATTCCCGACAGAAGCCGTTCCGACGACGTCCTTTCACGCGTTTCACACCTTTTGCCTAGCGAACTAAATCAAGTCAAACCCTCATCTTTTTTATGATTTTTCCTGAAGTAAACCTCTGAAATGGCAAACATATATGCAAACAGACACGAAATAATTTCTTGTCCTTTTCGTGGTTGCGGCAAAAAGGACAATAACAATATTTGCGTTTTTTTCGTTTTCCAGCCCTATTTTCTCCTCTCCCTCGCATTACTCATCAAATTGAAAATGCTTTTATAAGTTTTTTTTTGCTTTCCTCGGTTTTTGTTCTGAGTTCCTATAAAGCAGTGGTGTCTGAGATTTTACCTTTCTTTCTCAACCATGTCCGACGCCTACATAGTTTCCCTTCCATCTTCCAGACGCTCAAGTACCTCTAGCGTACTGAGCGACCAAAATTCAACAAGGACTGTTAATTACGCAGTGACGGAGAGGACAAGTGAGGTTTTACTCTTAGTTCCCCGTAACCAGCGAGTTGCGAGTTCATTCACAACCAAGCCAACCACAACCAGCAACAAAATTTCATTTTCTGTTAATCCCTTTCGCCTACATGCTATGATCATTAGGGTTGGAAACGACGAAGTAGCGAAGAAATGTTAAATAAAAAGTGAGGAGCAGAAGAAATTCGACGCCCACCTAGTTTGCTCACCGTCGGGGGGCCACCGCTTTTGTCTCTACCGTCAGCCTCTTCGCTAATTCCTTGGCCACACATAAAAGCAACGGCGCTTGCCTTGCCCCGACCAAATCATTTTGAAATTTTGTCAAGCTCCCTCAAGCAGTTCCATACATTGTTCTCACTCTGCACATTTCAGCAATGTCTTTCACCTCGTCCACCCCATCAGCGAGGGCTCCTCTTGGAGGACGTTCCACTGGAAATGTTACTTGTAAGACCAAACAAAACAACTGCAAAATAATCTGTGGAACTATTTCAGCCCAAGACCGTATGCTCAAAATTGTGACCGAAATGCGTTCGGGAGCCGGATCCGGCTTGTCGCCGTTCGGACAGAATGCCGCTTCGACCATCCGTGACTCTCGTGAACGCGAGAAGAAAGAGATGAGCGACTTGAACGATCGACTTGCTAGCTACATCGAAAAGGTATTGCGAAATTTGAGAGAAGCCACACCCAATTGTTTCCTTTTAGGTCCGCTTCCTCGAGGCCCAGAATAGAAAGTTGGCCGCTGATCTTGATGCGCTCCGTTCCAAATGGGGAAAGGACACCCATAACATCCGCAACATGTACGAGGGGGAGCTCGCCGACGCCCAGAAGCTGATTGATGAGACCAACAAGCAGCGCAAAGATCTGGAAAGCCAGATTAAGAAGATGCAAGACGAGCTTGCTGATGTCCGCAGAAAGTAAGCACATGTTTGTCTCCTTGCGTTTCTAAGAAGAACACTGAGAAAATATTTCGCAATCACTTAACAGTAATCATAACTGCAAACAATGACCGTATTTTAACATCGCACAATCACCCACTTTTAGGTACGAGGATGCCATCAAGGGTCGTGAACAAGACCGCGCCAAGATTGACGCTCTCCTCGTCCAGCTCTCCAACATCGAAGCTGAGATCAGCCTTCTCAAGCGCCGAATTGCTCAACTTGAGGACGAAGTTAAGCGTATCAAGCAGGAGAATCAGCGCCTTCTCTCCGAGCTCCAAAGAGCCCGTACTGACCTTGACCAGGAGACCCTCAACCGTATCGACTACCAGAACCAAGTTCAAACTTTGCTCGAGGAGATTGACTTCTTGCGTCGTGTTCATGACAATGAGATAAAGGAGCTTCAGACCCTTGCTTCTCGTGATACTACTCCGGAGAACCGCGAGTTTTTCAAGAACGAGCTCTCGTCGGCTATTCGTGACATTCGTGAAGAATACGATCAAGTCAGCAATGTTCAACGCAACGATATGGAATCGTGGTACCGTCTCAAGGTCCAGGAAATTCAGACCCAGTCGGCCAGGCAAAGCATGGAACAAGGATATGCTAAGGAGGAGGTCAAGCGTCTCCGCACCCAGCTCAGCGATTTGCGTGGAAAGCTCGCTGATTTGGAGAGCAGAAACTCGCTTCTTGAGAAGCAGATCCAGGAGCTCAACTACCAGCTCGAGGACGACCAGAGATCCTACGAAGCTGCCCTCAACGATAGAGATTCTCAAATCCGCAAGATGCGCGAAGAATGCCAAGCCCTCATGGTCGAGCTCCAGATGCTCCTCGACACCAAGCAAACCCTGGACGCCGAAATCGCCATTTACAGAAAGATGTTGGAGGGAGAAGAGAACCGCGCTGGTCTCAAACAGCTTGTCGAGCAAGTCGTCAAGACCCACGCCATCAGCCAAGAAACTGACACTGGTGAAAATAACATTTTATAATTCATGTATATACTGTTTGTGATTTCAGAAACGATGAGAGTGGTGAAGGGAGAAACCGCCTCCCGTCAATCATTCCAACGTTCTGCCAAGGGAAATGTTTCTATCCACGAGGCATCGCCAGATGGAAAGTACATCGTCCTCCAGAACACCCATCGTGCCAAGGACGAGGTAAACAACATTTGGTTTTCATGAATTTAAGGAACTGATTTTAGGCGATCGGAGAGTGGAAGCTGAAGAGACGTATCGACGGAAAGCGTGAGATCGTCTACACCTTGCCAAAGGACTTTGTTCTCCGAGCCGGCAAGACCCTCAAGATCTTCGCCCGTAACCAAGGAGTCGCCTCACCTCCAGATCAGTTGGTTTACGACGCCGAAGACTCTTTCGGAAGCGGTAACAACGTCCAGACAATCCTCTTCAACAAGGAAGGAGAGGTAAGAAACTTGTTAATTTGACAATGCGAATCAATGTTTTTCAGGAACGTGCTACCCACATTCAACGCCAAAGCACTGCCTAGAAAGGCGACTTCTCTGCATTCAAGTAGATATTGTGATGATTTCCTGCTGAAATTTCCAAAATCTTTTCCCAATTCTTGTAATTTTATGCTGACTTTCACGCATTCTATTGTTCTTTCCAATAAATCATTTACTCTCACAATCATGTTTGTAAAATTGAACGTTTTCAGAGCCAAAAGGAATCTACAACATGCTTATGAATTTTGACAAAGATTAAGAAAAACTGGAACGTTATCAGATAGTGCCAAAATCGTTGATGAACTTCAAATTTTCTTCAAGATCCACAACTGTTCTTTTCATTGAATCAACATGCCTTGACAAACTTTCCCATTCGTCTTTTAAACTTTGAATATAGTTTTCCAATTCATTAATTTCCAGTTTTTTCTCTTGTTCAGTTTCCAATTTTCCATTTTTCAGTTGTTGCAGAACAGTTTTCAGACTTGTCACTTCACTTCTTATGTTAGCTAGGCTTCTGGTTTCTTTCTCAATGTCTTCCAAAAAATTATTCTTTTTCTTTTCTATTTTGCAAGAAGCTTCTCGAACATTTTCAAAATTTGCTTTTGTCCATACGACAAATTTGTATTTGTCTTGTGATTTGAAAAGAGTTGCGAGTAGTTTATCCGGGTTCTCGATGTCATTTTCTTTTCGAAGATCGTATAAATGTCCAAACACGTCTGATTCCAAGTAGCATTCACTGAAATGGAATAGTACAATGAATTGAAATGTGATGAAATGTTTTCTTTGTTGTTTTACGATTCAACTTTTAACCTTTTTCTTCGGACAGGAATCTGCTTGACAAGAAAGCAATTTTGACTGCTGAGTACAAAGACAAACGGTACAAAGCTGTTATTTTTTCTCCCTCTCGTTAAAGAAATATGCAGAATGCGTTAAAAGAGAGCAACATTGTAAGCACTCTCCAACCGCATGAAAGCATTTTAAAAATGTTGACCATGACTGTACATGTCCACTGCACCACAACTAACCTATAGTAACTTGGCCGTTTTTTCATATCCCATTCCCTGAAGTTAAGGTCTTTATTAATCACTAGTTCATCCTTTGAATCGATAACTCGTATCTCTAGCATTTCCAATTGTTCGAATCCATCACCCCAACTCCATTGTTTTACTGCTAAATTAAACCATTCAGCTTCTGTTGTGTCTAAAAAAGAAATGGCTGCAGAAATTAGAAAAAGCCACCTACTTTTTTCTAAAACAATTTTCTTCACGTGAATTTTTCTTATTCTATCTGCATTCAACCAATAGCTTCTCAAATCAAAGTAAACGTAGTCTCCGGTCAGTTTCTGGAAAAATCAACTTTAAGTTTGTTTCATTTTTCTCAAAACTTCAATTCGGCTGTCATTTGGAGGAAAGTCTTGAATATTCCAATTTCTTGCTTCAAAGAACTCGAATACTTTGTCGAAAATTGCTGCATCTGTCCAAATTCCATATAACTTCACAGTTTTCACAAATACTCTATTTTCCATTGAAAACATAGCAGACACTACATCGGAAAACGTTCCATCAATGCAAAACTCGGACTGCTCTACTTTTGGAAAAATAAAAGAGAAATGAGAGTAGAGAGCGGAAAACAGAAACGGAACGTTTTCTCGACTCGGAGCAAAAACTTTCAGAAGATACCCATTCATTGTACTAAAAATAAAAAAGAAAATAGTATTTTTGGTGTTGTCTTATACCATTTTTCAAAAAGTGTGCCAGAGAGCGTTTCCAATTTGAAAAATGCATCATCATTTTTACCTGACATTTCCTGTAAAATCGCGTGTAATCTTACAGAATTTATAAGTAAAATTATTGCAAAATAAACTGACTGTGACTATACTGCAGAAGAACCTGCCAGATGAGTTGCTTATCCCGATTCGTACAGAATTTTCATAGTAATTACCCATTCCAACCGTGAATTCTTCTAGATGGATGTTTGCCATTTTTAATTGCATTGCGGTTTCGTTTGACTGAAGGGATAGTTTTGCTCTGAAACAAATGAATAAAAATCGTTATGCAATTCTAAAAAAACTTGCAGTTGTGCAATTTCCATGTTTTTAAAATCAATTGATGTTATTGGTAAAGAAGTGGATTCAAATGTGGCATTTCTTGAGATGGCGCTCATTTCCGCAAACATTTTCTATATTATCATGAAACAACATAAAAATCATGTGAACAAATGAAAAAAAAACACGCTAGAAAACTTTGTAGCTGTTCTTAAGTTTTTTCTCCAATTTTATTTTATTTGAAAAAAAAAGGAAATGCTATTTCATTCACAGGTTTGTTGAGCAAACAAACTTTGCAATGCTTTTATCAGAGAAATGATTGTATACTCAACTGAAAAAAAGTTGTGAAATCAGAAAGGTTTCGAAATAAAAGAAAAAAAATCAAGAGAATTATTAACGAATGAATCCCATGAGATCCTTTTTTGGAAAAGAACACGCAGTCATTTGATTTGTGCATTATCCAATTACTTATTTGTCACTTTTGTTCTATTTTTTAAATTGTCATCACTAATTTCTACTACTTGTTTCTCTTCTTTGAAATTAAGATAACTATGTATATAAAAAAATGAGTTTTTGTCTCTGAATATTAAATTTTTACCATTTCCAATTACCGCTGTGAGCCGTAATGACATTCTACTTGCTATTATCAAACGGCCCGTTTTTTAATGAAAGTTTTAGTGTTTATCACTATGATTCACAAATGTATTCGCAGAGAAAACAATTCCGTATCACTCCCTCGAAGAGGTACACTTTTTCAAGAAGGCCATCTCAATTTGTTTTTCTTTCCTAGTGGTCATTCGTAGTTTCTATTATTTTTTGTCCAGGCACACTGCCCACAACGTTCATTTTTTTGTTGCACATGTGACCCAACCCATTTTCATTAGTTTTCCTTATGTTCCAAATCGTATATGTGTTGATAAACAAAAACGTCGTCATGTTTTCTTGTTTACATTATAAATATTGTCGCGTGATTAAGATCAGAACTACAGTTTGAAATAAAAATGTTAAAATTGAAGAGGTGATTATTGTGAAGGTTTTCCTGTATTTTCCAAATCTAACTGTGCCGTAACAATCTTGGGATTTGTTTGTTGCCCATTTCCCTGTTTTGTTTTCCTCTATTATGGTCTCACACGTTTTCCTTTAGTCATTGTTTATTGCTGGTTCTCTTCTCCATTTGCACATGCAAATTTTAATTAAAAATATATACGCGCACAGTTACCAAGCCTTGCTAACAGATATGCAATGAGCTATAGGTTTTGGTCAACGAAATTTTTATCGCATTCTGAACAACAATTTGGTTCTCTTCGGTTAGTCTCTTGTTTGCAAATATTACGGCGGGCAAGAAAATGAGGAATTGATGAATGAAGAGTGATCAGCCTACGTAACACAGCCCGGTGAACATGTCTGTGCGCATAAACAGTTTGAGAAGTCGGCAGCGTAGACATTGTGATTGATAGTTGATACATTGATCGGATGATAATAAAATGATAATACTGATAAAACGCGCAGAAATGTACTTTCGGAAGTCGTTCTTCTCTTCTTGATCTATCTTCTTGATCTGTTCCGTTTATCTATAAAATTCCTTGATGAAAAACACCAAACATCTGGAAGACAATGATTTCATTTCTCTTGGTTGAGCTGAATCGAACTTGTAAGAAATCACATATGTTCTCAAACAACTGAATCTAGGCGGAGAGTCAAAAGAATGTGATCTGATGCAGCTCTTGTGTAATGTTGTGGATGTTGTGAAGCCAGATAAACGTCCCTTCTCCAACTTTAGTTCCCCTATTTTGTTAAACTGGTCTTTCATATCCACAAAGTTTTCTATTTCTTCTAGTTAACATTTTTCGTTTGATCTGTCCCCTGGTTCTCCTTTCCCGGTAAATGCGCCCACGTAAACCTACCTAATGATGTCACTCATTGGTTCGATCAAGTTCAAGACTTCATTCCTTCTCCTGGGATTTGGTTGACGTTGTCTGCTCTAATGAAACGCACAATTAGTCATATACAACTGCTGATTATAGGCGTAGGACAACGTGTAAATAAGGCTGCGTGAAATATATTTGACATCACTGAGGATTCCCCGAAAACAAGGTAGTGATGACGTCGTAAGGTTCTTTTCCCGGACAATTCAAAATTCTAGAACACAAGAAAACATGTTTCAAGCATTTGGCTTCCGCACTGCAGGTCAAGCATGAGCATACTAATTGGCGGAATGATAAAAGCAAGAGTTCGCAGTTACGTAGTAATGAGCATTATAACCTGGGTGATTCTGCGATGTGATGTTTCTTTACATCACTACTAGTTTTTTCACACTTTTATTGGAAAGTTTAGCAACGCGGAAATAAAATAACATGATATCCAGACCTCTTGGGAATCAAATAGAGGTTTTTAGGAATGTTCTTCAAGATTACGTTACTTGAGATCATGTCTAGTCTGGAAGGGTTCCGTTTCTCAAGAACTAGCTACGTGACCATTTTGAGGGTCTTAATTCCTTTTTGGGAACAAAATATTTGCGATAAACAAAAATGAGATAAGGAACCAGTCTTTTATACGTGCTCAAAATTAGACCAATATCCATCAAACGTCACAATATTTGATTGTGTGGTATTTGCCAAAACATTCCAGTTTGTACAACTCATGTCGTCTTGATTTCCCTTTATTTCCTTCCGACAACTGACTTGCATTGATTTGTATATGTTTTTTCCGCGTGTTCCTATCCGCTATTATTGAACACGAGCAATCTCAACGCAAACAGCCTAATAACTATTCTATTGACAACGCGTCAATTCGTTTGGCAACACTTGTTCATGAAACCAAAACTTACGACGATGACTCGCAGGAAATTGCTTGCATGAGAGGAATAAATGAACATCCGAAAAAAGTCAGAACCCGTAAGATTACTTGCTGACGTGGAAGTGTAGCCCATTGCACATTTCTAATGGTTTGAATACGTGCTAGAAACCAAACTCTTTTTTGTTGTGCAGCTGACTGAGAACGCGTTGTTTCTGATCAAAGGTCAGAAACTTATTCTCTTTTGAGACTTTCTCGACCTTCCACCGTATACAGCAGTATGCCCTCTTTTGTTTTCATCTGGAGCAGTAGTATGATTCTGTCACAAGCTGTTATGAAATTCCGCTTCTAATTGGAATCACAAGGTGAATGCGCCTCCGTAAATAGTAAAGAGTGTGCGTAACAGGGACCCGCAAGATTCAGGCACGTGAGTGACGTGTCGCGTGGAAATTCGTAACGTCACCTTAATCCGCTTATCAGTGAGTAATTACTGATCTACTCGCATGAGTCAAAATGCCATCAGAAATAGTAATGTTGTTTATTCCAAATTCATAAATAAAATTAGTATTAGATACAGCTACATATGGAAATTCGATGTTTTGGGGGATTATAGGACAGTGGGCTGAGATGCTCGGAATTTTTTAGTGAGATATGAGAATCGAATTATATGACAAAACGGCAGAACCCGGGGGCTCAGACTCAAGCAATCGCATGTGAGCTGCGCCAGTCGTGGGGACGGGACATGTCATGACGGTAATAAAGTGAAAAGGAGAACTTGAGAAAGGGAAAGAGAAGTGATCGGACTGTTAGTTGTGCATCTTCTGACGTATTTTTTCTTGATGTTCGAAGACGTCGTCGAAGAATTCTTCGAGCTCGGCTGGGCGTCGGCGAGGGCTTTTCGAACCGTTTGCATTCTTCGCATATTGAAGGACGAAAATGCGATGTTTCTGAAGTATTGGAATTAAAATATATCACTCGATGTTGAGGCTACCTCGAGTTCTGGAATACCCAAGTTGAAGATCTTGTTGGCGTTGCCTGGGAACGACTTAACAAGGTCTATCTCAATCAGAGGAAAGATTCCACAGCGAGCAAGGCATGGTCCGTCCAAGCAGCAGTACGCGTCTTTCAGAGCGTTTGCGGTTTCCAGGTTCAGGCGGCGAGAGTTTCGGAAAACGCTGGCTGCCGGCGCATTTATAACGGCCTGTTCGTCCCAAAACCAGTCAAATCCATCGAACTTTCCAAATTCTGAACATTTGTTTTTTAAAAAATAAAAATTTCCTTTAATTAACAGAACTAACGTTTTTGTGGGCAGATATACTTCTCCGCAGAGCATGTACTGGCAAGAGCGTTTAGGAGCTGTTTGTTACTCCAGGCGTTGGCAGTTGCTAGAAGGCAGAATCCAACAATGACAAGTCGCATTGTCATCGTCTAGAAAAAAAACCTTGTGAAAATTGAGCTTTGAGGAGGGAAAAGAAATGAAAAAGGGATTGTGAGGAGCACGAGAAAATTAATAATCAACTACAAGATATTCCTTTTATATTATTCCACAATCGCGGGTACCACGAGCTTCATGCCTTCCCTAAGCTCCGCCCCTGCCTTTATTACGACAGTAGGCGGAGTCGCGCAGTACTTATTCGGTGATCAGAGAACCAATTAACCTCTAGAGAGTTGTATTCCGCCAAAACAGAGAGGGATTTAGAGAAGCAGACGCCCTTGGTTACGCAGGAGCTGACGAAGATATCACGAAGGCCTTTATTAGCGAATAGGTTGAAAACACAGAAGAGTATGAGGTCACCAAGTGCAAAGTTCCGCGAGAAGTTCCTTCTCTTTCTTCTTTTCTTTTCCTTTTTATCATTTGATTAACAATCCCAGTAGGATAATGTGAGAAGATCCAACTTCTATTTTGTACGAATTCGCACGACAGGAAGAATGTTCATAATCAGAACCGGATTACTATTTTCAACGAGCGTGGGTTTTGAGTCGGGAGGAAAATACGATAACTAGCCAATGAAATTGTTCCTGTGTGTATAAACTGAGATTCTGACAACAAACTACAGTATTACAAGTGAACAAAGAAATTAATAAGAAAGAAACCGACTGGTTTTTTTTTCAAGTGCAGGATAGTGTCAGTGCAAAATTTAAAATACGGGAAGAATCAGATGGATGGATACCTGAACAACTTTTGCAACTTGTCAGCATTCATTTCACAAGATCAAAACAGAGTCGCATCTCCCAACGCAGAATATATCTCTTGTGCACTTTACCCCGGATTTCTTCGGCTCTCGGACATTTCTCTCAGATCTACAGTTAAAAATAGACAAGACGCAATGTCCGCCAGAGCAATAAACATGTCCGCATTTATAATCCATCGGGAACGGCGAGATGTTTTCAAAAAGTACCAGATGTTTCTAGCATGCTTCTTGAACATTCCGAATGCCCGAGAAGATAGAACGAGAAAGTGAGAATGAACTCATTTCATCGTCCATGATCTTTACCCTTTTCTGTGTTCCCAATTCGTCATACACAAAGATATTTTCATTCTCTCTCGACCACGATCTTTTCTCTCTGAACAATAAGCAGTGATTTGATTCTGTTCCACTCGGGAAACATGATTTCATTGTTAAAGAGCTTTTATTTTCAATTGGTTTCTGCTTCATTGAGTCATCTCAAGAGAATGTTCAAGAATTCAAACGAAAAATAGAAATATTATAGAAAAAAGTGCAAGTAGAAGAGAAAAAAGGTTGGGAAATGTCAAACTTGAAGTATTACATCACATCATCTTCTGAGGCTCCGTTCAGATTTTCGTAATCCGATTCGGACGGCACTATGTTGTGACTTTTTGGAGCAATTTTCAGGAACAACTCATCTCCTGTGTCATCCAAAGCGTATAGCCTATCTTCCATCAAGTCAATAGCGTCCGGTTTGTATTCATACGTTCTCAAGGGGTCATCAAGGAAGTAGAAGTCAGCGTCTCGAGCTCTGTTGATGGACCGAGTGCTGACACCAACAATAATGAGGATGGCAAGAACTGCATGTAAAACAATGGAAAATAATTTTTGAGACATAGAACACGCTTACGTATATAGTGTTGCATCCTGTTTTTGTGCTGCCCAAAATGTCGACGTCGTTTCCTTTTTATCTGGTCACCTGCAAAAACATGATTCATAGTAAAGGCACTGGCACCGATTGTCGTCGCATGTACGAATTGACTAGTATGGGAGGTTTGAACAATCACAGAGGCAACGAGGGGGAGACAACTGTTGCAAAGTTTTCATTTTCTGGCCCCGGTTTCTCGATTCGTGATTTCTCGTGGGGCCGGGGCCACCTGTCACATCAGCGAACAAAAGTCAATGATAAAGAGCGGCGCCAAGTGTTCTTCGCAAAAATAGAAACTTTCGATTGGTGGAGTGAATTGAAAATGTTTGAACTTATTTCGAGAAAGGAACAAAAGTGTCAATCAGAAATTAAAAAAAAGGTAAGAAGCAAATAGATGGCGGGGTCAAAAATACGATCAGAGAAATTGGAATAGCTTTTTGAGAAATGTCCCATCATTTTTTCTATCTGTCGGTTTCTGTGCCGATAGCTACTCAACCGGCTCTTGCCACTTCCGAGTGACCGATCGACGGAAACTTTTGATTTTTCTGAGACAGGCGGAAAATTGGGAGAAACAGAAAAATGGCTCAAAACACTCAAACAGCCATGTTTATTCGAAGGAATGAAAAGAAAGAAAGGACGAATGCACAATTATTTTCCGCATGCACATAGAAAAACAGGACATCATATGGTTTCGGTTTCGGAGCATGTCTCGGCGATTAGGCCACTTCCTGAATTGAAACTAATGCTGACCGACGAGCTGCAAAACATCGAACTACAAGTTGTAATGTTTACATGTACACTCCAATTACCCAGTTTCACTTGCGGCGTAGGAAATTGTCGGATTGTTCAATGATTGAAATTGCGGCTGGTCCTTCTTCTTGCGAACCACAAAGTAAACTGCACCGAATGCAAATCCAAAAATGCAAGTGGAAAGGAACAGAAAAATAAACCAGTGACTCGGTCCGGGAGTCGGCTCTACTTTGATAGCATCTACAAATTTCAAATTAGTTTTTATTTTTATTTTCACACTGTACATACGGGCAATGATATTTGCATGGAATCCTTTGCTGCTGACACTTTCATCGGACATAAAAAACAAAAATGCAGCGTCAGTAGTTGTCGTGTAGTTCAGATTTGACTTGAGTCCAGAAACTCTTAATGTTATCAAATATTCAGCTTCAAACCACCAGTCATTGTATAAGATACCTGTCAAGAAGTATTCCACCTGTACTATTCCCGTCATATATCTTGAGAAAATCGTGATACTGCTCAATATCTGCATAGTCTATTTTTATTTCCAGATAATGCCTGCAAAGGTCGCATTAGTAGTTTGCAAGAAATATTGCATTGTAAGTTCAATTTAGAATACCCTTTTGGTGCATAAAAGATGTGACGACAGACTAAATTTGGACAATAGAGCTCTGGATAGTTGGGACTTGTGAGCACTACTGGCTCATCTACTGTGACGTAAAACTTGTCCTCCGCACAGGAGCAGGCTAAAAACAAAAATCAGAATTATGAATGTTAAGTGTTGCAAACATCCAATACTCTTCCAGCTGATATTAAGAAACGCATCGGTATCTGCTGTTAAATTAAATCTTGAAAATGTGAATTCGATTGGTGATGAAGATGAAATCAGACTTCTCTTGTGTGTCAATAACTCGCTACCATATCTAGAACGCTGTTATTTCCTACAAATCCCATTACTTCACTAACTCCTCGGTTACGGTGTCAGTGATTATGTAAACCTTATCACCATATGTCGGTTTACTCAGATAGAACTCAATGGACATGTAGCTTCGGGAGTACCTATACCCCAATGAAAATTTCCAGTGGCAATGCAGAATGTTGCATTTTGCAGGAATCGGAGTAGAGAGAGAACCTTCTTCTTCGTAACCTTTGTCGTTGAACGTGGAACACACACAATCTGAATTTTCACCTGTTTTAAATGGGGGTTCTCTTATTATTGCACACCTGGTGGAACATAAACTCTAGTCAGGTTCATTTCAAAGTATCTTTTCTGAATTTGTCCACTGGCTGTAAAAGTTACTTTCAGATCTTGCTCGTTCACTATAATAGGGCGCAAAAATTTGGTTGGCATCATTTCCTTTTTTGTTCTAAAACAACATTTGTAGAAAAGCTGAGAAGATTGAAAGACTTACCGGAAAATCATCCTCGAGGTGGATACAGAAGAGAGTTTCAGGTTGTCTTTATCACTAATGGTGCAATTGGTTGAGATGAATATGAGTGGAACAGTGTTATTAGTAACCAGTTTCTTAGCAGTTATCGTAGTGTGGCAAACTTTACCAGGACAATAAAGACTTGGAAACCCGGGAGATCGTATATTGATCATGCTAACATTTGCCGTAAATGCTTGTTCGGTTTCTGGACAGAGGCAACCTGTAAGCAGACAATAAGCATGTTGGTTTTTTTATAAATATACTTTGATTAATAAGTTTTGCAGTGATCCTAGGTAGTTTGAAGAGTTCATGATTATGTTGAGCACTTCTCACTAAGATTTCTACTTTCATTGCATCGGCAAGTCGAATACGAGAACTGTCACTGCTGTAAACAAAAAAGTTCCAAGCCATTCAATTTGTTTTCTCTACTCACAAAGCGTCTCGAGCAAAGAGACCCTCGTCGTCGTAAGTTCGCACAGCAACGAACGTTCCCTTCTCTGCTTCAATATCAATAAACATTTCCTCAAACTGACGAGTTGAGACTTCCCTAACTGGAGACAAAAGAAAAGTGCAACCTGAATTATGATAACTGGGTAAGTGGTCTTATTTCTCCAACAACCTGAAGAAACTTCAAATGGCCTTGGTGTCGTTACAGTGGTGTTTTTGTCTCCAATGAACACTCGTGAATCATTGCAAACATGACTTTCACTATCTGCAAAAAAAACAGCTAGCTGTTAAACTGACTTTTCCAAAACCATTCAAGTGTCTCTCAAATGAAATTTTGAAACCTCGATATGTATAACTGTTTTCTTTCGGCACGAAAAGTATTTTGAATCCAACATTTTTTGCCGTCGTAAACACTTTGTAGTCAGCAAATTTATTTGAGTAATACCGATCATGATCCTCATATCTGAAATGCCATGATGATTTTGTTTTGCACTTTCTGTCCAAAATTAGTACTCTGAGTGAAATATCGTGTACTCTTGGCCGTCAACATAGATGAGATTCCAAAATTTTAGTGACGTTCCTCTTGAGAAGCTTGCGGTTTGAATATTCATCCTCACCGTCATATTGGGGTGCGGCAGAATCTATAACCTAGCTTATCTCATAAAATGTCAGGATGATCACCTTATAAACGCACATCCCGCTATTACAGTGAGCTCCGGGGAAGTTCGGGGATTTGAGGACTCCGTCGAGCTCATCCGGGCCGTAAATCTCCATGTCACAGTGACAGTAATCTTTTGTTGTAGTTTGTAGTGTTGATGTCCTTATTGTTGTTTCAAGAACTTTCGTTGTAGAGAAAACCGATTCTTCTTCCTCATCATCTTCCAGTTCCGGCTCTCCACGAGACAAACATGCGAGTAACAAAATTAGACCTAAAGTTTGTTTGCGTTTCTAGACAAGGTATTGTATAATGATAAGTTCTAATAAAAACTGCAATTCTCGAAAATGTGTCTAGACAACTAAGAGGTCAAGCGCCTCGACAACATCAAGTTACCTAACAAACAATTCGAATGCATAGCTCCGACGTCTTTCCACAGCTGAAACAGATGAATCAAATAAAGGGGAGAAATGAAATATTTGAAAACAGAACGGAAAAACGGCAAAGATCAGTTTATTCGGAAAAGAACTCCGCTTGATAAACAAAAAATGATAGAAAATGGAAATGAGGGTAAACTATACGGTAGATGAAGCAATATAAACACTTCTATGTTTATTTGGAGCCGCCCATTCAGAGACGAACGATCGGTTTTCAGTGCCTATGATTGTATCCTTTCAGTGAACATTTGAGAAATGAAAGAATAAAAATTCGAAAGGAATGGAAAAGCTAGACATCTTTATTGGGTGAAATACATATGCAAGAATATATGAGAAGAACAATTTTGAATAAAATGCAAACGTATTGCATTCTAATTATTGTGCATTGGGGGATCTAAAGCGGAGGAGAAAGGAAAAGAAATGATAACGTGGGTTTCCTTAAATCTTGGATGTAACCTTGTCAAGGTTGGCAACTACAACTCCGAAAATGTCATCGACTGATCCCTCAGCGTTGATCTGGAAATAAATAAGGAAATCAAGTAATTTGAAATGGAATCCAATATTTTTTGCGTTTTTTTAATAAAAGTGTGTTATGCTTGCACTCAGAAAGTTTTAACTGCTTAGTATTTAAAAGGACATTTTTCAGAGACTTCAAAGTAAAGGGCATTTTATGAATGCCTCAAAATACTAGCAAGTTGGTAATTAATTAAAAGGTTGAACAGCCAACGCCCGTTCAGAAACGTAAAACTAAAACTGAGAGACGGCTCACATGAGCAATTGCGTCTTTCGCGCTGAAAATTTAAATTCTCCGGCTTGCCATTACTACCCGTCGAGTCTTGCGCACTTTTCTGGTCGTCTGATGTTAGCACTCCGCCCATGGGCAGGCGACAAATGTTCTTTTTTCCATACACATATCCTCTAGATGGATGGATAGTCGTTGGCTGAGTAGCGCAAAGTGGCAATTATGGGCTGGTAGAAAAACCTCTAAGCTGTCAAAAGACGAAAAAGGAACGGAAGAGTCTCTTTGCCCTTTGCTCATGAAACGATTATTCGTCACTCACTCGCACAAGCTTTCCCTTCTTCTCGTAGTAATCAACAACCGGCTGAGTGGAGGTGACAAAGGTGTGAAGACGGAGTTTGATGGTGTCAATGTTGTCATCGGCTCTTCCGCTGGTCTGAGCACGATGAAGGAGTCTCTTGACGAGGGTGTCTTCAGCAACATCGAAGAAAAGAACCAACTTGGCTTCTTGGATCTGAATTGCAAAAATACGACATATTTATCACGCTGTTGTGTTTCCGCTCACCTCGGACTCAAACTGTTGTCCCTGGACAACCTCTCTTGGGTATCCGTCAATCAGGAATCCCTTGCTTCCCTTCTCAATTGCCTTCAGCATAGCCTCCTTGACCAAGTCAAGCACAACCTCCTGAACTTAACAAATAGAAAATTAGCTTCATTTTTTGCTGACCAATGGGACGAGAGCTCCGGATTCCATGATAGAAGTAAGTTGAGCTCCACGTGGAGATCCAGACTTGACCTCATCACGGAGAAGATCTCCGGACGATAAATGAGTCAATCCGTACTTGGCGACAATCTTGTCGCATTGAGTTCCCTTTCCGGATCCTGGACCTCCGACGATGAAGAAGATTGGAACATTGGCTGCTTTCAATGGAGCCAAGTTGATGTTTTTGCGTTCAACGGTTGGGGCCATTTTGGCAATTATTCAAATAGAAGCTGGAATACAAAAATGATAATGTTTTCTGGTTTGTGCTAAAATATGAAAAAAAACGGCAAAGGTGTATCGAACAAAAGGTAAAGAGGGGCTTGAGAAAAGAACACTTTGTCGGTGGCAACGTTTTTGTGAAGTCAAGATTAGTGGGCAGATGGCAAGTGGTTTGCTTACGTGAGATATAAACTCGGAAGCTCAAACTTTGTCTGTGTCTCTCCAGCACTCGTCTGTTCTCTGCTCCGAAACGCCGCATCTTTTTCACGTAAAACAGTGGGAATAGGTTGGAGGGCGATAGAAACACAAAAAAAACACGCCGAGAAGATATTGGATGAGAAGAAAGATAGAATGAACCGCTGAGATTTTTGATTTCATGATTTCGCAGATGATGATTGAAAAAAGTTAGAACATTTTGTAAACAAATTTTTCAAACAGATTCTTTGACAAAAAACGAAGGGTATTCATACATTTTGCATACGAACAAGCGGAAATTCTAAAATTTGCTGTGGAAGAGTGCTTATAAATCTTTCATGAAAAATCTTTGTCATTTGTGCGAAACAAAGCAATTGGGGTGGTTTGGAGAAAGGAGAAGAAAGATGTGCAAGTGCTGCTAGTCATAGAAAATTGCTTCCGTGTGTGCGCTCTTTCTTCATTTTACCCAAGTGGAAATTGGAAAATTTGAACTATTTAAACAAAACCAAATGTTTGAAGTCAAATTCAAATTTTGAGAGGAGAACATGGTTTTTATAATATTTTTTTTTTAAAATTAAGTATATCTCTTTTTTTGGTGATTTACCGCGTATTCGCCCAATTGAACCGGAATAATCGCATTATTTTTGAAAATTGAAGCGAAAGTCAATTCAAAATTGCATTGTATGGTTGGCCGAACAGTCTCAAACGACGAAAAGTTCATTCGAACATGTTATTTTCTATAAAGGGTAGTAGTAAGGCCAACATCTCTCAGCTCTTTTCAAGAAAAGGGTAATGATGATGCAATACGCTTTTTCTCCGCAAGTGAGACGGCTAGTCAAAACAGGTTAACACGCAAATTTTGCATTGATTGGATGAATAAGACGCGCATTACTCCTTTTGCTATCAAAATATGACCACGTGAGAAGAGGGCCCTAAACGGCCGGCTATCGATCCGGGGTGGAAGACGAGAAACGGACGCAATTTGTTTCATTTCTTATGGAGAAGAGACGGGAAGACGTGGGGTGTCAGCTTCTGGCCGGGTTTTGGATTTCCTATTCGCTTCTGATGCGATTATGAAATCTGCTCAATTGCGTCATGCAAGATTTCATATAAAATATTCTGATATTTTTGAGTATAAAATATATGGAAGTTCAAAAATTCCGGAAACAAGAGACAGTTTGAAATGAATTGCATTTGTCCACTATGAGGATGTCGATATATTGCAAACAAACAACACACTTTTTGACTACTGTGTTGCCTGATGGCCATTAACACGCTAAATTTGAAGGTTTATCGTTTTTATCAATCATTTTCAAACAGACTACTGAGAACATCTCTAGTCCCTTTGAACTTCAGTGAAAAAGTTTTGCATGTTTTCCAGCACACAATACTTCAAAAATAGTTTCAAACTTTTGCGTAGACGTTTTGTTATTCAGATTTTTGTAACAAAAAAATTCAAAAGTTGAAAAAAAAGGCAAAAATGTTAAAAATCAAACATTCATATCTGAAAAGTTCCATGAAACCAAAAAGAAAAAAATCTTGAAACTGTTCAGAAATATTTTTAAAAAAATGCCAACCACTACACCATAAAATAATTGTTTGTGAATGTGCTGTAGAAAATTGGTTTTCACTAGATTTCCCATTGTGAATTTCCCATTTTTCATTACACTTTCTTCATTTCAAGCCCATTGAGTGTCGAGAATGTCGAATGGCAAGTAGCACTATGCACACGCTCATTCTTATTCTTCGTTCTTGTTGCTGGCCGTAGTGTGATTATGCAATAGTCCACATGACCCGTTTCGTCGTTATTTGCCTATCTAATCACCGGTAATTGATAAGATGCTGCATCACTTCCAGTATATGTGTCCTGCTTATTGCCTTCTCGTCATTCAGCAACTCCTTCCACCGACACTCTCACTCTATCTGTTCTACTCTGCCATTCATCGCCAATGAACTGATTGCTACCGCTGATTCCTTCTTTCTTCCATGTTGTAAATCTTCTCCCTCTCTTCTGCTAACTTTTTGCTGCTGGGAGCCACTGGGAATCGAGAGAGCCCCCGGAACCAATGCGTCGGGACTCCTACTATCAAACCCAAGAAGTGGAAGCCGAGCGGAAATAATACAACAACAGTCTCCAATGGAGCGGCGGCTCGGAAAAAAAGAAGACATGCTGTGAACCTTTCCGAAAAGCAATTTATCTTGTCGTCGAAACGAGAATCCTGGAGTAACACTCGGTGTGCTGTTGTCGCTATCACCAGAGTCACCGCCCATTTACCCCTTCGAAAAGAGTCGTTATATTTTTATTTGCTGTCTGTCTATTAGCTCTGAAAGAACTCATTTATTCATCACATTCATTTTTCTTAAATTCCAACACTGCTCACCGAAAAACTTTGTGCGGGGAACAGGGATACATGACGATCTCACACCACGTACGGGATGTAAGCTCGTCTTGTTTCCTTCTTCTCTTTCACAGGTTTATTCATTTATAGAATGCTATGCAGTTCTATGGACACAGTAAGTTTCAGCTTTTTTCCGCCAAAAATTTATTGAGATTCAAAATGTTGCACACAAATTGAGATTTTAAATTCGCAAAATAACAATCACAAATGAATAGAAAAAAAGAGAATGGTTAGTTGAAAACGTAAGTATGTCTTTAAAAAAGAAGAGCACAAGAAAGAAAAACCAGTATTAAAGAGAACATGTGATGAGCTGAAGACGGATGGCGGGTCAATTACAAATCTTTCTTCTCTTCTTCAATTTCTGGAGCAGATGGACTGTCGACTTCATCGATAAGAGTGTGAAGATTCTTGCGCTTCATTCGGTCTGCTGGCATCGTGTCAGCGTTGAAAGCGACATATCTTTCAGGGTGGTCTTCATTGAGCGATGTGCATGTCGACGAGTCGGGCTGTTGCTACAAAACAAAGAAAGTTAGAAAGAGTTATTCAAAGAATGTTTATGTCGATGGAAAATTCAGTGTTATATCAGTAAAAAATTAAGCAGTTAAACGCGCCAAACTGTCGTCACTCTCCCCGTTTCCTCCCTGTTAATTGTTTATTTTTCCCACTTTGCCTCTTCATACTCAACGTTATCTAATAGTGTATAGTTGGGGCAGTAGTCATCACCAACCTCCGCCACAAAACGGTCGATAAGTCCATCAATGACTTGCGATGTACGGAAAGCACCAAACTGGGCGTCGATGAAAGTGAGAAGAAGCACTCCGTCAAAGTTCAGGTACTTTCTGATGAAACGGTGCGAGCGAGTTGGGTTCATCGACGGCTGAAAGAACACTGTCGTTTTGTCGTAAAAACTGTAAATGTATACCTTGTTGTTGAGGTTGGTTGGAATCAAACTGTGTCTTCTGAACAGAATCTGGAACGCAAAGTGGAGCATCGAGGAGGTCGTGACAACAAATACGAAGATAAGCCAGAAGTAGAAGACAATGTAGAGCTTCTCAATAATCATGTTGAGCAGCATAATGCAAGAGACGGTGTGTTGATGTTGTTGTCCAAGGTTGCGAACCTTGAAGTCGCACAGGACAACTCTCGGGAAGATGCTGTCTTCTTTTTCGGCGGTTCCTTTGAATTCAACATTCCACAGATGGAAAAATCCCCAGAAGTAGTCTTTGACGTCGAGGAAATGCTTGAGAAGGACCATTTGAATTACACAGTTCAAAGCGAATCCGAGCTTAAGAAGGAAGAAGTGAACAGTTGCCTGGCAGCCAGCAAATCGATTGTCGCTTGTGCGGATTTCCATGAGCTTCACCCAGATTTCGTTGGCAACGGACTCGCAAGCTTGGCTTGGTTCTTGCTTCTTCATGGCTCCATCGAAAAAGCGGAGAGACGACTTCAAATTGATCTTGGTTCTTTTGTGGAACACGTTCCAGAGGTTGTACGGAACGACGAACAGAGCGGCTTGGAGGAGCAAGACAAGAGGAACCCATCGGTAGTAGTTAATATGGCGTCCGCCTCTCGCCTCGTCGGTCACTTCTGTTCCGTTCGGCACAAAATAGGTGTTCTCGATGAAGCAGAAATCGTGCACGTAGCCGTCCCAACTTCCGGAGAATTCGCGTGGTGTCCAACACTTTATTGGTTGTCCGAAGTACTGCTTGCATGATATCGCAAGTGTCATGGCGACAAGGACGAACGGTGTGAACCAGGCATTCAGTCGGTCAATTTTATCGTAAGCAAGCTGGCCTTCCTGCTTTCGGAGCATTCCGACCAGCTGGTCGTAGAAAGGGGCAAAGAAACCCAACATTTCTGAAAAAAATCATTTAATGAAAGATAAAAATAAAGTTTAAGAATGACATGAAATGATGAGTAACTGAAATGGTAAAGTGCTAAAAGCTCAGAAGGTGCCAGATTGAGATCAATAAATAAGATGCATTATGGACACGTATCAGACGCTTGTGCGATCTATAGAAATCACATTTGTCTTGACACAGAAGAATCAAGATCAACAAGCTATAAAATATGGCAATGAGATAGCCCAGGTGACAGAACATCTTTGTAATAATAAAAAATTCCCTCCATCCACCCACTGTAACTCAAAAGAACAGCAGAACAGAAACGCGGGCAAGAGGAATGGATTGCTTAGGGTCAGGTCACCGTGGCTCTGTGTCTCTCGCACACCAAATGGTGGTGCGCGGACAGAGGAACACCAATCGAATGGGCCTTGCGGTTTGTGTGTGTGTGCGCGTCGTTGCGCAGACTACGTGCAGACTAGAAGAGGTCAGCCGGCCGGACCACGGCAAGTAGACCGTATTACCTCGGACCACCGAGAGTGGGCACACAGACACAGCCAAAGAGAGAAAAGATCAAGAGACGCAGACAACTGGTTCGCACCGTTGAATGGTCCTCGAGTCCGAGACGAGATAACACCTAATGAGTGGGCCCTCTCGATCTCTGATGTCACTTGACAAGATGGGCTATAATTTGAATGAATTCTGCAAAGGGCAAGCTACCAAAACAACATGGAGAATTCTACCTTTGAAAAATTAACAGAACAGTTTAAATGCTGTTTTTTTACATTTGATTTCATATAATTAGACACGGGCGTTTCAAAACGTTAGAATACACACACAGTACTTCTTTTGTGCGCTGTTGATATTGTGAAAACCTCTAAATTTGCATCATACCTGATATGTAGATATGAAGAATTTGGAAGGTAATTTAGATCTAAAAAAAATTTCCCCATAAGAGATAGTAAAACTAATATGTATTATGCAAAAGATTATTGCTTGTTTCAGTCCTTCAATTTAAATGATTTCATGATGCTTAAAGATTTTAATAACTTGAAATGAAAGTTGTCGTTAAAAATCATTAAATGAGAAGTAGACTCCGCCAACTAGCAAAGCGATTGATACTTCTGCTTCACGCATTGATAGTTATCAGTATCTGTTTGTATTAGAGCAAAGACGATCAAATATTGACGCTTTTCGCGCACTCTCTTTCATCTTCTCCTCCATTTCTCACATTTGAACAATTTGCAGAAGACGAATTTTATATGTTAAGGTGATAGAATCAAAACTTAATTGGGAGGAAAACAAAAAAGAGTTATGAAAGAATGATAAATATGGAAAAAAGTGGTAATGTGAGGAGATCATCCATACAGAGAAAACAAGGTAGGATGGGAGATAAACCAGTGAAGTATCCGTTTGTCCATTTAGCTGAGGTCGAGCTCTCCAAGGAACACGCGTTTGTCACTTCCGCACGAGAGCACTGAAAAATAGAAACTTGATGAAATTTTTTAAAATTTCGATAAACGAAAATGGTTTCAACTTCAAAATAAACTTACTGATAGGCTCCTTGGGATGGAAATCGGTGCAGTTGACGCTTCCCATGTGTCCTGGCAACTTGAACACAATCTTCTTTGAATTGACCTCCCAGACATAGACGAAGCGGTCAGAAGATCCGGCAGTGACGAATCTCTCACACGAAGACCACGCGCATCTCAGCAAATTCTTCTCAAAGTTGTGGTTGTGTCCAGCAAAGACTCCAACGGCGCGCTGTCCAGGCACGAACGGACGGATGTCCCATTGACGAAGACTGCAGTCCATGGAGTTGGAAACAACATAGTTTCCGCTTGGAGAAAGAGAGATTCCGGTAATGGTGTCTCGATGGCCAGCCAAAGTGTAAGTGACTTCGTCGCGACGCATGTCCCAGACCTTGAGAACATTGTCAATTCCTCCGCAAATGACTTGTTCAGTGCTGTCGTTGAATGTGACGGCAGTCTGCTGATATCTGTTTGTGTATGTCTTTACTGGCTCTTTAGATCTGAGATCATGCACACGGCATGTTCCGTCGTCACTGGCCGAAGCAACAAGTGGGATACCACGACGCGATGGGTGGATGGCGTTGACAAAGTCAGTGTGACTTTTGAAGCGTCTGGCGCAAGCACCAGTTTCCATGTCCCAGACACGAATGCTCTTGTCGGTTCCGCACGACATCAGATAAGAAGAGTCCGTGTTAAATTTGAGGTCCATCACTGCGCCAGAGTGACCCTTAATCGTCGAAAAGTTCTCGCATTCTCCATAGACATTCCAGAGGAGAATCTGAAATTGTGAAAGGTTGTTATGTGATCCGCAAGCCTTTTGTTGCTTTGCAAACATCTGAAAAAAGAAAGTGACATACCTTTTGGTCGTATCCGCTGCTAGCGAGACAAGTTCCGTCTGGGCTAAAAGTTCCGGTGTAAATCTCTCCTTCGTGTCCATGAAGAACCATTGTTGGAGCCATAAGGTTGGACAGGCGGGGAACTTGCTGGGAACCGTAACCGGCAGCCATAAGTTGATTTCCAGAAGCTAGAAATAATTCTTTTAGTCTAAAATACTAATTTAGAAACAACTAACATGTAACAAGAGCCATTGTTAATCGAGAATCCAATCCAATGAATGAAGGAACTAATAAGAATACGATAGAATAGAATCTGAGTGAGCTGACGATCGACAGATGATGTGTAGATGGGCTGAAAAACGCGCAATGTGACGGTCAATAATTTTCGAAAACAGCGGAGGCGAGAGATAACTCTTTGTGGAGAGACCCAGCGCTGCCTGTGCGGTGGAGCGCGCTTGCTGCGGTTGATGGGGATCCGACGACGATGGGCGACCGCGTGGCAGTGAGCATGCATGCGAACGCTCCAAAAACACAACTGGCAGACGACGAGGGCACAAAAAATAGCTTGGGAAGAAAAAGGAGAAAAGATGTTATGATAATGGGAAAAGGCGAGAGATATCACATAGAGCCGTATGCAGACACATATGCAAATTTTTGTTGCCAAGGCGACACTTCACAACAAATCTTTTTCAACGAACGTTGTTATCTTTTTAATTTGAAGCGCTTGCGCTTGTTGCACATCTCAGCTTAAGGTAATACGCCTGAAAAGAAACGTCCATAAACTATGCCAGTTTCAGATGTTCTCGTTACCGCCAAGCAACAACGTCACAGCACAAGATATGTTTGGGGATTTCTGCCTCTTTATCGCAACCCATGATTTACAGCTTTCGGTAATTATTGATTTAGTTTCTAAATAGTCAAATTGTTTCCAGGTTACTGGTAAGCAGCCCGATCTTCCTGGGGAAGGTTGTTCTTTGACTCTTCCGCCAATTCCCGAGCAACCAATTGTCACAGAATCTCCAAACTGCATGTCTCCCGTACCATACCTTCCACCAGAGATTTTGTTCTCTTCATTAATCGAGCCGACGACAAACACAGTACAAACCGACTTCATCCATACCGGTCCGTTTATCCACTCGAAAACCAGCGCTTTTTCGGCACCACCCGGAAACAACTTAAGGCCAAACCATTTGGCCGGCACACACTCAGACCCTTTTGCGGCCGCCGTTCAGCTACAAAATGCCACTACGGCAAACATCTTCGGAACACAGTCAGGAGTACTGAATGCCAACAACCAGAACAACCCCCAACTAATACCGACGCATCCTTTATTCTACCACTACGACTTTGGACCTCCACTACAGCAACAGTTTCCATCTTTGCTTCCATTCTCCACTCCAATTCCAAACCAGACTACTTTCGGGGACGTGAATACGTGGCCAGTTTTCACAAACCCATTTAATCCCGGAGACTCAGCGAGGTCGAACTCCATTTCGAGCGTTCCTGTTCCCAGGTCTCCCAAACGAAAAACTGGGGGTGGGGCAATAAAATCCCATTCGGCCCCACTACTATCGAAGCATAACAAGAGGAACACATTCTACCAGAAAGGAGCGAGAAATATGGTGGCAAGAAAAGCAGAGTATCTGCTGGTTGATGCTGAAACTGAACAGAAAATGAGAATAATTGACTTCTGCAATGAAGTCCCGGAGCAAAGACGAGCTCAAATATTCTTTGACTTTGTTCAGAACTTGAGCGTATCTTACAAAGTCGTTTATGACATGACGGGTAATAGATGTGGATCTGACACACTATATTTTTTTAATTGCAGACCTGAAAAGTTCGGAGTTCTCCGCTTTTAGACGGAGAAGATTGAGTTCTCAAGGCGATGCAGTTCCTTTTGAAGTTTCTTGGAAAACAGCACGGTTTTTGATGCTGTGCATGGTCTTCAACGAGAAGGTACCGGAAATGGAGTACGGCGCATTCCGTAAGGAATACCAAACGTCAAGAACCAAGCGGACCCTGGTATGTTGATAATACTAAATAAATAAGAAACGCAGTTTTTCTAGACCAAACGACGCATCATATACGGCAACGAGGACATCAAATTGGTTTCCAACTACTGCCGACCGGCCGTCATTTCGCAGAGTTACCACAACGCTGTTAACACCCTTGTCGGAGGGTTCAACAATATTAAAATCCAATAACTGTTCTCATTCTCAACATATGTCTTCTTTTCCTCATGCATCATTTTTTCCTCGTGTTTTCTATCTCCGTGTTGTTTCTATTGAAACCTGTGTTTCATTTTCGGAAAACTGCAGCGATTGCCTTTTTCCCAACTCATTCCCTGTCCAAACCGATGTAAATCGTTTTCTTGTTTTCTGTTCTTTAAAATGGTAAAACACTTAAACCTTTTCCTCTCTTTTTCCGCTTTTTCTTTCCATACTTTCTCTTTTCCTTTTATAATAAAAACATGATATTTCAACGATATGACTGCTTGTATCAATCAAAAGCTGTGAGGCGAAAGACGGAGCCTGTGAGCCCGGCCAAAACTAAAATCGATGCACGAGAGCGGACTCACAGCACTCTCGTGAGTCGAAAACAACACCAACGAAACCGATGGGTAACCATGAATTAACAACGTCAACGAGTCGGTGAGCGCTATCGAGCATATGCGCACGAATTAAAAATATTTGAAAGTGTGAGGGACGTGGTAGTGTGGTGATGATGGCGACAATGTCTCAACAACATATTGAAAAAATGCTACAAATGACACCGAAAATAATTGAATTTTTTGAAGATGAGCGGTTTTATTTTCATTTGTACGTGCAATAAATAAACAAAAATTATTAAATATTAAGTATGAAACATTCACCAATTCTACATGTTGGCACAGTTGCCAAACCCAGTCATTTATACACAAAAAAATAATATTACAGAGGATCGTAATCTCCACTAGCAACCTCGGTGTCAGCCGGTCCGAGAAAATCTTCCAACAGCGATTGAGATGTTTTTTCGACTGCCTTCTTCTTGGCTACTTTCTTTGGTTTTTTGGTCAACTTCTCTTCCTGCTCGGCGTCCTCCTCGTTTTTAGCTTTTTTAGTTGTTGATTTTTTGGTTTTCTTCTTTTTTATGGGTTTTTCAGACTGAAAATTGAACAATTGCCACAATCAGGTAACAAAAACACTCACTGTTTCGTCAACCCGCTCTATGGATTCTTGGAGGAATTCTTGCATGTCCACTGCACTTTGCTGTGCCGATTTCTCACTGTCCTCGTGCATCGGAGTGAAAATGTCAACGGTTGGCTTTGGCATCGAATTTGGGAGCTCCACTCCAAATTCTTCATCACTGCTTTCAATTTTCTCGGGCACCTGAAGCAAGCATTTGGCAATTTTTCTTAAGTTGCTTTTTGTGTACCGTTGACGCGGACTTGGGAGAATGATCATTTGAGCCTAGCCACGCATCCAGATCGTCGGAGGTCATTGCCATTGCAGTTGTCGTTTTGACTTCCACTGGTGTATCGACAAATTTTGGTGTCTCGAATGTATCCGGAATTGGTGACGGTTGTTCTTTCAGTGGAGAATCAACGTCATCGTCATTTACTTTCACATTGTAAGCTAGAAATTAAATTCAGAATGTTTCTTTTATGTATTGCCACAAGTTTTTCCATGTTTTAAATCATTTTTGAAACCTTCTAGAAGCAATGTGCTTTTGCGTTTTTCTCAATTGACGATGCCTAGAAACTTGTCTCACCTATTGGTGTCTCAATCTCTCGCTCCACAACGTTTTCCGGTATTGCGAGTTTCTTCACTTTCGATTGCACTTTCCGTTGCTCCCCAACTTTTGCCATTTTCGCCATCAAATCTTCGTCCACAGAGAAATCTTCCTCAAATCTCCAGACCATGTTGTTTTCTGCTTCACTGCAAGACAAAATAGGTTGGACAATCTTATGAGATTTTTGCTTTGCCTACCTATCACTTTCATTATGCGTTGTTTTTGCTGGCGCGCCTTGTTTTGTTTCTTGTTTCTCGCCAAGGAAGCTGTTGATGCCATCCTCATCATCTTCGTTGCCGACAATTTCAAATGAGTTTTTGCGAGTGGTATCGGATGCAGATGTTGTTGCTGAAAACATGTTATCATTCCCATAGAAAACTCAGAAACAGATGCAAGGACATTTTTCTTCGGAGCCCTCGCAAATAACTAATTTTCGGCGGCTGATCAAAGACTTACTGTTAGTTTCCGAGTGTTCTGGAAAGATTCGTGGAACCGATGGCCTGAAAGAACAATGAGAATGATAATTTTGAGCAATTTTGAGCTTACGGAGTTAGAATTTGTCCAGGAATCGGCTGTCCGCCGCCCATTACTCTTCCGGATGTTTGAACAGTTCCTCTCGCCGCAACACTATTTCTGTCTGCGTACTCTCTTCGTTTTTGGTTAACCATCTCGATGAATCTGCAATTTTTATATATTTATTTTCGAAAGTATATTTTGTCTAACTTACGTGTCATAATCTGCTTCCGGCGTCTCTTGGTAGCAGTCGAGCTCATGGTAGCTTGACACAATTTCAGATTTGTTAGTTTCCAACTGTCGTTGTAGAGATTCACGCTAAAATCAGTTTCTATGACAGTTGTTATTTTTCTTGTACCTGTAGGCAGAGAAACGGAATGTTAAAGAAATGATGTACGAATTTCAATCCAAAAGCGTATCGCATTGATGCAGGCGCAAAACGAGCTCTTGGGGATCCATCGGGCGACGGATGACTGCTTAAACAGTTATTTTCGGAAAAATTTCTAACAAAAATATGTTATTTACCTGTTGAATAACTCCACAAAAGTTGAGCATTGAAGATCGGTGACTTGGCGATGATGTCCCATATCTCTCCGATTTGCCAAAACAAGAACCGGAATCTTGTTTGGCACTTTGACAATTTCTCTCTGCACGTACTCCCAAGTCCACGTTTTTGTAATATCAAACACAAATATGACACCATTCGTTCCTTTGTAGACGTCTACAAATCGAGCATCACAAGCGGTATCCTCGTATTGCTGGAAAACATAGTTATTTTCAAGAGTCTCAGCTAACAATGACAAACATCAATTGGCTCCACTTTTTCATGTCCATTTGCTAGTTTCAGTTTGTCCTCCCTGACTCGTTTCTTTGTCGACAAGTCCACAATATCCCAAACATCGACTTTCACAACGTCATCAGTTGCGCGATAGTTCCAATTGATGTTGGCGACCTGGACAACAAGTTTTATTTCCAAAGGTCATAGCAATTACATTCAAAATTGTTCCTTTGGTCATTACACTCTTTGTCTTACTAGTCTATTTCCGTTTCCACTAAACTTCAGCAGAAGAGTATCCGTTTACAAACTGCCTAGAGTCAAATACCAATTTCTTTTTTTCCTACTTTTACAAATCAGCTAAAGAACTACGAATGGACATTTACATTTTTTTGCAAATAAAATCCATTTGTCAGTCAGACATCGATATGCGCTCTTAGTATAAAAAACTGAATTCCGTCCCTCTTACTGATTAGTGTGCACATAAATTCGCAGAGCTGGATAGGTAAAAATTGTGACGTACGTGGCACTAAGAAAAAACACTTACCTGAATTTCCTCAGTTGTCACGTACTCTTCTTGGAACGGAAGGCCTTGGAGACGTTTCCATAGACATGTTTTTCCAACATTACGATCTCCACGGATAACAATCTTCACTGAAAACAGGAAAAAAGGTAAACAGAAAGAGGAGAGAACGGACAGTTGTACTGGATGCCCTTAGCAAACTTCCTCTGCAGTTCGGCATCAACTCGCTGCACTCCCGACGGCATTGACACTGTTTTCTGCTCATCCTTGTCACCTCCTAATTTCTTGCGAATCGCCGAAAACATATCTGAAAGGGATTAGCTTGAATAGAGAAATTGTTCGGTTCAGGTATAATATTCTTGATGAAAACAAGAATGAAAACAGACAGAACGCTCTGTCAAAAACGTATTTTTTATCAAGACAGAGTGTGCAAAGATAAGATATTTTTATTGAATCAAACCAAAAAGACCATTTCATATTATTGGAACACCATAGAAAACGTATTGGGGACGGGGATGAGTAGTTGCATTGGGACGACGATGGAAACCGGGAGGAGGGCAAGATAGCAAAAAGCTGCTATGCGCACTGAATAGGTAATCAACGGTCCGAACGAGTGGAAAGTGGTAAAAAGAAAGAACGGAATTGAAATGGAACGTTTTTGAGTAAGAATAGAAGTGATTTCCAAACGGATTCCAGAGAAATTATGAGAAGTGAGAAAATTTAAAGCCCATAGCTATATTAAAGCATTTTTTGGCAGCAGATATTGCACAAGAAGAGGAACTTTTAGTCGTCGTTTTCTTCGACCGGGTGCACCGGTTTCAGAGCAATCATCTTGACCGCGAACAGCCCCTTTGGAAAGCCTGTCTGTATAGCTTTGTGGACAACTTTCAAGCCTGCGTCCTCAGTAATTTTGAGGATAAGTGCCTCCGGCCTTGTCCAACAACCATCAGCATCATGGTAAAGAGTCTTTCCGCCGGCAGACACACTTTCCTTTATCACAATCGTTCCACTTGGCGCGAGACCTTGCTGAAAAACAAAATCTCCCCTTACTCAAAAATTCATTAATAGACTCACAATGCATCGTTGCAAGAAACTCGTCAAATCCTGGTCCGTGAGTTGACCTGACACCCATTGAATCCAGATGATGTCATACTTTCTCTCCGGTGGTTCAAATGTCTGTAGTCCTTCCACAAACTTTTCGCCAATGCCGTCGTCCGTTCCGATGTAGACAGCACTCGTTGCGACAAGCTCGTCGACCAAATCTACCAGGTCAACAGACTTGTAAAACGGCATGAGAACATGTTTTGTAACTCGTCCAATTCCGGCGCCACAGTCTAACGCGTTCTCGAAATTGGTCAGAATATTCTGATAATTATGCAATAAAAATATTCAATCGGTACAATTTTCTTACATTTTTCTTCAGCGTCTTTATGAAGTTAGTTGAGCCCAAAATGTCTGGAGTTTGGAGAGCGGCGGTTCCGCCAAGCATTCCCACTTCATCTTGGGAGCATCGCGACCAGAATGTTTCAGCCTGCAAGAGAATAATTATCTGTTGTCCGCTTCAACCTTGCAATTTGGTTTCCAACCTTTTCGTAGATTTTGTGAGGGTTTTCCGTGCTCGACTCCATTGCACCTGGAGCCTCACAGCAGTCACCGGAATCTGTTCGGCGCCGAATTCTCTGAAAAGAAAAAAGAAAAGTCAATGGCTCACGACGTCTGTTTGAATCAATAGGCAGACGAAGAAGGAGAGGGTGCGTAGCGAGTGTTCGCTGTGCGAGACGAGAGCCTAGTAGATGCGGGCAAACGGATAGAAGTGGTGGTGACCAGCGAATGAATGAGACCTCCCCACTCGCTCAGCAGGCTCGTCTTGCTTATATGCCTCGTTGCGCTCACGCTCACCGTTGTTTTTTGCGTCCCATGGCACGCTCACGCAAACTCACAATCTACAGAATGTGATTCTTCATCTATCTTTTTCTTTCTACACCTCCGTTTTTCTACGAGCGAAGGAGGAAAAAATTGTGAATGGTTTTTTGAAACCTTTTATCAAAATTGAAAAGTTTGTTGCTTGTCCAGGTTTCCAACAAAAATATAAAGTCAGCGAGATAATACTCAACAAAATTACATTGAGAATGATCATCATGAAGAAATGTTGAGTTCAGAATGCAAAATGAAGAGGAAAATGAGATGTGAAAGAGAAAAAACAGCAAGTGTATGTCGAAAAGCACATGGAATTGAATTAGATTAAATATCGGCACCCGAGATCCTTCATCCTGTGAGTAGAATAACGGAGCACGTTGCATTTGGATTACTTGATTCATCACTATTCGTGGCAATATTTTCCGAGAGAAGCGCAGAGGGACGAGGGGCGAAACATCGGCCACGTCGCGGTCACGGGCTTGCCGCCCCGGTTGGCCGCCACGCGTTGTCGCCGCTATCGATCGCTCTGACCCGTTTTGCGTTCGCATTTTGTCTACTATCTTCATTCATTGCGCATTTCCATCTACTTTTCAGCGTGGAAAACATGTCCGACGACGAGGTCGAAGATGACGTTCGACTTTTTCCTGATTTGGGAGCACTTCCGACTGCCGACAGACCAATTCGTGTCCGTTTCGTCAACTACTGCCCATTCAGCATCGATGTCTTCTGGATGAACGTTAGAGTGAGTTTGCAGTATTTTTTTCATTGATTCTACTGAGCAGTTATAGAAACAACCTACAAAGTACGGCAGACTTGGGTATAAAAAGTACTTGGACATTCAAACGTACGAAAAGCATCCGTGGGTAGCTAGAAGAGCGTATGATGGATTAAAACTGCAAATGAATAAGAAGCCAATATATTGGCCACAACCAATCGTTCGGAACAACCAAATTCGATCAGTAATTGTTCGGCAAAACATCAGCATCACGTTTGAAGGTTCGTGTTTCATTGTAAATGAAAAACATGTTCATCATAAGAAAATACAGAATTTGCTTGATTTTTTAAACAAATGCTAAAAAACCATGCATTATAAGAATTTATTTGATTTTTTTAGCGCAAACTCTGAAAGATTGTGCCGCGTTCGCTCTTCTACGTTATCCAGACATCATCCAACAACAGCATCATATCTTGCCCCGTGAACTTCAAATGCAACTGAGACGACTGGTCGCTACCAAAGACGAGTACTCTCGCCACGTTTGTCAAGTTGTTCCACCCCTATTCCGGTCATCTCCATAATTCCCAACTGTAGCTGAACTCATTTCCTAATGCAAACTGTTTGTTTGGAACTGAGAATTTCCGATTCCTATACGGTTTTTTTGTCAGAAATAGTACCATGTTTGGTGCGCATAGTTCATTAGTGCAAACAATGCGTTGCAATCTCTAGTCGTAATAATCTTTTTTCCACCAAATGTTCATTTCGAAAAATATTCAAGCATTTACTTTGAACTTTTAAATAATCGGAAATAAAATGTATTGTTTCTTAACACAAAATAAAACACAAAGTGCAAAAAAGTGAGTATCAGCTTCCAACCGGTTCGGAGACTTATACATATTCGGGAGAAACACACAGAAAGAGAGAATAGATTGGGAAATTAATCATCAGTTTCCGAACATTGTCGACAGGACAATGTAGACGATGATGAAAACTGAAATTGCGATGTAGTTGCAGTATTCCTTGCGACGCATATCCTCCATGTCTCTGACCAGCGAATCGGCCTTTCGCTCCATCTCGATACATTTGAGACGAAGTTGTTCATTCTGAAAAATATTCAGAATAATTATGTTAACATCCATCAAGTAAATTAAAAATTTTAAATGCGGAACATTCTCAAGAGTATTTCTGTCTTTCTTTTACCCACCGATGCGTCCAGTGTGTTGTCGTAGGCCTTTCTGGATTTCTCCTCGTCTTTTGACACTTCGTTGATACTATCCAGAATGTTCTTCAGTGTATAGTTCTGGATCACTTTGCTCATATTGACACGCTTTCGGCAAATCGGACAGTGAAAGTTCTGAAAAAGGTTTGTTTCTTAAACAGTAACGCTAAAATAACTGGCATACTGTTTTTTGAACATATAAACTCCATAAAAACTTTGTGCCCAATGTTTTGCGAGATACTAGTCTTCTAACCATTTGTTCCTGTTTTAAATTACAATTGACCGATGCTTTTCTAAGATCGAAAGGAAAAGAAAGATAGAACAAAAGATAGGTGTGATTGTTTCATGTAAAGCCTAAGTTGTGTAGACCATCACAACACATAACTAATAGAGCTAACTTCATATCGAAACATGCGGCTCAAGTTAACACTTGTTAACTTAAAACTCATTCAGAAACATACAAAAAGAACATATTCTGTTGTGTTTTTTTTTTTAGTTTTTCAATGGTGACTCACGTTTCGATTTGGTTCCCGTGGGTCGTGCATGACCTCGTTGTGAGCCACTTCTTCAATGCATCGGGAGCAGAAGGAATGACCGCAAGTGAGTGTTTGGGGGATGCCTGTGAAGATGTTCAGGCACACGGCACAACGAAGTGTTTCCACGTCGACCACGCATACTTCCGCGTCGTCGAGAGTTTTGATGATTCGCTAAAATTTATAGACGTTGGTAAAAAGTTGAGCTTTGTACATACATATAAACTACCAAAAAACTTTAAAAGGCAATTTTTTTTTAAAGTCACCTGCGGTTGTGGTGGAAAGAAATTTTGTAAAGTATGTATTGTCGTGAAGAATATTTCATTAGTAGCCGACATTTCACTAGCCAGATGAACGATTTTCATTTTGATATTTTCATTTTTCAGTAGCAGAATGTTCTTTTTATACTTACTACCCACTTCAATTTCCGTGTGAGTGGTAAACAGTCGTCTACCTCATGCTATCATTGCACTACTAGGTTAATTTTTGTAGACTGGACGGAAAGTTCTTTTTGGCAAGACGGATATCAGTTTTTCTTTCAGTAAAGAGTGAAGGTTCTAAATACTCTCGGTTCTACTCTACTTTATACTAAAATATTAGTGCTACCCATCAGGAAAAAAATAGATTTTATTATTTTGTTGAAAAAAGGAAAATGATAACAACTGATGTGTTCTAGCAATTTTTAATATTTGCTTGAAATTTATTATTCAGTTTGCAAATTGAGGAAGAAACAAGCTGCTGACTTACTTTTTTATCGGCTTTCTTGTCGTCTTTCGAGATGAGTTTTCTGAAGAATCCGTACATATTCTGCTTCATCTTCTGCCGCATAGGCAGTCGGGCAACCTAGAAAAGGATAAAAATGAATATATAATTGAGGAAGTGGGTGTGAGAAGGGAGAATCAATAGGCAAATTATATGCTCTTGGAATCGATGTGGAAGAGGAAAAGGAAACTACTGACGGCCTGTGTCTCTTTTGCGCGTCATTCTCTCAACGATTGAGTCAACGCAACAGCCCTCCAACAGGAACACACACTGAGGGCAAAGAGGACCGGGTTGCAATGTGACGCGCTGGGACAAATAACTAGAAATAGTTAAAGAAAGGGAGTGACCTGTCGAGGAGAAGACGCACTACCAATAACATTTTAATTCGATTTACTCTGAATCGTAGGAGCGAGAAAAAAAATATTTGAGCGTGCTACCCTTGAATAACAAGAACGATTTCATCTTGTCTCAGTTGACATTTCACCTCACCAAAAAGAAAAGGTATCCATCGCGTTCTCTATCTCTCCTGCGTACTTTGTACTTCAGTGTTTGTTATGCCGGCAAATGCGTTCAATGATAACAAAAAAGCATTTGGTAGAGAGAATGAAGCGCAAAAAACAAAGTGAACTGTTTGAAACCTCGGGCAAGCACAAAATTGAAACACAAAATTACTAGAATATATTTGTGAAAGAAGAGAAAAAGAGCAGAAAAAGTAAATTGAAAAAAAGAAAGGGAATGATGACAGCGAAAGGAATAAAGTCAGCAGGACCCGTCAGGCCGCACATTCACATTTATACGCTTCGAACATGTCGTAAAGTCGGGATGACATCATGTGATGTTCGGAAAGGAAGACACTTGTGACGAATGATTTATTGTCAGACACAGATTTCGAAAATTTTAACGGATGTATCTTTCCCGCCTGAGCTAGTTGGGGAATCCGACAGAATGTAGCAGTCATCGATGGGCTTCTGAGAGTTAGCCTCTATGAATCCGACAGCGGTGCAAGATTGCTGGAAAACAGAAAGGTTTGAGAGCAATTAGGAGTAGGGCATGAAATTGCATGTTAGTTTCATATTTCGCGAGGCAAGGAGCAAGAAGAAAACTGAGAATGTCTTACATTAGAAGAGAGTATGTTGTATCGGCAAAGATTCCAGCAATTCTTCACTGTTGTTGCATGTGTTGAGCGGATAGTCACATTTTTTAATTCACTAATGGAAACTGTCAGCTCAGATGTCATATGGTCAGGATCGGCTGGAATAGTTGCTCGATATGAAATTTACCGCAGATAGGCTAAACCAAATACAAGTTCTCCACACGAATCATTGCCTAATCTTGTCTTTCGGTACACAATAGAAGGCGCAATCTGATCTTGGACTGTGTTGTCTGTTTTGACTTCGCTCGGGACCTGATAGCTTTTCAGACCAAACATCGCTTCCAGAGAGACATCGCGTTTCTGGAAAATATAAAATTTTTACGGGAAAGCATTTCTCGTGAATTTTGAGATACTCCGGTTTTATCTTTTTGTTCCAAAAATACTACATTTTTCAAGAAAAAAACGACGTCACTGTTGTGGATTCTTTCACTGTGTTAAAGTAGCTGGTAAGAAACTGACATTTCTAGTTGAGTTACTACAGCAATAACAGTCGAATTCAAAATTGACACTCCTCCGTTGTTCACAATCACACTCGCCCCGCGCATAACCATCACAAGTCTTCTCGTATATTCCTAAAGATTAAGATTTGGGTTTGTTTACTGCTAAGAACCCAATCGAACCGCGGTCTGACTCTGTCAACGTGCAGTTTTCTTCTCGAACGCACCCATCGTCGGCTTGCACCGCACCTGAAACTCTGTAGTTGTTTTTGAAAACCTATTAGTCTTCTTCCTTTCTTGTTTTTCTTTTCTTTAGCCAGTCTGCTTGAGTCAGGCCCTTTAGTCCTTTCTCAAAATCTAATTCGTTTTTTGGTAAAGTGGGGGTGGGCGAAATGGATAAATTTAGTGCATCAAGTGGGAGAAAGCTGAAGTGAATCAAAAGAGACATGACATGAAGACGGAAAACAAGGGTTTCTTTTTCTATATCAATTCAAATTTCAACATCAGACATACATACCAATAATAGAAATAAAGATGACGAGTGTTATGATGAACATTGCCGAAAATGAGAGAATCTACTAGATTGGAAAGGTAACAATGCATTGATCTCGTCGCCCATCCCGGTTGTCGATTTCGCTGCCGATTTCGATTTCGAATCCATTTCCCGTGGCCGATGCAGTTCAAAGTTGGTAAATATACATACAACTAGACTTCCGTTCATCGGATGTAATCCGCTTTCGTTTGAACTGTATCATTGTGATCTTTGCCCGGTTAAAATTTACATTTCAACCATTTTTATAAAGATGAAAGTACCCAAAACTATCAGCGCAGACATTTGTTCCGTACTCGTGACTTCAATTATTTAACCGGAAGGAAAGTAGAGACTGGGAATTGTATAAGATGCAAATCACATTACAATGAGTTGTTTTGGTTGGGTCTTGGTCAAACTTGTCAGAAACACCTGGACATTATTGAAATAGAATAAGTTGCAAACGTCTCGAGACGATTACGACGATCATTAGATTTTCCCGACGAACGACCAGATTTGTCACGAATGACTTCATCGAGTGCCGAGTTTTGCTTCCGTCAATTTGATTGATTAGTGCTGATCAGAGCCAAGGTCAGAAAGATCCTGAAGTCACTGTTTTAGACTTGGTTGGCTTAGCCAATGATCACTATCATTTGTATCATGTCGCGAAGCTTTTTTTTACCAAAAATAGAAAACGTTATGGTTTTTACAACCTTCACAAATGTGACGGGATGCAGCTAGGAAGTCCTGCGATAAAAAATGCATTTACTAGCTTTCAAGTGTTTGTGAGGAAATTTTTTTTGGCTCCACAAGTATACTTTCAAAGAATAAAGTTCCTTTTGGAAAAGCTACAAACAAATTTTCCACTGCTTACGTTTTTCTGTCATTTCGTTCAGTTCGGAAAGTGTATTATTTTCAGTGAAATCGTAGAATTCGTATTTGTATTGTCCCCTTTCTATTTTCAATAACAAGACCACCATCTGCTTTTCACTTTGTACAGTTAATCTCCTTTCCCTGACTAAGTCTTCGTTAGTATAGATTTTGAAACTAGATCAAGCAAAGAAACCTTTCAAGAAAGTTTGAGAAATTCAGATAGGAAAGCTCCGCCCTGTTCTAATCCACGGTCACTGAAGGGGAGGAGCAAAGACGGGCCTTGAAAGAGGGCGGAGGCGTCACTCAGGAGACTCCAAAAGAGCCATATAAATTCTGCTCTCAATTCTACCAATTTCATTGTTCAGCTCAGTCAGCTCAATTTGAAACAACTCCAAGATGCGCTTCTTGCTTGGTAGGTGACAATAATGCAGGTCGTCTGTTTAACTCTTTGTTCAAGGTCTGCTTCTTGCCATTTTCTCGTTTGTCGCCAGCTCCCCGATTCATGGAATCTGGAACAATCTGCCAGCTCCACCAGTAAGTTATCAAAACTGAGATGGTTTTTAGAACCCCACTTTGCAAAACTTTACATAAAGAAAACGTTCTCACAGCCGAAACATATTTAATAACGATATGAATAGGATTCTTTTTTTGGATCTTGACCAAACCATATGACCAACTCAAGTGGTTAGGACGAGGGGGTTGCATCTTTTTACCAAAAGTCACGGCTTCTGATGCTCTGAATGCTCCTTGACCCCGGACCTCCTTGTGTCAGGAAAATAGGAATTTCCTATAGTCAAGATTCTTGATAGATATATGTGTACGGAAGCAGAACAAAAACAGGATGCGTTTGTGGAAGATTTGTTTTTCCTTTGTTATTCAGCGTTACTGCTTATGCAGTCGTTCTATTTGTCTTTAATTGTAGTTTTTTCAGTCCAAGAGAGTCTACGGATTCTACAACTACCTTCCAAAGGAGGAAGACGATCGTGACAAACGCAACACTCTTGTCTACTGGGCACCCAACGAAGAGTACCTGGAATAAGAAGAACATCGAACACAAAATACACTTGGTTGGCACTCGGAAGATCTCATTTAAATTATTACATCTGTGAATAAAAGTTTTGTCGTTTTTCGTTTTCTCTGTATTTTTTCAAGGTTAACTCGTCGCATCACACAATGACATAGTTATTGGTTGGCGTTGAAGAGGGAGCAAGCACTGAAACCTTTCCGACTGATAAGAATCTTCTAGTTTTTGCTTTGCGCTGCGTCGAAAACTCTGATGTCTTATTGATTGAGCAAATTTGACATAAACCGTCACTTTCACAAACTACAAACTTTTGTTTTCCTATGAAATGGAACTAGAAGATGACCCTCATAACTCTCAAGAAGAACTCGTTAGGCTGAATCAAATGATAAGAACTGATGAAATCGAGGATCTGGGAAGTTGCAAAGTTTGTCAACAAAGAGCAGACGGTATTCATTTTTCAGTGCCTTCTTGCAGGTGGGAAACATCTAACACATTTTATTCAGTACCTTTTGCAGAGCATGCGCAGCGTTTTTCCGTCGTACCGTGATCTTGAAATTGACATATAGCTGCAAGGAAAACGGAAGCTGCACAGTGGAAAAATGTAATGTCTTGAACTTTTGAAAAGGTGCTAAATGTCTTGATCTATCTCAAAGTTCATTTGAAATGCGTTTTTCATGACCACCCACCCACGGATTTGTTACGTGTACCGGAAATAGTAACTAGAAAGTTTCCGTTTTGGGGATTTGTTGAGTGATTAGTAAATTTGCTTAGAACCGGCACAAATCGAATTGGCTTATATACATGAGATAAAACTAAAAACAAGCTGGTCTAGACTAATAACTTCCAAATTTAACATGATGTGTCATATCAACGTGATTGCCAAAAAATACTAATAACAATATCTATTTTTGGTGTTTTCTATACGTTTTTACGTCAGGGTTTGTTTGAAAATGAATTCCGCGTGGTCAGTCAAATTGAAACTAGGAATGGGAAAAATGACGAAAAATGTCATACGTCAGATATGTCAGTGTGTCAGAAATTACAAACATTCAAAATTCAGCGCTACGGAATTTGTGTCGAAGCTGTAGATACACGCGATGTATCAATGAAGGAATGAAAACTGAACGTGAGTTTCAACATATTTCTGGTGTTTTTGAGAAAGTATTACAGTAGTTCAGTTACAAAGAGATTCAATTGGACGAAAGAGAAAGCAAACGGTAGCAATCAAAAATAGAAGGTAACCTTCTGCGATTTGACAGATTTTCAGAATTCGTCGGCTGATCCGCTCTTTTTTCCAAATGTCGCCTCTTCCTTGAGCGCTGTTTTCAAGAAAGTCAATGGAAAAGAAGAATCACTTTCAGCCTTATGCACTATTTTAAGCCAGATGAAAAACGGTACAGAGACAAAAACAATAAATCTGAATAAACTATTATTCAGGATACGACCTCTTCTTGAAATTTCGGAACTCAACAAAGTCTTTAGTGCAAAGCACTGTCATCACACCTTTAGCCAAATTTCCAAAGATGGAATTACAAGCGTCAAATTTTGATTCTGCAAAGAAAGTCTGCAAAGTGGAAGCTCACCTGGTTACCGACATTGTGAACACTTATTTTTTTCCATTTAGCGTTCTAAAATTTGAAGACAAAGTAAGGTCCTGAAAAGTTCTCTTCCAAAGTTCTCGTTGAGGTTGCCTTATTCAAAAACTTTTTTTGCTATTTTTCCCATACTGATAGAGCATATCAATCTTACAAACAGTTTGAAAGCGACAACGGTTAGTTAATCTGGTCATTCAGTGAAAGCTTTAACTAGAATCAGTGGCAGCTTTCCAATTAGACTGACTGCTTATAGCTCGACACATCAGTTTTTCGTTTTTTGCATGGCAAAAACATTTATAGAATGCCATACTAAGAACTACTTACACTCCAAAAGATCAAAAGAAAGTTTGGAATCCTTAAACCTCAAATTCTAGCGAACGACAAGATTTTGATGCCTGATGGGGGATTCATTAAACGAACTGAATTAGACAGGTTCTACGAGAATGCCGAAGGAGTCCACAAATCCCCGGAAGATGCTGCAAAGTAAATATCACCATCGTTCAATGAAAGCTTAGTGGTTTTTCTTTCCAGAATCTTCCAACCGGCATTCAATTACATATTAGATGTTATTGTTGATTATATGCGACGGATTCGGATAACCGAGACTGAATATCTTGCTCTGCTTGGTTTTTGTCTATGGGATGATGGTAAGGAATTCTTTTACAAAACAGATTGTGACGAAGTCTGCTATTTTTACTGCCATTTCTGAAAACAACCTTTGTTTGATTGATACCTATAACACATTTCAGCGGTTCCCGGATTATCTGGAGAAGCGAAGAGTCTGGCCGTGAAAACGCAAGCGCAGCTTCTTGCAGAATTACAGAGTTTCTATACGTCTCAAGTGAGAATATCCACACATCTAGAACATGAAATCATTGAACATTTCAGAGCAAAGAATCAACAGAAGTCACGCAAAGAGTGGGAACTTTACTGTTGCTGGTTCCAAAATTGACGGTGAAAAAGGATGCTCAAAACTTCTAACTAAAATTTGATTTAGAAATGCGTAATTATGCTCCGCGAGAATTCTGTGCTTGCCGAACTCTTCAACTACTATGAAGCAGACGTTTGTTGCAAGAACTTCAAAGAAGATGCTTCCGTGGATTTGGACTGCACGTCCGAGTGTATCGCGCACACAAAAACAAATAATGCTTCTGAATAATACTTTCCCCCATAATCTTCATCCCGGTTACTGTTATTTTTTTTTAAACAAACATAAAAAATTTACTTTTAATAAGTTTATTGGCGTGTTTTCTGGGAATTGTGACTTTGTGCGGTGCCACATATACCGAAATCAGAAACAAAAAGTTTATCGTTTCAAGTGATCACAGAAACTCTCATCGTAACTTCTTCCCTTTTTGATGTCACAGACAAACGTGTATCTGCATTTGTAGTCCGTCCAGCACTCATTATTATAATGATTACGATAGAAACGTCTGAAAGATGACTCTTTGAAATGCTTATTATGCCTCGGTTACCTGACGTAATCTCGGAACAATGTAGTGTTACTCCATAGCTGATCGCTAAGATCTGACCAAGACTGTGGGGAGAAGTCCTTGAGTCCGTAATGTTCTCTGGTATCGTACGACAGCACCCATTCCGGTTCCTTGTTCTTCATGTTGGCTTCCGTAACATTTGCGAAATATGTTTTTGCATCTTTGACCGTCTGAAAATTTGCAAATGGAAATTTAAATGTTTTATGAGTACGGCTTCCGTACATATGTCGCTCCGGCATATCCACCATCAATTTCGTAAATTCGGAAAGCAGGGTTCAAGAAGTCGTATGTGGTCAACGAGGGACTAATCCAGTTGAAATGGAAAGGTCTTCTGTTTGGATCATCCATATCGTAATAGACCTGCACAGTTTCTAAGGGATTTCAGCCGTCAAACTGCATTATATTTACCATAAACTGATCATAGTGGGTGTGTCCGTAAAACATCTGAGCAATCGTGTTTTCAAATCGCTTTACAATCTCGAAGAAATTCCATGACCACCCTTTGAGACAATAATTATCGCCGGGAGGAATATGCGAGATGATGTGCACCTAAATGGCCTTTGGTCAATTTGAAATTCTACTATCTGTGTGAATAGTGTAACAAGAAACCAAGGGGCCACTCACGAGTTCTCCCTTCTTCTCAGAGTCGACCAATTCCTCAATCAGCCATTCCAATGTTGCGTCGGGGTCTACTTCGTTGATGTACAAGTAGCTGAAATTACTATTTCTAACAAAGAAAAAATTAGTTTGCTTACAAGTTGAATTCGGAACAGTAGATTGTGTTGAGTGAAATCAGCTTTAGTCCTGGCTTTGGACGAACAACATAACTTGCTCGACTGAAAGAAAGACCTCTTCAAGAGTAACCAATAAAATCTCACTATTGAACAGTGTCAAGAGCATCTTGAGGAATCCAATGCGACCACATATCCGACATGATTTTGTACAACCACTGAGGTCCTCTTGTATCATATTCTGGCATTGTGTGCGGAGCCATACTAGAAAAGTTTGAGTTCATCAAAAAACGGGTTCAGCTATCTTACGCGTCTTGAGGAACTCCTTCGTGATTTCCAATCGAGACATAAACCGGGACATTTGGAAAATATTCCAGGAACACATTTGTCATGTTGTTCATGTTTTCACGTGTCAAATCCTCAGTATAGTCCCATGAATCATGTGCTTCAAAGTCACCGGTGATGATGATGTAGTCAAGCTGAAAAATATAACTAAATAATTAAAATACGAAACGTGTTTTATACGTCTTTGAATGTTTTGCTAATATGTCTCATCGCTGAGTCAAATGTTTGGTATGGGAGATCACACAAGTATGGCATTCCCCATGGACCAGCTGGGACGTAGATTGGCTCTGAAAAACAATTAAAATATAACTGTTTCATTGAACATTTTTTTTCTCACTGTCTTTGAAGCTAGTTGGATTTCCCGCACTGTCCTTGCTGTAATCTCTGCAGCACATTGCATATGTTCCTAACGCACTATCCAATTGACAATACGCTTCGGTTCCAACCACATATTGATGGTCAATGTGGATATCAGATAAATGAAGCACTTTGAATGTCGGCTTGTTGTCGGGGATTTGCGGCCACGGTCTGATTGGTGGTTTTCCACCGGGAATGCTGATATTCCACATGTGAGTCAATGGTTTGTCACTATGCCCACAGTTTGCAATAAACGCTCCACAAATCTCATCTGGTGTAAAAACAGATCTCCTCAGAACAAAGACAACTTCGTCTTTGAACGCCCAGATAATGTTCTTGCATACATGCGGCTGCTCGACTTGAAGGGTGTCGCACGCTTCTCTGTAAACATCAAAGTTCCGGATCGATTTTTGATAACAGACAGGCCGTGCACGCGGGTTTTCAGGTTAACTAGACTGTTCAGAGGGAGAGACGCTGATAGCGCACGTTTTGTTTGATTAGACATCCATAACGATTGATTGAATTGATTTGTCAGAGTTTCTAGCTAATCGTAGCCTCCGATTAGAAATTAGAGAATATACAAAATGCGAAATTAGATGGGAACAAATTTTGAAAGCAAATTTAACACAGGAAAACATTCTATGCTGTACACCGGAATTTTGACTATCAGCATTGGTTAACTAAAACAATTCAAAAACGTACACAAGAAAGTTTGCAATTTCGTCGTCAGTTGAGTTGGACGCAATCAACGCTTGAACACCATCAACCATGAATGTACACGCAAAACAAGATAGTTTGCGGTTTTCTGGCTCATTCACCACTTTCTTTGCGTATCTGAGCATCTGAAATACAAATGTCTTCCTATAAAAACCTAGTAGTAAAAACCTTGTATTTCGGTGGAGACGGAGCGTTGTCATTTCCTAGTTGATCAGTCCATTGTTCGTATTTATTTCTTATGACTCCTGCTTCCACTAACCAAATAAATGCAAAAGCAACTCCCAAAACAATGAGAGACTGCCGCATCTGTAAATGTTCTGTCAAGAAAAGGAATAAAACTGAGGAGGCATCTGAAGAAAAAATAAATGACTGCGAGTCTGAGCTAGAAGTTACAGTTCTAGTCGTCCTTTTCTCCTCCCTTTCCCTTAAATCACCATATGCATGCCTTATCAATTCCGTTTTCATTTTTCCTGTACATTCAACTTTTATCGATGGGAACAAATTAGAGCGGTGAAATATTGACAGAAAACCGAAAATGAAGATTGAAACTACATTGATAACATACAATAATGTGCGTAGGGTAAAATGAAATGATTCATGACCGCGGCTCCTATCCGGGTTTCATAAAATGTGTCGACAATGTCCTGGTACATCTTGAATTGTTTATGACTAGAAGATGCAACTTTATCCCATTGTGATAATCTTGAATCCAAAATGTATTTTGTCTTCTGAAAAGTGAGTTCTCTAACTTTAGTTTTCTCAATTGCATAGATCACCGGGCTAAATCAGAAATCACAATTCTGAGATCATCAGACAGTTTTAATTTGTTTTCTGTCTTTATCATCTGAATGTTTTGTCACTTACCTCAACTGACGTGACGTTACACGTAGATTGATCGTCGGCCAAAAAGTAGAAACCGATTCGTCGCATCTAAAACGTAAACAGGTCAATGGAAAAGAACCATTAGATCAGGAAAAAAACCTTGGCCAGTTTCCCACCCAATTTGGTTTCTCCGTCAAATTGGACAAATTTCGGGGGAACCCCGGTTACTCCCTGAAGCCATTGCCAATTAGTTATTAAGCTGAAAATAATACGTGTATTTTGAGAAAAAAATGTTGCGGAAGTTTACTCGAAGGATAATCTGCCGCATTTAGCAATTCCAGAAACTTCGCACAAGGAAGTCATGTAGGCATTATCCGGGGCATACCACCAGGAAATGTCTTTTGCTAACTTTGCAAAATAATTTTTTGCGTTTGTGGTAGGTTTTGCATGGTAGTAACCTCCTGAAAAATTTATGTAGACAACGACGAGAATTCTTATAAGATACCTGCTATAAGGGGACCTCTAGCAGATGCTCGATCAAAAACTATATCAAACTCCTGTTGACTTTCCATATTCACATTCAACAAGCTGTCATTCCAAAATGTATCTTGCTGGATCATCCAAAAAGACCTCTCGTGGTGGAGAATAGCTCTTGCCAAATTTGCTCGGAAAAGATAAAATAGTTGGTAGTAACCATCACCGTAGTTGAATGGATCCTACAACAAAAGAGTCAGTTACAAATGTAGTAAGCGAACAGATCAACTGACCTTCAACCCAAGAACTTCTATGTTGATCTGTGCTACATGTGGCCATACTTTCTTCAATTCTGAAGAAGATTCTGAATCTAGCGTTACAATATACGAGTTCTCATGAACACCTAAAAGTTAAGAAAAATAAGAGTTTGTTCTTCATGTTTTTTCACCTTCCAAGTGTTGAGTATTGCACAACCAGTTAAAAGTCATATTTAAAGCATGCTTGTTAAGTATCAAAATAAGTCCCGATTGGTTTTGGTTCATCCGAGAAACTGCATATTTCAAAGATGGGTTTGTGGACTGAAAAAGTTTAAGTGAACAAGAGAGATCATATCTGATCAAAATTACCAGTTTCTCAAATCCAACGTCCTCCCAATTCTGCCACACAATATACATTGCCATACATGCTATTATAATCTTTCGGAGTACTAATAGCAAGAAACCAAATCCCAAGTATTTGAAAAATGACAAAGCGTTTTTCATTTTGTAAGTTAGTCGAACTGGTTAAAATTTATCAGACACCTGTAGATAAAAAATGGATAGGTGTTGTTTTCAAGTAGAGGAAACCTTGACAGGCTGCAAACCAAACGGATACTGACTTGACAGGTCGATGAGTAACTGAGAGCGGGTTGGCATTCAATGACGTCTCTTTCTGAAGATGGAGGCGGGAGAGGTCAGACTTTGGGGGAAAGTTGTATTGTTCAGTTTCCGCCAAATAAATACGTTCCCGTGTTGGGATGAATCGCTAATTACTCTTAGGTCAGAACTGAGAGAAAGTAATTTGCAAAACTCCGTGACGTAAAGCCAGGTCATCGAAATTGGCGAATAGAAAACGAATGATCAAAACAACTCCTTCCTTTGAAACATAACAAGAACCCGTTGGAAGTTCTAGATTCACTAGTTTTGACAGTTTGATTCTTCATTCAACATTTTTTATCTAAGAAGAACTGTTGTTGTTTTTTTAATCTTTGTTTGATCCCGTTTAGCTGATCACTCAACAATTTGATGATCGGAAGCAAATCGACCAACGAAAATGCCAGTCGAGAAGGTCGTCTGATGTAGTAAACGGAATGGGAAAATGATTCTGTTAAGATATCAAACTAGAAACTTTTTCGATGATGGATGAAAAGCGAAACTAAAAACTGAAAAAAATTATAAATGACATGTTATTTGTGTTTTGATGCTTTGAATACACAAAGACTTGAGGAAATAATAAATGAACACGTGTACACACCTGAAACAGGAAATAAAATACAAGAACCAGCAACCAGAGCAGACCGCCAATGTTCCGTTTTTCTTCTCCAGCTTCCGTGCTCCCTTGCTAATGGTATTTTCCCTAAGACGTGCCCCGCGGCAAACAGAAAACGCAGAGTCAATGAGGAATCGACTGAATGACAATCTGTTTCATTTCTCACGCAGTCATGTCATCCGTATTCCTATATATCTATTTTGGTTTCAGGAGGAAACAGAATATAGTCCGGACTGATTATTCTTATTAATATGTATACCGTTCCGTTCACAACTTTATCTTTCTCAAACAGTTCATACTCCAAAGTTCGTCGTGAACGAATTCAAGAATTTATCCGGTTTTTGAGCACGAGGAATCTTTGAGATAACCCATTTTTACCGTTACAAAAGTTTCAAAGGACTCTGAGACCTACGCAGAAATGAACAAGGGTTCTTTTTTTGCACATCTTTGCGCGAAAATTTGTCTCCTTTTGTCAGGTCTCTTCTTTGGTGTGTGGCATGAATAATGTCTTCGAAGAACACGACGATGCACTTCACTTCTTCTTTTTCTATAATTCCTATGCCAGAACCCAGTGCTAGATCCGGCAACAAGATTGAAAATAAGTTTTTCTTTTCGTTTTGGAGTCTTCATGACTGCCTTAACTGTTTTGTTATTTTTCTTCCTCATTTCCCTATTTTCTCGAATTCTCTCTCTTGGATATGTATTCGATGGCGACAAATTCGATCATAGGAGTCGGGTCCCTGAAAGAGTCCGTCCCGGTGTTGCTCTTTTTCCGAGTGCTCCAGAGTGTCTCCCGCCGACCCTGCACATATCTATATACAACATACTTCTCTTAATTGAAACATCAAACAAATTCACATTTGATTTGCCCCCATCTAAAAGATGCGCAATAATCTAATATATCGTCTATATCTATGTCTCTCGAAACCCTTTTTTGTGCCGTCTCGTTATTGTGGAGGGTTGTTGGAAAGAAAGAAGGAGGAAAGGGGGATGCGTGAAGGAAAGGATAGGCAGTGCTCCACAAAACACACGCTACTATAAAAACAAGTGAAAGACTAAAGAGGCGGCATACAACAGTGTGAAGTGAGGGAAGGGGCAGGAGTGAAGAACAATTATTTGTCCTGGCATGAGATTTTTGCCTATTGACTTGACTATTCGACAATATTCGCTCGGATAATTGGCTTTTCCACAGGCACACGCCCCCGTTTCAGCCTGCTCAACCCTTTTAGCTGCAAATGCAAGTGCCGAAAAGCCGCCGATCGTATTATTCCAAGCCCAGCCCCACCATTAAACCATCCCCATCCCACGCCCAGTCCATCAAGCTCCTTGACTTCCATTTCACTCTTTCTTTGCCCATTTCGCCCGTTTTTCTTTCAAATGCACTTCCAATTCCTCCAATTGAGAAAGCGAAAAACGTCAATCTTTCCACTCGGCTCTCTTCTTCTTCTGTCTTTTTTCTTTTTTCCTGCAGAGCTCCGGACGGTTTCTAAGCGATCCGGCTCATAACTCTTTTCTCGATGAAGTGGACGACGCTTCTTGCCTCCTCGCTAAAATATAAGATTTATTCGTTTTCAATATTTCTTCCTCTTTTATCTCGGGGCCTTTGTCATTGTCGCCCAGGAGATGGAAATTTATTGCCTCGAGTCTTTTGCTTTGCTTCGCTTCGTTTCTCAAAAATCCTCGAAATTTCATTTTTTCTCATTTCAGTCATAGCGTTTTTTGCCCACACATCACCTCACTTGACCTCCGAAAATCAAACTTCCTCTAACAATACTGTTGGAAACTGCCTTCAGCCATGATGGAGTTTGAGAATCTCACAAACGAGGAAATGGAGCAGCTCCAAAGGTAATAAGTTAGTTTTCATTTTCTAAGATTTCAATTTTTGCAGAATCTACAACGACACGATCAGCTTTGAGAGAAAAATCGGAATCATCATCCCAACGATTTTCGCTGTCATCATTCTCGTGGGAGTTGTCGGTAACGCTCTGGTTGTGATTGTGGCGTTCGGGCGTCAAATGAGGAATTCCACCAACACCTTGATCATCAGTTAGTTTGAAATTTCCTTTTCTCCCTTTACTCCAATTTCTAGGTCTTGCGATATCCGATCTCATGTTCCTCCTACTTTGTGTTCCTTTTACTGCCATAGACTACGCTGCCCCAACTTGGATTTTTCCTGAATGGACTTGCTCAATGATTAACTTCTTCCAGGTCAGCAAAAACAAAAAAAATAAAAACGTTCTGTAGATTAGCTGCCATCAACGTGTTTCTCATTTTAATTAGCTTCCTTTAGCATACTTCTGCATACTGTAGCGTCTGGACTCTGACTCTCATGGCTCTCGATCGCTATCTTGCCGTAGTTTACCCGGTGCAGTCAATGACTATTAGAACACCCAGAAACACAGTCATTGCGCTTGTCATTATTTACATAATCATCATAACTTCACAGGTACTGCAGATAGAAAAAGTGACGCAGGCACAACAATAATCTTTGCAGATTCCTGTGGGAAGAATGCACGGCATCTACGTCTACGACTTCATTATGGAAAAACGATCAACTTGCGCCATTTTGACTATAGCCACCGCGGAGGCGACGCCCGTAATGGTACGCTGCAGAAACGTCACTTTCTCATTTCTCATGTGCAAAAACCTTTTTGCAGGCGCGAACCTATTTCATGACGTTTAACGTTTTTGGTTATGTCCTTCCATTAGGAATTTCTGTGGTTTTGTACGGTCTAATGTTGAGAAAGTTATGGGATATGCCGAGGCCAGGGAATTCGCAGGTCACCACTAATGGAAGAGCTGTAAGATATCAAATAATTTATTTGAAATCGAAAAAAAACTCTATCAAATTGCAGCTAGCTAATAGGGATAGTGGGTCAAGTATTAGACGAAGACCGGAAGCAACAGCAGCAAAGAGAAAGGTAGTTGACCGTGTAAGTGACCAGTGTGTCAGGTTTTTGCATTTTCAGGTAACCCGTCTTGTCCTCTGTGTTCTCATAACTTGGGCCTTCTGTTGGTTGCCGCTGAACGTTTGTTTCTTCATGTCTGGCATCGCCTACCCGGAGCCTCTCGTCATCTCCCATGGAGTCATCATGGTCATCGTGCAAATTGCCTCCCAAGTTCTCGCATACACAAACTCTTGCCTCAACCCGATCCTCTACGCTCTCATGTCGCAGAGTTTCCGTGAAGGTTATTTTGATTGAAAGGGCATAGCGTGTGACAGGAAGTGTATATGTATTGCAGGATTCATCCGAATCATGAAAATGTTTGTAAACAAGATTTCGCTTGGAAGATTCTGCGCCAACTACCGACGGAGTGCACTGAGGACGGAGCTGACGCATTACAACCAGACACCATCACAACCTGTTGGATCAGGGTCAAACGCTGTTGTGCAAGTGACAAATGGAGAGCGGTCAGTGCTTGTCAAGGATAGCACCAACTCGGCCCCTGCTCAAGTTCAACCTCTGCGAACATCAATGCAAGTTAAGAAAACGAAAGCTGTGAGTCGAGACTTGCAAAAGAGTTGTCCTCTACAATAATTTGCAGCCAGGACGAAGCAAGTCTACAAGAAGCTACAATTTATGAGTACCGGCAGCTCATCTAAACTGCTCGACGCGGGGTATTAGGTTTTCCACGTGAGAAGGGAATAATCCACTTCTCACCAACTTCAGTTTGCTTTTGTCTCCAAGGGCTGTGATTCATTCCTCATCTGTGTTCACTGTTTTTAGTCGCTGCAAAACAGTTGAAAAGCCCACAGCTTTACTGCTTTTGCTTTTCACCAAATAATTGTACAAAATCTCAAAACTTTTCATTAACTCTATAAGTTGCAATTTGGAATAAATAAAGTTTTATCAGGGTATACAGATGTTTTGCCTTTGATCGTTTGATTTTCAAAAAAAATAATAATTTTGAAACCTGAGGACAAAACATCAACGACCATGTGCGCAAATTCTCCATTATACACAGAGTAGCGGAGTATAAAGTGGAAGAGGGTAGCAAATTAGTGCAATGCAAAAGGAGCCGAGAACTATGTGTAGATTGGGAAATGTGAAATGACTATTGCAATTGCTGAGTTCTGCAAAAAAGGCTCATAGTTCAACATCAAAGATTTTCGATGCTTCACTTTGCAAAATTATATAATTCGGTTTTTTCTTGGGAATATTTATGATTTCATCTCAGAGTGCACTCATTCACTGCTTGCCAGTTCTGCCTTCCAGGTAATAAGTCAAGCATTCTCCTTTTCCCTGAAACATAAAAATTACTAGTCAGAACAGGAAATCGATGACAAAATCGTCCATCTTGACGTACCTTCACTTCAATTTTTCCTCTTTCCACCATCTGGAATTGAGGGAAGAAGCAATGTAAAAGGTTGTAAGCTCCTTCGGAAATCTGAAAATTGTTTTTTTTGGTTTGTTGGATTGGACGAATTTCTCACCTGAATCTTATTTGCAACTCCGGTGCTCTCCATTCTTGACGCGGTGTTCACAGTGTCACCAAACAGACAATACCTTGGGGCTGCGAGTCCCACAACTCCAGCTGCCACTGGACCGCTGTGGAAACCAATTCTTACCATCATCAACTCTTCTGGACGATGAGCCAATTTGAAATTGCAAATGAACTGCAATTTTCATTTTGACAAATGTTTATCAACTTGAGGAACCAACCGCTCTCATTTTCAATGCGACATCTGCAATATTCTGAGCATGGTTGTTTCCGTTTTCAGTTGGGACTCCGGAAACAATCATGTACGCGTCACCAATGGTTTCTACTTTATAAGCGTCGTGCTTTGCAATAATCGCATCAAAACCACTAAACATATCATTCAGGAATGTAACAACCTGAAAACCGTACTCTGAAGTTGGCGTTTGGGTTTAGTTTTTATACCTGAAGAGGGGTAGATGTGGAGGAAATGCGTGTGAAACCGCGGATGTCTGAGAAAAGAACTGTTGCACAGCTATAAAGTTGAGGGAGCACTGGTTTTCCAACTTTGAGATCTTCAGCGATGGATCTGAAAGTATGTTCAGGTGTTTCAGGAAATTCAAGATTTCACAACAAATCAAACGGACAATGTGCAAACGTGCTAAACCAACTGCACAATCACCGCTTACAGATGCGACAGATTTGCACAAACATTGTGAAAAGTATATGTGAAAATCTATGCTTCTGTAAGCGGGGATGCGCATTCTAGTGCCCAACATGCAGAATAATAGAGAATACCAGTAGAGTGCAAAAGTACTAGATAGCAAGAAAAAAGGTGAGAACATACTTTGGAAGCATACTGTTCAGAAGACGATCCGCTTGTTTTTGAGCTTCTTCCAAAAGCGCAGTTCGGTCACGAACCATGTTTTCAAGATTCGCAGTGTATTCCTCCATCATCTTCATCATCTGATCCACTAACGAACCTTTTCCGCTTTAAAGTATCAAAGTTCTTTTCACAACAAGAAAACAAATTACTTACGTTGATTTCAAATTTGCGTTGACCATTGTCCGGACCTTCTTGATCGGGGGTCTCATTTCGGGAATTTCGAGCCAACATGCTTCAATGCAAGACAGCAACTAAACAAAATATGTAATATCGAGAAGCGACCTTCTACGTCTTCCCACCTGCAAATTGTATCCTTCTCCCGTATTAGACGACGGAAATGTGGGACGGATTAGCTGGTCGTCATCATTAGCCATTGCGAGCATTTCCATAAGCTCTAAATCGTATGTATTGATGTGAGGCTTCATCAGCAAGTTGAAACTCACTATTTATACTTTTATTCCTTTCATGGAATGGCTCAACACGGAACAAAATCTGATACAGAACCATGCCTAGGGCGTAGATATCTGCTGCTTGAGTTCCTTGTGGAATGACTTTGGTCGTCACAATCTCCCTGATGATCTCTGGTGCTTGTTGCAGATATTCTGTACACAAAAATAGGCAAAGAGAAACAGAAGAACACAAACTCTTCCTGGCAAAATCTTTAGTTGGATCAGACACTTCATCCGCTGATTCACTATCTGCATTAACAAACGGTCGCAGTTCATTGTGATCTAACTTCTCAAAGATTATCTGCTCAGTTGCAAAATTTGTGAGCTTCACAGTCCAATTCGAGTCGACGAGACAATTTTGTAGACAAAGCATTCCATGGTGTAAAAGTGGAGAAGTGTGAAGGAAGTTAAGACCCTAAGAAGGAAACAAACTCATTATGCATTTTGGGGGAAACAATGACACCTTGACAACATCTTTTGCAAACGAGACTTGGAAATTTCTTCCAAGTTTCAACTCATCGTTGAACAGAATGTCTTCCAAACTTCCACGAGAACACAGAACCCACATGACAATGAACTCGTTCTGTTGGTTGAACGAAATACCATAGAACTTGTTTAAATTGTCGTTTTCAAGAATTTTCAGTTCCTTCAGTTGCTTGAGTTCAACTTTCGGAAAAGTTATGTTACGAACTTGTTGGTAACGCTGAAACAATACAATTTTCCAGTTGAACCGCATGAAACAAAAACTTTGATAGCGAGTTTGACACCATTTGACACAGCTTGTTTAGCCGCAATCAATCCGTTTTGTTTTGAGTTCATACTTCCCGAAAACGATCCCGAGCTTTGGGATTTGCTAGCAAGAGAATGTTCCGATTTCTGTAAACAATATGATTTATCTGTCGACCATTTGCGGTCAAACCGATTTTCCCTCCAAAAGTTTAATAGACTCTCTTGGAATTCTCCACGTCATATCATACAACAATCGTTCTTTCCTGAAAATTTGTTTCAGTATTAAACACTTCGAGTTATAAGTACTGTTTTAAATATATAAAGTAAGATAATGGTCCAACTGTCACGATGAACGCCAACAAACTGATTCCAATAAAATACGGCCGATAGTCACACTCAGCACCAGTGAAGCCACATTTGGGAACTGCAGGAGGAAGTTTTCCACTGTCTGAGATCCAATAATACTGCATTGTTTCATGAGCAACATGTTCAGAGCACAAATCCTCATTCTTTTCACAAGCTCCTCTGTCATTGTTCTTTGCTTCAAGTTCAACAACAATCTGTGAAGCAACAATAGACAGAGTTTGCATTTGATTTTTACCTTTAATGTTCCATTAGTCGCATGATATGTAGCGTAAGATGGAACTCGAATCGCCTTGTTGTTCATTAAAACTTGCCCTGTCGCTCCAATAAATTGTCGATTAGTCATTCTCGACCAGATAAGAGAGCCATTCATATGGACATTGTATCCTCCACCATCTTCAAAAGCATCTCGAAGTGCCAAGCCATATAAGAAAAGAGCATCGTAAAGTGACATGTAAGAGAGTGTTGCGTACTGAATGAGAAAATTAGATACTATTATAGAGAAAAATATGAAGTCGTACGTGATTGGCCAACACTCCAGTAACGGAACTAAATTTTTGCTGAAAATCGTCAAAGAATTTTTTGTCGTATCCATGAGCCGTTATGATGATTGTGCTCTCGAAAGCCATTTTCACTTCTTGTTTATCCACATTCGCCGCTTCCCAAGGATAATGATCGTTTTGCTGAAAAGAGGATAATGTGATATCTGGTGCAACTTTCTTATTTCGTCAGTTGAAAAGAAGCTTACATGAGCTAACCAAGGAATTATAAAGACAAATTCCTCGTTTCTCATCTCCGATCGGTGGATTGCCAACATGAAATTAGTCACGGAATGTAGGTCCATTCCCATTTCAACAACGACAACTGAAACACAAAAATTGAATGCGATGTGCACGTGGAAACCTACTCCTAGCCATTGACTTTAGAGTTGTCAACTTTCCAGAAGCAATGATTTCCTCTGGAGAACTGAACGGCTCAATATCAATGAGAACATTGAGATTGATATCTCTCTTTTTGATTTGATGTTGTAGAGAATGAACTGACAGACGTTCATATCCATAGCTCGGTCGAATAATACCAATCTACAATTGACATTGTTAACATAATCCGTAATTCGACCGATCATATATTCATTTATGCATCTATTTCCGCCGCATCGGAAGAAGTAGGAGGAGTAGGTGAGGATGAAAGAATCCAAAAACAAGCCGACTAATAACAGATTATCTCCTAATCCTTCCATCCATTTTGGAGCCGCACTGGTTGCTCCCAACCAGTTGGCGGATGACACGTTATTTAGGTGATAACATCCGGAGTCGGTCGTGACTCACGATTACGACAAAATTTGGGGTTTATCAATTTTTGCCGTCTAATTCGTGACAGATGTAAAAATAATCGAGTTAATGTCTGATCTAGATATGGGATGATATGAAATGTAGAACTAAAGCCAAATGTGGCTCAATACAAGCTAAAGAAAAAATTTCATAATGCAAAAAAACTGCTATATAATGATTTTGAAATTATCAAAAATGTGATAAGGTGGCTACTGCGAGAAGAGCCTTTGAAAATAAGAATAACCGAAAATCTCACTTGATTCCAGTTGTTCAAATTGATATAGGTGACTGTGGCTTTTGCCATTTCACTTGCGGACGTCAAAGCAACTGATCCAAGAGTTGGAAACTCGGTGCGATCAGAAAGTGCGTCATCTCCAGACATATGCGCGATTATAGGTACATTCCATCTAGGCGCCAGTCGGCCAATTACTAACATTTCTGCAAGCAAACAGAATACATTTTATACTGCGTTTTAAATTGAAATTTACCGTTATTACATCCCGGACCAAAGTAAACGGAAGCATTTTTGATATAGTGAAGGAAAGCGGCATGTTCGACACCTGAGAACTTATTGCAACTTTCCATTGTATAAACTCTATAAAATAAACATTTTGAGGCAAGACTCAATTACTCCCATACGTGAGACTATAATTTTTTGGAAGAATGTTTCTAGTTTTCAGATCATCGGCACACATTTTCAAAACATCAGGTTCATGTTGTATGATGGGGTTTGATGGGTGGAGGTGCCCTATCCGGACGACTCCTTCTGCTGAAAAAACCTTCTTCAGAACAGTTTCATGCTCTAACAATATTACAGCTAAGTGTTCCTTTGAGATGCTGTCCCATATCATCGTGACTGATTTTGCTAATAGATCGTCTCGACTCAGCGAGAAGGAAACACAAGAAAATAAAATACAGAAGCATTTGTGCATTTCAATGTAAAGTCATATGTTTGGATAGTTATGATATAAAGCGACTACTGTGCTTTATGTTTTAGGAATATCAAGCCAAAATAAATTGTGGAAATTAAAACGTCTGTAACTTGGATGAAAAACGCGAATAAATGAATGAAATGGATGGATCCGTGTGGGAAGGGTGGTATCTTATGTAGCCACATCCACATCTTATCACACAGGAAGACACCTCCGGAAATGAGTAGATGGCGTTTAATGGAGGCACCGAGTGTGTCATAACGCTTCAATGTTACGTTTTCTTCCAGTGTACAACCAGGGAATATATGACTCTGTCTAGTTATGGATGATTGGTAAACTGCTCATTGAATGATAAATAAAAACATATCTGATCAGACAAATCACGAATGTTCTTGATGACGGAGCTGATGATTCATGATTCATTAAAATTATCTAAAACAAGCAATAAAGCAAGTGAAAACTTTTATGATTCAACAGATCTACGTTGAAAAGCATTTCTGATCATTCCAAGTTTTTGTTCTATTTGAGATGTCCAAATATAGTTAAATTTGACTGTTTGTGTCCACGAAAAAATGGAAAAATAACATTTCAAGGCATTTGAACTGGAACAAATGGCGGCAATTAGTTCAATCTTAAAAAACCCTTTGATAAAAAACATTTCCATATAAATGTTTTCTGAACACTATTCTTTACATTTTTTCTGTTTTTTTTTTAAATAAATCGTCTCCTGCAATCGTTCTGTTTTGTTGACTACCGGGTCTTTTTTTTTCCAATGGTCGACAGGCATTTTTTTTCGACAAAGAGACATGTCGTCGTATTGGGTGCCTTGTACGCAATGTTGTATGTTTACGGACACCCCTGGTCCAATGGGTCATTGCCCTTTGCCTTCACTCCCGGCGGGAACAGTGTGGCACCCGAGACCGGCAACGCCATTTTTCTATCTCTCCTTCCCCGCTGTCCACGAGCGATTCTTATCTCCATCGCAGAATTCCGATCGACCTTGGCACACACACCAAGAGTCGCTCACAAACACTCACCGCTCTCACTCGAAAACGCTCAGAGACAGAGTACACGACTGTAGGCACGCCTCCAACCTTTCTTTGCTATCCGCAATTCATTTCTGCACCATCTCTTGCTGTTCTCAATCTTCTCCGTCTTTCCTTTCAATATCCGTCTATCCCATTCCTTGTTCTCTTTCATTTTTCTTTTCTTGCAGACATGGCTTTCAATGACCTTATTCGCGACTTGGCTATTGGAGACAATGTCTACAAATACTTTGACTTGAACGGACTCAACGACGCTCGTTACAGTACGTTGTATTTAATAGCAAATTGGAAAATTAACTAATTTTTCCAGACGAGCTCCCGATTTCCATCAAGTACCTCTTGGAGGCTGCCGTCCGCCATTGCGACGAGTTCCACGTGCTCAAGAAGGATGTTGAGACTATTCTCGACTGGAAGAACAGCCAACGCCAACAGGCCGAAATTCCATTCAAGCCGGCTCGCGTCATTCTCCAGGATTTTACGTGGGTGGATTGCAAGAAAACATGTGCTTAAAAAATTGTGTTTCAGTGGAGTTCCAGCCGTTGTCGATTTGGCTGCTATGAGAGACGCCGTCCAGAACATGGGGGCCGACCCAGCAAAGATCAATCCAGTGTGCCCTGTCGACCTTGTCATCGATCATTCCGTGCAAGTTGACCACTACGGAAAGTACGTTTGTAGCTGACCTCAATATAGCCTCATATCTGTTTTTCTTTAGCCTTGATGCCCTCGCTAAGAACCAGACGATTGAGTTCGAGAGAAACAGAGAGCGCTTCAACTTCTTGAAGGTGAGAACATAGTCTACGACATTTGTCACGTTAGGTCTCACCACTGATACTGAAGAAATCACGCTATGCGCATTGCTTCACTGTTATCGCACTTTTAGTTCATTGAACACACAAACACACACACACAATACATACAACACGTTACGGCTACTTATTGGGCATTGAACAATTATCACCTCTACTTTTTGCAGTGGGGATCCAAGGCCTTTGACAACCTTCTTATTGTGCCACCAGGATCGGGAATCGTTCACCAGGTCAACCTCGAATACCTCGCCAGAACTGTCTTTGTCGGAAAAGATGGAGTCCTCTACCCAGATTCTGTTGTCGGAACTGACTCACACACTACCATGATTGATGGAAGTGGAGTTCTCGGATGGGGAGTCGGAGGAATCGAAGCCGAAGCTGTGATGCTTGGACAACCAATTTCTATGGTTATCCCAGAGGTTATTGGATACGAGTTGGTTGGAAACCTCAGCGACACCGTTACCAGCACTGACTTGGTTCTCACCATTACTAAGAATCTCCGCGATCTGGGAGTCGTCGGAAAGTTTGTTGAGTTCTTCGGAACCGGAGTCTCTTCTCTTTCTATTGCTGATCGTGCCACCATTGCCAACATGTGCCCAGAGTACGGAGCCACCATTGGATTCTTCCCAGTCGACAAACGCACCATTGAGTAAGCAAAACATTTAAACTTTCCAGTATTTTCGTTTTTAGCTACCTCACCCAGACCGGACGTGATACTGACTACACTCAGCGCGTCGAGCAGTACCTCAAGTCCGTCGGTATGTTCGTTGACTTTACCAACGATTCTTACCGGCCAACATACACCACTACTCTCAAGTTGGACCTCGGAACCGTTGTCCCAAGTGTCTCCGGACCAAAACGTCCACATGACAGAGTCGAGCTCGCCAGTCTTGCTCAAGATTTCACCAAGGGACTCACTGACAAGATCTCTTTCAAGGCTTTCGGACTTAAGCCAGAGGACGCTTCTAAGACTGTGACCATTAAAAACAACGGAAGAACCGCTGAGCTTGGACATGGATCGGTTGTTATTGCTGCCATCACCTCCTGCACCAACACCAGTAATCCAAGTGTTATGCTTGCCGCTGGATTGGTTGCCAAGAAGGCTGTTGAACTTGGACTCAACGTTCAGCCATACGTAAAAACCTCCCTGTCCCCAGGATCTGGAGTCGTCACCAAGTACTTGGAGGCTTCCGGACTTCTCCCATACCTTGAGAAGATTGGCTTCAACATCGCTGGTTATGGTTGCATGACTTGCATTGGAAATTCTGGACCACTCGACGATCCAGTCACCAGGGCTATTGAGGAGGTATATTTCATTCTCATGAACTTTCATAACAATTTTATTTTCAGAACAACTTGGTCGTTGCTGGAGTATTGTCTGGAAACAGAAACTTTGAAGGACGTATTCACCCGCATGTCCGTGCCAACTACCTCGCCTCTCCACCACTGGCCGTTCTTTACTCCATTATCGGAAACGTTAATGTTGACATCAACGGAGTTCTTGGTAAGTTGAAATTACTGACGTAGTACTGCAGAACATTCAAAAAACATTTATTTTAGCTGTCACTCCTGATGGAAAGGAAATTCGTCTTGCTGACATCTGGCCAACCAGATCTGAGGTTGCCAAGTTTGAGGAAGAGTTCGTCAAGCCACAGTTCTTCCGTGAAGTGTACGCCAGCATTGAGCTTGGATCCCCAGAGTGGCAACAATTGGAATGCCCAGCTGTGAAACTCTATCCATGGGATAACAACTCAACTTATATCAAGAAGGTTCCATTCTTCGATGGAATGACAACTGAGCTGCCAGCCCAGTCGGACATTGTCAATGCGCACGTTCTGCTGAACCTCGGAGATTCCGTCACCACTGACCACATCTCTCCAGCCGGATCCATCTCGAAGACTTCTCCAGCTGCCAGATTCCTTGCTGGACGCGGAGTCACGCAAAGAGACTTCAACACCTACGGAGCTCGCCGTGGAAACGATGAGATAATGGCCCGTGGAACTTTCGCCAACATCCGCTTGGTGAACAAGCTTGCCTCAAAGGTCGGACCAATAACTCTTCACGTTCCATCCGGAGAAGAGTTGGACATTTTCGACGCTGCCCAAAAGTACAAGGATGCCGGAATTCCAGCCATCATTCTTGCTGGAAAGGAATACGGATGCGGATCTTCTCGCGATTGGGCCGCCAAGGGACCATTCCTTCAGGGAGTCAGGGCTGTTATTGCTGAGAGCTTCGAGAGAATCCATCGCTCCAACCTCATTGGAATGGGAATCGTTCCATTCCAGTTCCAGGCCGGACAAAACGCTGACAGCCTTGGACTGACCGGAAAGGAACAATTCAGCATTGCCATCCCCTCTGACCTGAAGCCAGGACAGCTTGTCGATGTTCATGTCCTCAACGGAAAAACTTTCCAAGTCATCTGCAGATTCGACACCGAGGTCGAGCTTACCTACTACAGACACGGAGGAATTCTTCAATACATGATCAGAAAGCTGATTCAGTAAATATTTTAAATTAGGTATATTAGACCTAAATTTGCTTTTTGTTTCTCATATTGCTACTCGTAATTTTTGGCATAGAGTTGTGAGTAATTTCCCGCTTGATTACTTTTATATGCAACAATTGTCCTTTTTCTGTGATATTGCAATATTGGTACTTATGAATATGAATAAATGTCATTGAGTAGAACAATTTATATTCCACATGTACTCAATCAACTTTTATGATCAGTACTAAGGCTTGACAAATGAAAATAGTTCATCGTCATTCCAATTGGTAATATGATACTAGGCGACCAAAAACCTTCCAGATTTCAATACATGTTGACCAATACCCACTGCTGTTGACTAGAATAGTAATGCACCGAACGCAAGATTAGCATTTTTAATCTTGAAACATTGCCATTCATCTTTTTTCGTCTTTTCGCGTCAAAAACAATGAAACAGTTTTGAGCCGCTGTCCAAACACCAGATGGAATGAAGTGAGAGAAGAGAGTATAATCCTTTGTGAGTAAATGCCTTCTAACTGACACCTCTTTCTTATTAGTCAACAAATCGTTCATTTTGTTCAATTTCCTCAAATAATTTGAGATTTCAATGGACAATTTTCTGTAAATACTTTGACAAAAAGTTTTTTCAACAAGACCATTCAGATGAAAAGAAGGAACGAGAGGGATTATCAAACAAGAAAGTTTAAGGTCATTTGTTCTTGCATGTTTTCCTTCCTTTTCAACTCGTACTCACACTCATTCCTTTCGGCAGAGAACACTTCGAGTCTTCCGCTGTTTCCCATACTTTATTAGGCATAACCCTCATAACCCGTCAGTTCTCTCCCCCCTACTCGCTTATTCCAATTGTCCCCCAGTTTCTATTCCTCGTCCTCCTTCTTTTCAACTCTTTCCCTTGTGTTGTACGCTTTACATTTCGGAAATTTCTCACGTTTTCCGTTTCCTTCAAATTTTCCTGAATCCTTTGTCCGTTCAGAAAGCGTATTCCACGTTTATTTGCATTCTTGTAGTTTTTGGTTCCTTTTTCTCCGCCACTTGTCTTTGTTCTCATTTATGTATACTGCAACTGTCATTTCAATTAGTAACTATTTGGATTGTATTTAACTCTCAGTCTCCGGTCATTTGTCACGTTTATTGGCAATCGTAGAATCATTTTGTGTGAAAAAGAAGACTATCAAAATGTAAGGTTGTTGGAAATGAAACAAGTCAAGTGGTAAAAATAGAAGATTGTAATCTACAGAAATTGGATTGCTTATAATTGTTTCCAATTATCGTTTTTGAATTTGAAAACATACCTAAATCTTACAACTTGTTAAAAGTTGAAAATAGTCTTTTGAAAAATTGAAAAACGCTTTTGTGAGTTAGTTTTTGATCATCTTCCATTTTTGCAAAACGATCAAGTGTGAGACAATGTTGTTTTTTAATTTACCGGACAACAAAAGTTTTCAAAAAAAATCTAGAAAATCTTTAAGAAAACACAATCTTCTTTTGTTTCACGTTCTAATTTAGAACTTTTGAAGTTAAAAATCAAAAACTTGACCGTTGCGTCTGCGAGATTTTTCAGTGAATCGACAGTTGGTGTCCTGCGAGACATTGGAGAACACGCCACTTTGCCCGCACTTTACGTCTGTGTTTCATTTTGTTCTCCCTCTTCATGCTATCTCATTATTCAATTCAAAGATTGAAGTATTCCGTAACAGCATGATGGAGAGAGAAGAGGAATAGACGAACGCATGAACATGTGAAGCAAAGGTCGAGTATACTCACTTTTGTGCTTAGTTTGTGATGCTTTTGTGCCACTTCGACCTCTGGTATTCTTGTTTACTTGAAATTTGCTTTCATTTTCCGCCATCTTATCAACACATTTTTTTTCTTCCTCGCCCAATTCCTCCCGAAAAACTCGTCAGCCGCACACTTTTTTAATTGCCGCTCTGCTCTCGGCCAGTTATCCTCCTACTATTTTTATTGTGCTTCTCTCCCAAATAGTTGGTTTTTTTGTTAGTCATCTTCAAAATGTTTCTTTTTTGTTAATATTCTCAATCATATTTTCAGAAATGTTAGTAATACTTGATCGTCGGAGAGTAGAAACAAAAAAAATTTTTCTCTCCGTTTTCTCTTATCTTGCCTGATAATTTTTTCTAAGTGCGTCGGCGGAATGAATGGTCAAGAAGGCAAATGGAAATAGACAAAAAACCTTTTAGCAGATGAAATGAAAACTATTTTCATTGAGTTCTTCAAATTCTTGGGTAGAGAAACTGCCATCGCACTTTGAGAGCATTCTGCTCACATGACTCATCGATTCCTTTCGAACAAACGACGAAAGTTTTCTTTTTCTTCTCTCAGATATAGGTCCACTATTATTTTTCATCATTTTGTCTGATTCACAACAGACCGCAGATTGAGACATTCTTTTCCAACATTCTGTGTTTTCTTCCATTTTCAAATATTTTCAGAGAATGACAGAGCCTGACCCAGCACCAAACGAAGATGCATCAGCTGCAATGCTAAAAAAAGCAAGTGAGAGTAATCAAGAGTTAGTTGATCCAGCTGACACTCTACCGGTAGAAAATCCAAATCCTCTGCTCACATCACCCATCCTCCCCATCAAAGTGAGTGAAATACTTGAACAGATAACTTCCATCGTTTTTCATGCTTCAGAGTGACACTGATCTCATAACAAATACTATTTTAAATTCCGAAACTCCACTGGAAAGTCATCCTTTGATCTACTCAAATCCTGAATTCACTACTGCACAGTTCCTGACTCCACAGCCTAGTATTCAAACAGTTGATCCAGGAACGGCAAGTGTTGCCCCAAGTGCAACCTCTGTGACAACAGACAGCGGATTAAAACCGCCTACGTAAGTTTTTCGTTTTCTTTTATAAACCTTTTTGAAATTTAAGTTTGAAATGTTAATTTTAGAAATGCACGACTTCAAAGTGAGATGGAGATCCGTAATCAGCATTATCAAAAACAAAAACAGTATGCTTCTACCAAAGAGCCACGACAAAAACGTCTGACTGACATTGATTTCGAAGGTGATTCACGACAAACGCTGTTTTCTATCTGGGCATTCTATTTCAGGAATACTGCAACTGATCGGAGGCTGCTCATACTGGCAGATCATCATTTATCTGATAATCTCAGTGCAGCAAGTTCCCCACGCAATGTTCAATCTTTCGGTGGTTTACATGATGTATCAGCCTGATCATTGGTGCAAGGTTTTTTACTTTACTTGATTAACCAAAAAAACTTTCTAAACATCAGATCCCATTCTTCAATGAAGAATCATTTTCTGCCGAACTTGGCTACACAAACTATACGTGGGATCAAGTTTTGAACTCTACAATTGCATTTCCAAAGACATTCAACAAACAACGAAATGAGTTACATCATGACCAATGTCGCTACTTTGACCGCGATTACGTGCATATAAAGTTGTCGCCGTGGTCGCAAGTGAAAGACATGAACGCCACCGACAAAATCATGAGGTGCAAAGAGTGGGAATATGACACATCGGTACCGGATAATCTTTAAGACTACCAAAAAATAAAATGAGTTTTTTAGGTAATGGACCGAACGGTAGTGACGGAATGGAATCGGGTTTGTGACAATAATTGGAGCAGAGCCCATGTGCACATGAGTTATTCACTTGGCTACTTACTCGGATGTTTTGTTGGCGGATTTGTCAGCGACCGGTACGATTTCTAAAGCAATCTCTTTCAAATTATCAGTGATTCAGGTATGGTCGTAAAACCGCAATAACGCTGTTTGGCGTTCTGACAATGTGCTTCGGATTCCTACTGACATACTCCAAAGAGTTCGAAATATTCCTTGTGGTCCGTTTCTTGTTGGCAGCAACCAATGAAGCAGCAGATCTTGCTGCTTACGTTCTTTGCATGGAGGTCACTGGCACCAAATACAGATCGATTGTTGGCTCATTGATTCAAGCACCATGGGCATGTGGATATGCCTTCCTTGCTCTCATCGCTTACTTGACCAAGTCATGGACTATCATTCATGTTAGTATTTTTTGTTATTTGTTATTTGTCAGAAAGATCGCAATTACAGCTAGTTTGTGTGATGCTGCACATTTTCAGTCTTCTGCTCCTTTATTTCCTCCCAGAATCTCCACGATGGCTGATTCTGAACAATCGTACGAAACTTGCTGAGAAAATTATCCGAAAAGCGTGTCATTACAATAAGAGTCGTTTGCCGAGTGATTTGGGACTCGTTCGTCACGCGGAAAAAAAGAAATGGATGCGTCACAATGAAAAACCGTCGTATTTCCATCTGTTCCGGTCATCAGAACTTCGTTTCCGGAATGTGGTCCTTTTCATTGTGTGGATCGCTACCGCACTTGTTTACTACGGAATGGTTATTGCACTATCAGATCAATCCTCTCCGGGAAGGTAGAGAATCACTGAGTTTTCGTTCTCAAGTACATTTGTGTTTAGGCGTGTTTTCGACGGAAATTTCTTTTTGAATAATGCGATGGCAGGTGCAATTGAACTTCCGACGCTTGTTTTGTGTGTTTTCCTATTACGAATGGGCAGGAAAAAGTGCGTTCAAAAACATCGAAAGTCCTTGAAAAACGTGTTTGGTTATTTAGATCTCAAATGCTCACACTTTTTGGATCTGGATTGTTTTTATTGACTTCGGTCATAATGGTGTACAGAAAACAGTCAACGGTGGGTCGCACGCAATAAAGAGCACAATCATTCACTCTTTTTACAGTTTGCTCTCATTTTCATGTTGCTCAGCAAAGCTTGCATCCAGGGATCATTCAACATCCTCTATATCTTCACTTCTGAATTGAACCCAACTGTGGTTAGAAACAGTGCAGTCGGAATCTCATCAATGATTGCAAGAATGGGAGCTGGAGCAGCTGGATACATTGCGATTCTTTCCGATGTCACTATGCCACTTGTCCCGATGACTATTTTTGCCTGTTTCTCTCTATTGGCTGGTTGTTTGGTGCTGTTACTACCTGAGACTCAAGGACTACCACTTCCAGACACTATTTTGGTAGATTACTTTCCTTTATCGTCTATCAAAACTTAAATTATCTATTTTTCCAGGATTCCGTACGGATGGTGAAAAAGAAAACAAAGCCATGTGGAACTCTGTCAGGGGCATTCCTGCAACCGAATGATGAAGACCAGCAACCATACGGAGGGAAACTTGCTCGCCGAGTGACGGAAGAAGACGAGGAAGAAGAAGAGGAGGAATCCGAAGAATCGGAAAACTCGATTCCAAAGAAAACTGCGTAATTTATTAACATGACGTGTACAAATGACCAAGTGTGTACCAATTCAATTATCAATGATTTTTTATCACGAAAATGAAAAGAGTTAAATAAAAGTATAATATGCGTTGTAACAGACGATTTTTTATATTTTGATTGCGCGTAACTGATGTTACAAACGAAACTATCAAAACCTCATTGACGGAAAAAACGGTCATTTAAGATTCTGAAATTATCGACAATGAGCAGAAACCACTTTTGGAATTGGTGGAGAACTTTTCGATTTTAAAATTAAACAGAACTACTATTTGACAATTCGATTAACTCAATCGTTTGAGAGAATCGTAAGATCACATCCTGAAAGCAAACAGTATTTGTTTTATTTCATTCTATTAATGTGTCATCATCATATTAATAAACCTTCACTGTTTCTTATCGACTTGGTCTCTCGGTTGCTCTGGACGAGACAAAAGTGTAAAAATCTGTGCATCGGTGGTTTAATCTTGGCATTTCGAAACATTTCTGATGTATCTTGTAGTTACCTTATCAGAATATTCACTGATGCAGCTTCTCCTCTCCTGAAACAAGTCCATTGAGGTTCAAACTATGGCAATCATTCTTTGTGTCTACAGTCAAGTCACAAAGTTCTGTAGCAGTATTGTACTCCCTTTTGGCTCAAAAACCAGGTCGGAAGAATATTTTCAGTCTTGCCAGCACAATGTGCGAATTGTATCTTGTAGTGATTGCCACCATCGAAACTGTTCGCTGAGTTTTTTTCCGCCGTGATAACGATGTTTCCGAAAAAAGAGAAATCATCATGGACATGGAGCGGGGTTGCTTTGCGCGCCTCTCTCTGTCTCTGTTTCAGCAGTCAAAACTGAAAATGCCCTTTCTGTTTAGTTTTCCCATGTCACTCACAAAATAGAAATATGGTAATATTGTCCTCGCTACTCAAACTCCAAAGCCGGTTGTGCAGTTTGTCGCCTCTCCTCTGTATATAACCTCCGATGTTTATCAGAGAATCAAAAACTTCCTCTGACACTTCGCTCGTTTTTGTTGATCCTCAACTTGTATCTCATTCATATTATTTTTGAACCTTTGTTTATTTTTGAAATTTCAGATAGCCATGAGAAAAACGAAGGTAAACCCAGAGGATGATGTGACTCTTGGCAAGATGACACCTAAGCCTGACAGCGATAACTATCAGGGCAATTTTTTTGATGTGGTATTAGTTTGAAATGAATTTTGGCTTTAGAAAACCGTTTTTTCAGTTTCGAGACTCTGACTGGAGGGACTATTTATTAGTAGCAGGAGGGATCATCCTCAGTGCACTCAATGGAGCATTAGTCCCATTCAACAGTTTAGTTTTTGAAGGTATGCTACCAACTTCTGTGGGAAACTTTTTTTTTGATTGTTAAGGTATCGCAAATGCTCTGATCACAGGAGAAGCTCAATGGCAAAACGGAACACTTGATATGCCTTGGTTCAGTAGTGAAATCAAGTATTTCTGTCTTCGTTATTTCTATCTTGGCTTGGCACTCTTCCTCTGCTCTTACTTTGCGGTATTCACTGTTTTATCTCATTTTTACTAATTTCTTTTCAATTCCAGAATGCTTGCTTGTACACTTTGTGCGAACGACGCTTGCATTGCATCAGAAAACACTATTTACGCTCAGTGCTCCGCCAAGATGCCAAATGGTTTGATGAGCACACCATCGGAGGACTCACTCAGAAAATGAGCAGTGGAATTGAGAAGATCAAAGACGGAATCGGTGATAAAGTGGGAGTTCTTATTGGAGGATTTGCAACGTTTGTGAGCGGAGTAGCACTGGGATTCTACATGTGTTGGCAGCTTACTCTTGTCATGTTAGTCACTGTGCCTCTGCAGCTTGGTTCGATGTATTTATCTGCGAAGCATTTGAATCGAGCGACAAAAAACGAAATGTCTGCATATTCAACTGCGGGTGGACTGGCCAATGAGGTCATAGCTGGAATAAGAACAGTTATGGCTTTTAACGCGCAGCCATTTGAAATCAACAGGTAGGCATTTACTTGTTCAGCTTTGTAATTGTTTCTCGGTTGATTTTTCAAATAACATGAATTTTTTGCCAGATATGCCCATCAACTGGACGAAGCCCGTAAAATGGGAGTCCGCAAAGCCATAATTCTTGCCATTTGTACCGCATTCCCCGTCGTTCTCATGTTCATCGCCATGGCTGTTGCATTTTGGTTTGTTTTTTTCCCTTTCACTTTTTCTTTCCGATGGTATCATTTGAATAATTCCCTACAGTCCGATTATGTTTGTTTCTCTTTTCTCCGTAGACGTCAGTGATTTTACAAAACACAACTGTTGAAATCATAAAAAAAACTCATTTATTGTACTTAAAGAAGTTCATTCAGGTATGGAGCAACATTATCTGCAGCGGGAGCTGTATCTGCCGGAGCTGTTTTTGCTGTCTTCTGGGCTGTTCTTATTGGAACAAGACGCCTTGGAGAGGCTGCACCACATCTTGGAGCAATTACAGGAGCACGTCTTGCAATTCACGACATCTTCAAGGTTATTGACCACGAGCCAGAGATCAAATGTACATCAAAAGAAGGAAAGAGACCAACTAAAATTCAAGGAAAGTTAACGTTTGATGGCATTGAGTTCACTTACCCGACACGACCAGAGCTGAAAATTTTGAAAGGAGTTTCATTCGAAGTAAATCCCGGAGAAACTATTGCGTTGGTTGGTCATTCTGGATGTGGAAAATCGACCAGTATTGGCCTTTTGATGAGATTCTATAACCAACAAGCGGGAAGTGTAAGACTTGCCTAAAAATTTTTGTTGTAATTAAACACGTTCAGATAAAACTTGATGGAGTTCCGATCAACGAGTACAACATTCAATGGCTCCGGAGTACCATTGGAATTGTTCAGCAAGAACCAATCATCTTTGTTGCAACTGTTGCTGAAAACATCCGAATGGGAGATGAATCTATAACTGATGCAGACATTGAGGAAGCTTGTCAAATGGCTAATGCGCACGAGTTTATCACCAAACTCAGTGATGTGAGCAAACTAAACCGCAATTTTTACTTTCAACTTGAATTGCAGAGATATGACACAGTTATCGGAGCGGGCGCTGTTCAGCTGTCAGGAGGCCAAAAGCAGAGAGTTGCCATTGCCAGAGCTATTGTCCGAAAACCCCAGCTTTTGCTTCTTGATGAAGCTACGAGTGCTTTGGACACGGAAAGTGAGAGAATGGTGCAAGCGGCCCTCGACAAGGCATCGCAAGGAAGAACAACTCTTTGTATTGCTCACAGATTGAGTACCATCAGAAACGCCAGCAGGATTCTCGTTTTTGACCAAGGTCTCATTGCTGAAAGAGGTAAGTGTGCATAACTCTATTTATAGATAACTTTTGTTTTCAGGTACACACGAAGAGCTTCTCGAAAGAGATGAAATCTACGCAAATATGGTTAGAGCTCAAGAAATTGAGCGAGCGAAGGAAGACACTACGTTAGATGGTGTGTGCTTCTGCAATTTTCCCGCAAATCGACGTCCTCTAGGCTAGTCCCTGAGACATCTAACACTCTCTCGAACAGCGCTCACCATCCCTATTGTGCTTTTTTTGTTGTCAAGATATCTGAAATGTTTGCATTTTGTTCAACTTTTCAGATGAGAAGACCGATGAAGACCACAGAGCCTTCCACCGAGATTCTGTGACTTCGGATGAGGAGCGCGAGGTTCAACAGAGTCTGGCACGTGACTCGACTCGTCTCCGTCAGAGTATGATCAGCACAACGACACAAGTACCAGACTGGGAAATTGAAAGTGCACGTGAAGAGATGATAGAGGAGGGTGCAATGGAAGCGTCTTTAGTCGATATTTTCAGATATGCTTCACCGGTATGAAAAACTGGTATGTCAATAAGAATTAGATCATTACAGGAAATGCGAAATGTTCTAATCGCTCTTGTGTTCACCTTCATTCGCGGTCTCACCTGGCCAGCATTCTCAATTGTATACGGACAACTATTCAGGATTCTCTCTGCTGGTGGCGATGACGTCTCGATCAAGGCACTTCTCAACTCTCTTTGGTTCATTCTCCTCGCATTCACATCCGGAATCAGTACTCTCATTTCCGGTGGTCTTCTTGGAAAAGCGGGTGAAACAATGTCTGGGAGACTTCGAATGGATGTTTTCAGAGTATGTTGTGCTAGAAAAAAAAAGTTCAAATGCTTTTCTTTCAGAACATTATGCAACAAGATGCCAGTTACTTTGATGATCCAAAACACAACACTGGAAGTTTGACTTCTCGTTTAGCTACCGACGCCCCAAACGTTCAAGCAGCAGTTGATCAACGACTTGCTGAAGTTCTGACTGGAGTTGTTTCTTTGTTCACTGGTGTTGGTGTCGCCTTTTACTACGGATGGAATATGGCTCCAATTGGACTGGCTACTGCATTGCTTCTTGGTATTTTGACCATTCAGTTTTAGTGAATTAATCAAGTTTTACAGTTATCGTTCAAAGTGCTGTTGCACAATACTTGAAATTCCGCGGTCAAAAAGATATGGATTCAGCTATCGAAGCAAGTAGAGTAAGTGAAGAATTTCATGGGCAGTTCACAAAATGTATTTAAGCTGGTCACTGAATCCATTTCAAATTGGAAAACCGTTCAAGCCCTAACAAAACAAGATTACATGTATGAGGCGTTCACTGCTGCATCAAAAGCACCACACCGTAGAGCTATTGTCAGAGGTCTTTGGCAATCTCTTTCGTTTGCTCTGGCTGGTAGTTTCGTTATGTGGAATTTCGCAATTGCTTATATGTTTGGCCTCTGGTTGATTTCCAACCATTGGAGCACTCCTTACACTGTTTTCCAGTAGGTTCTTTACTTTTGTCCCCATGTCTAATTTTCGATTTCTAGGGTTATTGAAGCATTGAACATGGCATCGATGAGTGTGATGTTGGCCGCCTCCTACTTCCCAGAGTATGTCAGAGCAAGAATTTCTGCTGGAATCATGTTTACAATGATTCGACAAAGATCTATCATTGACAACAGAGGAATCACTGGCGACACTCCAGAACTCAAAGGCAACATCTACATGCGCGGTGTTTACTTTGCTTATCCAAACCGTCGACGTCAATTGGTTCTGGATGGATTCAACATGTCGGCTAATTTTGGACAAACTGTAGCTCTTGTCGGACCATCGGGATGTGGAAAGAGTACCACAATCCAGTTGATTGAGAGATATTATGATGCTTTGTGTGGGACTGTTAAGATTGACGAACATGATATCCGAGATCTTTCTGTCAAACACCTTCGTGATAACATTGCTCTTGTCGGACAAGAACCGACACTTTTTAACTTGACTATCCGGGAAAATATTACATACGGTCTTGAAAACATTACCCAAGAAGCAGTGGAAAAGGCTGCTACTCTTGCCAATATTCACACTTTTGTTATGGAACTGCCAGAAGGATACAATACTTCTGTTGGAGCAGCAGGTGGAAGACTTTCCGGAGGCCAAAAGCAACGCATTGCCATTGCACGCGCAATTGTCAGGTATGCGTGGAATAAACTGATGCGAAATGAATGATTCATGTTCAGAGACCCAAAGATTCTGCTCCTCGACGAAGCGACATCTGCCCTGGACACGGAAAGTGAAAAGATTGTGCAAGAAGCGTTGGACAAGGCCAGATTGGGAAGAACATGCGTGGTAATTGCTCATCGTCTCTCCACCATCCAGAATGCCGATAAAATCATTGTGTGCCGGAACGGAAAAGCCATTGAAGAAGGAACTCATCAGACATTATTGGCTCGTCGTGGCCTGTACTACAGACTAGTCGAGAAACAGTCCACGTGATAGAAATACTGACAATTTTTTTCCTCAGTTTCAGTTGCATAATTATATTGATAATTGATAAAAATTAATAAACTGTTTGTTGTTTATTTTGGTTTTGGACTTTTACAAGTTTAGGAGAAAGATTAGACAAAAACCCGAACATTTCTTCAACGTAGATAGTATTTGTTCCTTTGTCCAGATTTTCAAAAACGTTGATCATTTCTCTTTGTTTCTAAAACAGATACATTGTCTTAAACAGCACCTGTTCTGAATAAAACAAAGATAGTGCAAATACGAACAGATGGTGCGAACAAGATGTGGTATCAGAGAGGGTGGGGGCGGTTGGGCGGTGGAGACTATCTCCAAAAACGCGTCAATCCGTGCAGTCATCATCATAATCTTCTTCTTCCACCATTCATTCTTCTCTCTGCAATTCATCGCGTGCATCGCTAGTTCTCTGGATAAAAAGTGAGTTTTATAGTTTGTAGTCAGCTTTTGTGTCCGTTCATTTCATCATCATAGCAAAACGTTTCTCTAATATCCACACTATACCCTTCCGCATCCTGCGTCTCGTACCCTGTCCATCTGCTCGTTTTCTTGCTTTTGCTGTGACTCACTGTGTCCTTTACTCTGCCCTATGTGCTGCTAACTTTGCTTCTCATTTTTGTCAAAACTATTCGCAATGTCGGCCACGGACTCTCTTTTGGTGAGAAATTGTTTATTTTCATATTTTAAGATTCAAAAAAAGAGTAAGAGGGATTTTTTTTCCAAGTGAGTAAACCTAAGGGTGTTATGCTGCCGGGAATCCATGACAAAAGAAAGTTAATCCTTTGCTCTGGTCTATGTGTTTTCACATAGTTTTCATGCAAATTTTTCGCACAGACTACACCCTCTAAGAGCCGGTTGGCAACTTTGTCACTATAACCCCTTGTTTAAAAGGCGCAAACGGCGGGATGATATTATCATTATTTTGTTTCACTGGTAGCATTTGTGTTTATTTTTTACACTCTGTTTTTCAGGAGCCCGCGGCCGCAATGAAGGTAGCCGCTGAAGATGCGGAACTCGGAAAGTTCACCAAAAAACCGCAAAGAAAGGAACGGAAGGGAGGAAGTTTCTCCAACTTGGTAAGTCAAAGCTAAACTTTCCGTTTGAATCGAATTGAATTTTTTTCACTATAGTCTTCTTAAATTTGATTATTCATCTGTAATTTTCAGTTTTGCCACTCTGACTTCAAGGATTACCTTCTTCTTCTTGGAGGATTCATTTTCAGTGCCGCCAATGGAGCCCTACTTCCTTTCAACAGTTTGATTTTTGAAGGTACTTAAATATAAATATCTTATTTACAAAAGGAAAACGAATTAATTTTCAGGAATCACAAATGTTCTTATGCAAGGAGAAAGTGAATGGCAGAACGGAACATTCAACTACCCCCTGTTCAGCTCCGGAATCAAACACTACTGTCTCAATTACTTCTTGCTTGGTGTCTTCATGTTTGCCTGCACCTATCTCTCGGTTCGTTTCAATTTCAGTTCTGCTTAGAAAGTTTATATCTCATTTGAAATTTTGTATTTCTAGAATGCATGCCTTTACACTCTTTCCGAACGACGTCTTCACTGCATCAGAAAGCAATATCTTCGATCAGTTCTTCGTCAAGATGCCAAATGGTTTGACGAACGAACCATTGGAGGACTTACCCAAAAAATGAGCAGTGGAATCGAAAAAATTAAGGATGGAATCGGAGACAAAGTTGGAGTCATGATTTCTGGAACTGCTACTTTCATCAGCGGAGTTTCTCTGGGATTCTACATGTGCTGGCAGCTGACGATTGTTATGCTGGTCACAGTCCCTCTTCAGCTTGGATCCATGTATTTGACAGCCAAACATCTCAACCGAGCCACTAAAAACGAAATGTCCGCGTACTCGAGTGCTGGAGGAATGGCCAATGAAGTGATTGCCGGAATCCGAACTGTAATTGCATTTAATGCTCAGCCATTTGAGATCGATAGGTATCATCAGTTTATGTGTTTTTTGTACATGAAATAACTGTTTCAGATACGGAAAACAACTTGACGAGGCCAAAAAGATGGGTATCCGAAAAACAGTTGTTCTCGCCCTGTGCAGTGCCATTCCCCTAATTCTCATGTTTGTGCTGATGGCTGGAGCGTTTTGGTATGTTTTAACTTCCCCTTTCAGTCTCAAATTCCACTATAAACAAACTTTGCATAATCCTTACACATTGACTACAACTTCTTTTAGGTACGGTGCAATTCTCACAGCAGCCGGTGTAGCCACCTCGGGAACAACATTTGGTGTGTTCTGGGCCGTGATTTTAGGAACGAGACGATTGGGAGAAGCTGCTCCGCATATGGGAGCAGTAACAGGAGCAAGATTGGCAATCAATGACATCTTTGAGGTTATCGACAATGAACCTGAGATCAACTGTGCGACTGAATCTGGAAGAAGACCAGACAAAATCCAGGGAAAACTGACATTCGACAACATTGAGTTCAATTATCCAACAAGGCCGGACGTAAAAATTCTGAAAGGAGTGTCATTTGAAGTGAACCCCGGAGAAACTGTTGCGTTGGTTGGACATTCTGGATGCGGAAAATCAACCAGCATTGGACTTCTGATGCGCTTCTATAACCAATGTGCTGGAATGATAAAACTCGACGGAGTTCCAATCAACGAGTACAACATTCAATGGCTCCGAAGCACAATTGGCATTGTTCAGCAAGAACCAATTATTTTTGTGGAAACTGTTGCTGAAAACATCAGAATGGGGGACAATTCAATCACAGATGCTGATATTGAGGAAGCATGCAAAATGGCAAATGCCCATGAGTTCATTAACAATCTTAGTGATGGATACAACACTGTAATTGGAGCTGGGGCTGTCCAGCTGTCAGGAGGTCAGAAACAAAGAGTCGCGATCGCCAGAGCCATTGTCCGGAAACCACAAATTCTTCTCCTTGATGAAGCTACAAGTGCTTTGGACACGGAAAGTGAGAGAATGGTGCAAGCGGCCCTCGACAAGGCATCGCAAGGAAGAACAACTCTCTGCATTGCCCATAGATTGAGTACCATCAGAAACGCCAGCAAGATTCTCGTTTTTGATCAAGGTCTCATTGCTGAAAGAGGAACACATGATCAGTTAATCCGTCAGAATGGAATCTATGCAAGCATGGTTAAAGCGCAAGAAATCGAGAAAGCAAAGGAAGACACGGTTGAAGACGACGACGTTGAAGAGGATACTCTGTCAGTCAACCGCAGATTTTCCACTTCTGAAGAAGAACTCCGAAAGAGCAAGACTCTCCTGCGAGACTCAAAGCGTGTCAGCCAGAGTATGCTCAGTGTGACATCCCAAGTGCCAGACTGGGAGATTGAAAGTGCACGGGAAGAAATGTTCGAAGAAGGTGGAATGGAAGCCTCGCTCATGGACATTTTCAGATACGCTGGACCGGTAATTTGAAACTGTTTTTTTTAGATTACAGTTATTTTTTCAGGAAAAGAGAAATATCATCATTGCCCTTGTTTTCACGTTTATCCGAGGAGTTACCTGGCCAGCATTTTCAGTTGTATACGGACAGTTGTTCAAAGTATTTGCTGCCGGTGGAGAAGATCTTTCAGTAAACGCACTCATCAGTTCTTTGTGGTTCATTCTACTTGCATTAACATCTGGTGTCAGCACTTTTATTTCTGGAAGTCTTCTTGGAAAAACTGGAGAGACAATGTCAAGCCGTCTTCGTATGGATGTTTTCAAGAATATCATGCAGCAAGATGCCACCTATTTTGATGATCCAAAACACAACACTGGAAATTTGACTTCGAGACTTGCCACTGACTCTCAGAACGTTCAAGCTGCAATCGATCACCGACTCGCTGAAGTTCTCAACGGAATTGTCTCTCTGTTTGCTGGTATTGCTGTCGCATTCTGGTTTGGCTGGAGTATGGCACCAATTGGTCTCGCAACTGCTCTTCTTCTGGTTATTGCTCAAAGTGTTGTTGCTCAATACCTGAAAGTTAGAGGGCATAAAGATATGGAATCAGCTATTGAAGCAAGCAGAGTAAGGCGGTAAATCAATTGCATCAAACTTGCAATTTAAATTCAGATTGTCACTGAATCGATTTCCAACTGGAGAACTGTTCAAGCACTTACAAAGCAAGATTATATGTTTGAAGCGTTTACTACTGCATCCAAGAGACCACGTCGTCGTGCTATTGTCAGAGGACTCTGGCAAGCTCTTTCGTTTGCTCTGTCCGGAAGCTTCTTTCTTTGGAACTTTGCGATTGCTTACATGTTCGGATTATGGCTCATTTCCAACGAGTGGACTACTCCATTTGCTGTCTTCCAGTTAGTAGAATTATTATGATAACGATCTGAATTTCTAATTCCAGGGTTATCGAAGCACTGAACATGGCGTCAATGAGTGTGATGTTGGCAGCTTCCTATTTCCCAGAATATGTTAGAGCTAGAATTTCTGCTGGAATCATGTTCACAATGATTCGGCAAAAATCGGGTATTGATAATCGCGGTATTGCAGGAGAAAAACCGGTATGCACTAGTGTAGCATCCTTCAGTTACTTAACAACTGCACTTCAGGTCATCAAGGGAAATATCTTCATGCGCGGTGTCTACTTTGCCTATCCAAATCGTCGTCGTCAACTAATCTTGGATAACTTCAACATGTCGGCTATTTTCGGACAGACGGTTGCCCTTGTTGGGCCTTCCGGTTGCGGAAAAAGTACAACCATTCAATTGATTGAACGATACTACGACGCTATTTGCGGATCCGTCAAAATTGATGACCATGACATCCGAGACATTTCTGTTAAACACCTCCGAGACAACATTGCCCTTGTTGGGCAAGAACCGACTTTGTTTAATTTGACAATCAGAGAAAACATTACCTACGGATTGGAAAATGTCTCGCAGGAAACAGTCGAACAGGCGGCAACTTTGGCCAACATCCACAGCTTCATTATGAACCTGCCGGAAGGATATGATACTTCCGTTGGTGCTTCGGGAGGCCGACTATCTGGAGGTCAAAAGCAGAGAATTGCAATTGCAAGAGCCATTGTTAGGTATTATTCAAATTACAAGAAACAAAACGAACAAATTTTTTCAGAGACCCCAAAATTCTGCTCCTCGACGAAGCGACATCTGCCCTGGACACGGAAAGTGAAAAGATTGTGCAAGAAGCGTTGGACAAGGCCAGATTGGGAAGAACATGCGTGGTAATTGCTCATCGTCTCTCCACCATCCAGAATGCCGATAAAATCATTGTGTGCCGGAACGGAAAAGCCATTGAAGAAGGAACTCATCAGACATTATTGGCTCGTCGTGGCCTGTACTACAGATTGGTGGAAAAGCAATCGACTTGAATAACTTTGGTTATCAAGATTACATTTTGAGTTGCGAACCAATATCTTCTTCTTGTATTTTTTAATTATCTTCAGTATCATGACTTTCTCTCCATTTTGCTCAATTCACTTTTTGTCTACTTCACTTTTTCTTGTTCAATTTTTCGGTTTGTTTCATCTTTTTTCCATACATTTTTTTAACGAATAAAAACATTTCCAAAATAACTTTTCAAGTGTCCACAACAACATCAACATCGTTATCAATCTATCCAACAATCAAAAAAGAACTGATAAGAGTGTTTGCCCATCATGTACCCTTTACTGGCACTTACAACTTGTCTCCTTATGCTGCCAGTTTTTCCATTCATTTTTTTTTTTCAAATCTTCGTGCTTTTCTACTTCTGCTCTTTTCTTTTCTTTTCATCAATCCCATTTTCATAAAAATATTATTGTTAGCGTGTTGCATATTCAAGCACTTCAATGTGCGTGTCCACGGACCTCAGTATGTCGTATCTTTGTATTTCACCGCTTCCTCTCCAAAAATGTAACACTGACCAAAACAGCTCTTTCTTTTTTTTCCCACCCATCCCAATGTGTTTTACACGTTCTTTACTCGTTTTCCTAGTCGGACCTCTTACGCGTTCCATTTTTTCTCAAGAGAAAACACTTTGTATGTGTGAAAAGTTTGAGAATTCGAAAATGTGATAAATTGAGATGAAAGGAAATGAAATGCAATAAAATTCGGATGGTGATAGTAGTAGAAATGCAAGATGGGAGACACTACGACACAAATTTATAGAGCAATTCGTAGGGAGATTGATGTCACAGCGACCTATTCCGTGTGATGATAGCAATAAAACGTTCCGAGAGAAAGACTTTTCGTGAAAAGAAAGAGTAGAGGACACTTTGCATTCCCTTCCCAACTTGACCGATTGAAGTTCTTAAACTTCTTCATATAACCCAAATGATTTGAGGAACAGTGTTTGCTCTGGTTCGTTTTTCCATTTCTGTTTTTTTTTGTCCATTGATAGCCAAGCAAACAATGTTTTCGTCATTGAGTACCGAGTCAGTCGCAGACCGGATCATTTTATAGGTGAATAGCCACCCAGGTTATTACAATGTTTTTGGTGGCGCAACTGGAAAGTGAGAGTGAATAGTTAGGTGTCAAAAAACCGAAAACATGCTTATCCTCTTTCAATTTCCTCGTTCTTTGTTTTTGTTTTTATTTTAGTTTTTGGAATTAGGCTCACAAAGTTTTGGCCGGCAGGTGAGAATATTTTGAAAAGCAGAAAATGATCACATGCTGAGTCGTGAGATTGAGATTGGAATGTTAAAAATAAAATTGAACCTTGCAAACCGGAAACCAAGAAATACGTTTAAAAAACTGATCAATTGTATCCTCAGGGTCGGGCGCGGATGCAAACAGAAAAGTGCTTAACATATTTGCATACGCAGCCCAAGAGGCAGGAGCGTTCTTCGCTCAAAAGAGCCGACTGAGTGATTCAAGGTATAGTGCTGTGCGGCCCGAACAGAGCGTGGTCGTTGCGCACAGTCGATCGATATCAAACACCGTCCGTCGGTCTAACGCAACGCACACCACACCCGCCCATATTTTCTGGCCGGCCCCAATGCGTTGGCCCCATCCACCTTCTGCCCACTGCCTCTTCTCCTCACTGTCCTTCTTTCCTAACCACCACCACCAACACCACCCGTCTGTTCTGTTTTGTTCTTGTCTTGCATTGCATTGCCTTCTCTTTCTCTTCCTCTCGCTCCCTTTCTCACTTTCATCCCGCACTTGGCCATCACCAAATCCACTTTTTGCATATAACCTTCAAGTACGATCTGGTTTGATGTTTTATGGCCATCCAATGGGTTTGAGATATCAGAGAAGGAACGGTAGTGAGTAGTCTTTGTCGTCGCAGAACATAGAAAAAACATTTCGAAATAGCTGAATCAGAGTTAAGCACATTTCTTCGCGTTCTCTCGCTCCGCAGTTTCGAGTTTTTCTAAATTTTGAAGAAATTCAAAATATTTGAACTTCAACAATTTGAACATTGAATTCCATTGCTGTTTCCGCATGGGAAAAAAACTTTCAATATTAAAAGTGCTGTCCTGTCAATCCCCATTTTTTTCTCGAATGCTTATCACCTCACAATCCCCTCTTTCCCAGCTTCGTTTTTCCTCATCAGTGCCAAGTTGTGTGGGGGTAAAAAGCGTGTCACTTGTTGTGTTGACCACCTGTCCTGCCACCAACTACTACTTTTTCGCCTTCTCTCGTCACCTAGCGGTGTTATCAGTTTCCCTCATCAAACATGTTCATCGCTTCTCTTTTCCCGTTTTTTCCCACTTGAGTGTTCATCATTTTCTCTTTCCTTTGACCAATGACCTTACAAAGTCCCTGGGGGCTTATCAGTTTAGCGCGCGCAAATTTTCTCACAAAATAATCCAAAACAATGTTGTGAACGGACAAAGGAAGCCCAACATTCCAGCTTTTCAACCACGTTCTATTTGACAATGAAAGCGGTTTTTAAGGGCATACATACTTTGCGAGTTCTGTTCAAAGAACCTACTTTCTCAAGAGGTGATGGGTAGAGGTCGCTTCAATCATTTTCCCATTTCTTCTTTTTTTGTTTTATCCGATATGCATTCAGTTTTCTCGCGGAACTGAACTCAACTTGAGAAGTGAAAGGTTTGTCGCCCCTGCGTTTTGGTATTCCTGTCACACGTATTCACTGGCAACCAACGGTCATTAGGCTTCAATGAAGTTAGCCGGAAAGCACGCCCCGTCCACCCATCCCATCGCACCAGCTTCTTCTTCTTCTTCTGTCGCCTCTCTGCCATTCACTTTGTCTATTCGCGCACTAGTCGCCCGCCCATTCTCTGCGTCGTTGCACCACAACTTCTGCGAGCCTTGACTGACCAATTCATCGCTTACGGCATCTATCTAACCGCTTCCTTCCGTCGTCTGAACACATATTTTCATGGCTCTATGCGACGATTAATCAGAGTCATTTGGATCCTTCTGTCTCTTCTTCCTTCTCTTTCTCTTGCTCCATTTTGCTTTGTTTTCGATCCGAGTCCTTCCGCAAAAACGAGCTCCAAATCCTAAAACGTTATCCTCACTTATGTATACCAAAATACATTTCTCAAGGGGCTCCTTTTCCGCTGTTTTTGGTTTCTCTCCCTCTTATCTCTTTTTTTGCTCATTTTGTTGCTGAGAGTGACATTTTTTAGAAGGACTACTATGGAATAAGACTCTTTGGCGGCTAACCTAAAAATGACTTTCTCGTCGTTTTTCATCAACTTCTTCTCACTGGTGCCACGGCTTAATTTCAAGTTCCACTGGACGAAGGACATTTTTAACTTCGATTGGTCCAGTGAATATTTCCAGGTTAGTCGGGTTAGAATTACTAATTGTTAGTGGAAATTGAAACTCGTTTACTATTCCCCGATTTAAGTAGGGAGAGGAGGGGGGAGCGCGCTCATTTGTTGTTCCGATTTCATCATTTCATCTTATGGCAAATGTCAATGAAATCGAATCGGCATGAGAAAACGGGGAGGAAGAGGGAAGGTCTGGGCTTCGAGGTCCATGGACATACGCTCCCCGCAACAACCGAGACACTAACAAATACACACAACATTTCTTACTCAATTAGATGTGTATCCAGTGGTTCGGGAGGGCAGACAACACTAAGGGTTTGTGCTTCGGGCAAGTAAACAAGAATGCCGTTTTGACATAAACCATCCATCTTCCTCGAGAGGGGGGGGGCTCGTCGAGCCGGTTGGTGACCCTTGATAAATCCAATCCGTGCATCATATTTATTATGCACCAGATTTTGTTTATAGATTAGACAGGGAAAGGGTGACCATTGTCTATGTCTGCTACGAAAGATCTGGTGGGTAACGAACCAGAGACAAATCTTGCCGGGAGTCGGCAGACATCAAACGACCATGTGTGCAGTGTTCTGGACCAAGCAGAACCCCTTGTAAAACATAAACATCACTTGCTCGTTTTTTTCCCACCAAGATCTTTTCAAGTTGATAATGGAAGAAGAAAAAAAGGGACAACATTTGGAATGAGCAGAAGAGTGCTTAACAAGAGAGTGAGAGCACCTTTTTTAAGTGCTTTGGACCCTCATTCCAATGTTTTTATTGGCTGTACCCAGTCGTGCCGCTCGGTCATTTTTGTCACTTGCAAAAACAAAATTGAAATGAGCAACTGAAACTAGCAATTTTGAAACCGTTTGCCCCGAAGCGTAAAAAACTGAACTGATGTTGAATCGGATAGGAAAATAAAAAAAATAAATTGGAAATGGACCTTGGAATGGGAATGAAACAAAAACAGGGACCTTTTCACTCTGTCAATTGAATTCGGGTTCAATTTTCAAGATTGAAACGTGCGCCCCGGGCCCAGAAGACTGAATAGTAGAACATTCATCGAAGTTTTTAAGAATCAAAGAAAATGGTGTTAGAAAGTTTGGATATCATTACTTTTCAATTAAAAATCTTTCCGAACGAACGTCATTGAAAGATTGACATGTATTCTTTGTGGCAGATCAGTTCATTCGTGCCACCCCATTAATTCGTTTGAGGTCAAACGCCTCTTGTCAATCATCCTGAGAAATCCCGTCTGTATACAACTAAATCTCTTTCCAGGGTCTGGCACTGGTCGCATGTCTTGGAGTAGCCGTCAGTTTCCTTCTCCTTGTCACCATCGTCATTGTTTGGATCTGTCAGGCATGCCGTAAGAATGAAACGACCGGAAAAACGAGACGCCGTGTCAGGAGACTATCCGCGGTGCTCTTCACCCTCTCGGTCTTTTGCTTGTGAGTTTTGAACTAAATCTTTTAAGTTTGTGGGAACGAGAGAAGAGAGACCTTCCATTGGGCAGATTTGACAGCCTAGCCCTGTTTAAGTCCTTATTGAATTTCATTCATCATATTGCCGATATGTTTGCGTTAATGATCATTAAGCCAATTTGTTCTCAAGGTTTCTGTTTCGCTTCCCAGCGCACAATAGATTCCATCATTATATGAGCAGCTTGTGGAATAGAGAATAGAGAATAATAATCAAAATAATAACAATGGAAAGCGCATTAGACCAGGATTTTGTTTCTCTGTTTGTATTTGTTTTTGAAATTGCGAGAAGCGAGAAGCGGAAGAATAATCAATTTTGTTTTCAGTTTCATGCTCGGAATCTGTCTGTTTGCCAATGAACATGTCAACAGAGGAATGTCCATCTCGATCAATTCGATTATCAACACCAAGAAGTCATATCAGATCTCAATGACGCAGATTTCGCAATTCCAAGAGGCCGCTCTAAACACAACTGTTCATTTGAAAAACTTGGAAGACATTGTTCACATGGAAAGCAAAAAAACGAAAAACGCCACAATTGTGCAACAAATCGATCAAATCTTAACGAACATAACAGACGAAATAGATATTATTGCAAAGAACGGAAAACTGTTCCATGCGAAACACGAAGACGACATTGGAACTCTGGAGAAGATTCGGAAATTCTTGTCGATGTATGAAAGTGAGAGGTAAGGGGAAGACACCCAAATGACACGTTTATGATGGATTAGTGCATATGGTTGGGGGACAGAATGTGCACACAAATTTATTAGCAGTGTTGTAACAAAGATAATGTTTTATTCCTGATAGTTCCAAACGAAACTGAGGGTCACAAAATTTGAAAAGGGTTTGAAAAATAACTTCGTGAAAAGACATTTGCAGATGGGCATTCCTGGTCATCATGCTGTCCATCACCATGTGTGTCCTTTTCACTGGAGTTGTTGCATTCTGCAAACAATCGAAAAAAGGAGCGGTCATCTTCAGTGCCATTGGAATCTTTATCTTTGTAGTCGTCTGGCTCCTGATTTCTATTTCAGTTCCTCTCACTGCGGTATGCTTTCCGTTTCAATCACGTGGATAGCATTCACTCTTTTCAGGCACTCACTGATTTCTGCCGCGATGGAGACCAAGTGACGCGGAAAAGCCTCGGCAATTTGTACGATACTGTACAGTTTTACAACACTTGCGTTCCGGTGACCACCCACGATAATTTGCCAGTTCCTGTTGCCCGCCACGTGGCACTTCTCAACAACATTCCTGCCAGCAAGTCTCAACTGGATCGTTTGATGGAAGTCGCCTTTAATAGCAGTTCAGCGGTAATTTTCCGGAAACGAAAACCAATTATGGCAAATAATGCCGTTTTTAGATTACCAATTCATCTTCTGCAGTTGGCGATGACATCACAAAAATGTTGAAACTAGCCGGAGCTGTTTCTTCTTCATCCTCATGCTATGTCTTCCACGATGACGTGGTCAACTTCTACTATGGAACATGCGACCAATCTGTGTATGTAACATGGGGAACTAGAAAGAAAATAAATAAAAAATTTCAGTGCTGGAATGAGTATCTACATGATGAGTATCTTGTCTCTCGGCATTCTGCTCTTCATCCTCCTCATTGTCGTCTCCAAAACATGGAATCTGTTTTCCAGATTGTGAGTTTACTTTCTTTAACGCAAAACTTTGCACAAACTTCTTTTTTTGTGTCACTATGTCTTCCACACAGCACCACAAAGTGTCTCACATTCTTTAACTAATCTGTTCTGATCACTTCTCACTCTGTGTTTCCCGATCAGATACAAGCCGTCGTACCCGGTCCGCGTAAGACCGTTCCGGTACGAATCGGCCACCACCAACGACTGTGTACTCGGAAGAATACAGTCTCCGGCTGTGGTGGTCAAAGGCTATCCAGACACCACAACTTCAGTTTTGTTAAATAAACGAGTCTCGTTTCGGTATGTGAAGTTGTCGTGACGATCACCCTCTCGGAAACCATGAGCAACTGGAATTTTGGTTTAAATGAAACTTTCTGTTTTTTTCCCTGTGTCCATGTTCTTTCGTTTCTTTTTGGAAAATGTTGAGTTTTACTAAGTTCTGCACGTTTTTCTATTGGAACTGATATGAGATGAGCAAAATGAAATTGAAATTTGAAAGCCTGGTTTGAAATGTGGAATGTTTCTATTTCATGACAAATTTCTTGTTTCAGGCCTCACGAATACGTCGAAGTTGACGAAGACGATCCATTCTTCCCGCGCGGTGTAAACGACTCAACCATCCCTGTGGATATTTACGGAACTCACGTGTACAACCCAAGAACTAGGTAAGAATGAGGAGCGACAATTTCACAGAACAGTTTTGCTTTTCAAAAATACTTCCTTTAACTCCACTCTTTTGCTTTCTTTCCTATCGGACTGATCTCACTTTCTCCTAATTTTCCAAATTGCACACTCGTGTTCAATGTTCTTATTTTTCGCAGAGATCGCACCGAACCGTCAACCAATACCACTTCTGGAACTGCCGACGAACCAAATCCTCCTCTCTGGAGTCAAAATGTGTCTGCCCCATTGGTCACCAACAGGTAATGCATCCATAAATACGACAACTTCTACTGATTTTCTACATCCTTTTGCATGAGTTTTGCTTCTTGCATAGTTTGACGCCATTTGTGATGTTGTTGCTTTTTTAACGTAACCATATTTGCTTTCAGCATGAGCCGCCAACCGTTCATGTCCGACCATCCGTACAGCAACTATGAGGATCGGTACAACATGTAAATGCAGCTTTTAGTTTGCCTCCAAACTTCTTTACTGTATCTTTCATATTTTTCCTCACTCTTTCTTTCTGTAGCTTAATTTTCGAAACGCGGTTCAACTTTCCCATTTTTCTTCTAATGCTATTTTCCTCTCTTTCATTCTCAGTTCTCCCACTTATCCCCCTTTTGCAATTGCTTATCTCAATCGATCCATTCCCCCCATGATGAATTTTATTAACCACAACAGAACCCGAGAACAAGCAAAAGGTTTCATGTCATATGTTTGATTTGTTTTCTTTTTTAATTGTATTTTCCAAAACAAATATTTATCAAATTGTTCTCTATTGTACGAGATTATGACAATAAATTGGAATAATATTAATGAAATGACTTGTGAAGAACGAATTTGCTGTTTTCTTAAATATGAAGCATACGGGGATCTGTTGGAGTAACAGGTGCCACGTTGTTTGCGGAAAAGCTAGAGATCGCGGACGGACGACGGGAAAAGGATTCCAATCGGATTGGGCTTCCGACAAAAACTGGGAGACCAGATTGCTCTCCAGATGAGGCTTTGTCGAGTTTGATGAAGTGGATAGTGGACCAGGCAAATAACATTGCGTTCAAATACGTGGCAAACATTTCTATTCCTTTGCAGACCTAAAACGAATATGTTCTGTTACATGCTACTCCGTTATTTTGTCTGACCTCATCTTTCCAAAACATGTAGTAAATCTGACGGGCATTGTCATGAACGGAAGATTTAATGGTTTGAGTTATCGCAAATTTTAACAGGTGATACATTAACGTAGCGAAGATCTATAATTGCGATAAATTTCCCATTATCATCAGATTATCAATTGCTTTTTGACGCACCTGACTCGAAACCCAGATGTTCATTCGGCGGATATTTAAAACGTCTTTTCTTGACGTCTCCTGGCTGTACAAACGGGCGACCATATGTTTCCGATAAATCCACCAGATCAGAAAACAGACGACGATCATAACAATTTCCATATGCTTCTGATTGGTTTTGGTTTTACAAGGTCAAATGGGCAATTTGAAATGAGGGAACTAACCGGTGTGTTTAAAGAGATCAGCATAACAACCAGAACCACTGGAATGAGGTAGATGTGCGCAGATTTGATGGTATGGACGCTAAAAAATAAAGGTATTTTTCTTTTGAAACTCTAAAACACCTTTGATTGGAAAATTCAATTATTTGAACAATTAGAAAAGCAGTGAGTACAATCCAGTACATCGGAACTTGACATTGAGTGATCTTATCACACACGGCAACCATAAAAGTGGGGAAGGATACAAAGGCGTCATATGAAAAGTATTCCACATTGTTGACCAGAAAAGATATCTTAAAATTGGATTGTTAACATTTTAGATTGTTTTCAAGTAGATACTTTCTGAGTCACCAGCGCTGATCCAAAAGTTAGTATTTGGAATATGAAGATGAACCAGAAACTGTGTTCGACAACCAGAAAGGTTTTTCCATGAGCGAGAAGGATGACAAGGTAGAATGAGAAGAACGCAAATCCTTAAAGAATTCAGAATTCAGAAATAAATTAATTAGTAAATTTACCAAAAAACGAGGACATGCTTTGTAAATAATGCATGGTCTTGAACATTGAAAAATCAATGTTCGGATACAACTTGACCAAGCTTGACTCCGAATTAACCAAAGAATCATAAGACGGAAATCGAATCCTGTCCATTTTCCACACGGAACTACGCAGTGGAAAACGAAACACCTTTTATATTTGAGCCGAGCGTAGTCAAACACGGAGTCAGTCCTTTTCAGTTACGCCTTCTGACGTTGACGTTAGAGTGGGATAACAGGTGGATTTTGGCGGTTGTTTGTGACATTCAAATTGAAAAAGCAGCTGGAATTTCAGAAATAGTAATGGCATTTGTTGATGATGAATTTTAAATTAAAAGGGCACAGAAACGCGTTTCATTTGAACTTGAAGCACAGAAAGTAAAAAGGCACTTTTGATGAAATGAAATGTAGGAAGGTTCGGGATCATATGATGCAAGACAATGGAAGAATATTATCGTGAATAAAATCATAACAAAACAAGTTCAATTGGCAACACCGGAAGTATCATCTACTCCTCATCGGCTTCCTCTTCCTCTTCGGAAGCCTCGGCGTCTTCTTCCTCAACCTGCTCGGCAACAGCAGCAGTTTCTTCCTTCTTCTCCTCCTTCTTCTTCGACCACTCTGGCTTGTCAGATTTCTTCTTATTAGCCAGTTGAGTGAAAACACTCTCCTTTTTGACGGTCTTAAGGTTTGTTCTCAAATTCTTCGTATCCTCTTTCTTTGCCTCCGCCATCTTCTTGAACTTGTTATCGTACTTTGACACCTTCTTCAGCGACGGCTTCACGCTTAAAATAAATTGTGTGATTTATAGTCTCAGGTGAAAATGAAGTTACTCACAATTTTCCGCGCAAATCGTTAACCTCAATGTTGAGTTGGTTGATGCAAGTTTCGGTTTCCGTGGTGACGTAGTTGATGTCATACTTCTCCTCTTCCAAGGAACAAAGGCGAGAGAACAATTCGTTGTAAATTGTTTCGAGTTTTCCTGAAATGAAAATAATAAATGATTTCATCCTTCTTGCATTTTTCAAATGTTTACCATGATCATTGATAGTTTCAACATTTGGCAACGGGATAGTTCTTTCACTAAGAATCTTGACTCTCTCTTGTTCCTTGAGAAGTTGTTGTCTTTTCAAGTCTTCGGCAGCCTTGATCATAAGAAGCTTCTGAAAAAGGGGTGTTAAAATTCATCAAAGATATTTTACGAACTCTGAGTTTCTTCTTTCTTTCTGGAGTCAAAAATCCTTTCTTCTGCTTTTTTTGTCCAGCCTCTTCAAGACGTTTGCGGACCTCGGCTTTCTTGGCTTCTCTCTCCTCAGCCTTACGCTTCGCATCCTAAAGTCTGAGAATAAAAACATAGCTTTTAAGCTGTCTCCCAAACCTCGCCGTCCGTCTCGTTAGCCGGTCCGCCGTAGCGAATGCTATCCTCGAAGTGGCTCATTTCGGTTTTCCTCCTGAATACGGCACTCTTGCAGTACAGAGCAATTTCACAATTGTGTTTACGACTACTAAGGGGTGTGCCAAGCAATTTGGTGGGAAGCGTTAGACGACGGTGAGAAAAAAAGGGGTTGACTTTTTTGGTTGAGAAGTGTCAGAGTGAGACAGGGTTGTTCAGTTCAGTTCCAAAAACCGATTGATAGAAGATAGCGAGTAAACGGAAGGAACTAGTATGAAGTTGTGTAACACAATAGGAATGAAACCGATGCACACAGAAGTTCAGTGTAATTAGAAAGAAACCAATGGAGAAATAGCGGGAAGACTGTGATGGTGTTAATATAAGCGACTGACTGCTGGAAAATTAGTGCAGATCTAACGTCATTGTCAAAATTTGAGTGGCATGTCAAAAAATATGGGAAATTGAAGGTATGACTAACATGCGTTTGTCATGGTTTTGATGGATGTGAAAGAAGCAGTACAACAAAGTGTTCGTTACCTTGGCTCCAGCTTTCAGAAGAGATGGAAATCTAAAATCTAGGCATTTAGCAATTTGGTTAGTAACATCATTCTACTATAAATCACTTGACCAAATGAATCACTTACTTATACTTGGGAAGTTTGAAATTCCGTCGATAATTGCTACCTAGTACTATTACTTAATGACTGTCAGAGGATGGAACTTGTAACATGTCAAGCCTCGAGTTATCCTTACTTATTTATCACTTCTAAGTCCCGGACAAGACAGTCCACTCACCCTGAAATCATCACTGACCAAGTCAGCGGAATTCTGTGCGAGTGTTATAGCCTTTTGTAATCAGATTGTGCGAGTGCAAGCAAGTGAACAGAGGGATGAAAGGGATGAGGAACCAAGGAAGGGGTTAGTAGCGCAACGGACATGTTAGATGCAAGAAGTGGGCAGAAGCTAAAGGTTTTCATAAAATTATCCGAATCTGAGACATCGAATTTACTGTGCAAGTGTCTGTTTGAGTGTGCAAGTGGGTGAGAGTTGTTAATTAAGCGGAAATGGTTAGTAAAGCAAGTGAACGGATGGGACAACGACAAGAGAACATGTTTGAAGTGTCCAGAAAGAGTGGCGGCTAAGAGCTCGCAGACGGAAACCACTCCCCATTGGTAATTGACGGGTTACTGCCTTCATGAGAGGGAAATCTCTTATTTTCTCACTTCTTCTACTGCTGAACAAACGATCAAAAGTTTAGTATAGGAGAAGACTCAAAATAAAACGAAATCAAACTATTGACCGTATTTTAAACAGAATTTCAGCGTTTCTTCAAGGAGTACTGAAAATGCTATATTGTTCTGGTTTACAACCGAAATATGAGAAAAGTTGAGAAAAGACTGAGACTACTAGTAAAGTCTGGGGAAACCGACTGAATACTTTACTTCACCCCCTTCAAAACGCAAAATAAGCGAATAAAAATTTAATGAAGGCTTCGTATTATGTGACTAGGGGAGCGAAAGGATACTTCGGTGTTTGCATGTAGATATTTACATTTTCGTATGTCTGCTTTTATTCGGAGTATCTCAAATTAAATTCCTAGAATTTTATATTACAACTCTTCTAAGAAAAGAGTTATATGAAAGGACGAAGCAAGGGAAGGAGTGGGATGCCTTTGGTTTGGTTTGGGTTGGCAAATTAAAATATGCAAGGGTAGCACATTTGAATGGGATGAATTAGAAGGCACAGAAGAGACGACGCTGTATGTCGGTCGGGAAAGGGAGCGAAGGAAAGAAATAAGAAGAGGAAGAAGAAGAAGAAGAAGGGAAGGAGTAAAGTCCTGCAGAAGGGAATGGAAGAGAAAGGATAGCTTCGGCTCCTGCCGCTTCTTGTGCGGGGGTTGCGTTGCGCTTTGCTTTGATTTGATTTGCGAGTCTTGGATGCGATCAGACAGATTGTATTGAAGGAGCATCAAAAAGTGTGGTGTGGGGGTGAAGAAAACCGAGAGAGAAGAAGCTGCCGGAGACTGGCGGTGTCAGTTGGTTCTCGGTGCTCTCGGCAGTATAGTACAATACATCGATGGCGGCAGCGGCGGATCTGAGCTGGACATCAGAGCTCTGTTTTGATGCGATTTGCTGTCTCTCCAATCGCCGCGCTCTCTAGCACACGCTGATCATTTATTTCGAGAAACTCCGCGATGTCCCCTCCCGGATCCAACGAGTTTGTTGTAATACTCATTTCAACGTGCTCCTGAAGATTTCTGGGAGCAGAAACATTGTTTGGACCCTCTCGTGTTGCCCACATGCCTGATGCCCACCCACCAATGTCGGGTTTTGTTAGTTTTGCAATCGGATGTGTCAAGGAAGAAAAAACGGATACTTCCGGACCTAGTTCCTCAAAAGAGGGAAGTGAACAGATCTCAACTTAAAAAGAAAAAATATTGAGAAAAAAGTAGGACTCATGTGGTTGAAACCGCGAGAAAAAGAAACACGCGGTAATCACGCTGCAACGAGTAAACTTTATCATGTCATTAGCAGTTACTTCCGAAACGTTGCCCTTGGAAACAAAAGACCACTATCTAACTATGTATGACTAAAAACACAGAAAATGGAGAAATCTGGGATACGGAGTGAGGGACACGGGAAAGTTGTATCCAGTGACTAAAAAGTAGTGAATATGACATGTGAAGGATATCTTATTGCTTGCCATGTGGAGAATCTGAGACACATGTGGTGTGTATCCCTGACGCTGTAAACGTTTTCCCTGGCCAGTTATTCAAATGATTCCGTGTTGTACATTGTTTAGAAAAATAATATTTGCGTCAAAACATCAGCAGCGTACACATCTCAAACTTTTTTTTAAAGTATTTTCTTTTCATTTCCGTTTTTCACTTTGTTAGAAAAAGTTGGAAAAGTACACAAAGGACTTAAAAAACCAGAACAAGTTCCTTCTTGCAAAAAAATGACAAAGAAAAAAACAAAAAAAGAAGATAGGAATCTTTCTAAATGACAACATCTGCAAATAGAATTGAACAATCGAATGTTGGCATAAATTGAGATTGAAAGAGAGGAACAAGGAAAAAAGTTTGAAACTGACAACTAAGAATCTGACAACATTTTTCTTTTCCTTTTCCTTTTCCAGATTTATCTCATCAACACAGTCCGTTCATACATCGTCTGGACATGGCCAGGAAAGTGAGGCTAATCGAGGCGGCAAAACTTGCTAATAGAAAATCGCAATCTCCAGAAGAACGACACGGCTGCCGTGGCATTGTCGGCCACTTCGGTTCTGTCACTACCAGAATCGGTTCGCTCAGTTTCCGATTAGCTGCCATTTCCCTTCCGTTGTCTTGTATTCTGACGCTGTTCCGATGTGTCACGTTCCTGTCGTCTTCCGTCGAACAACCTTCACTGATAGTAACACGAAACAAACGCCCTCGTCAGACAGTCACTTGTGTTTTTATCCCCTTTTTATTTCCTTTCCGCCAGTTACTCATTGTCACTCATGACTTCTCATCTCACTTCCATCTCCGGTTCCACTCGATTTCTGTTCCAACCCCATTGAAAAGTCAATTAGACATTTCGTCCCTTTTTGTATCACCTGAACAGATGGGGGTGTTTCTCGTAGCGCAGTATCGTGTTGCAATGAACCTTGCCTATCCAAACACGCCGTACGCATTTTTATTAATAAGTATTACACCGGTGCTCGCCGGTCCGGTCAGTTGAGAGTGAAGACGAACGCCTCATAACTTTTACGTGTTTTCTCTCTATTTTTCCGTTTAGAAAACCAAGGTTAAGTTTTTAAATCCTATCAAAATGACCGTATTTTGGATTTGACTCTGTTAGCAAATATCAAGTATTGCTTACTCACAAGAGACCTGACGCTATTTTTTAATCAACAAACAGAAACAAGAACACGACGAGACTAAGCCAGTGTTGGTCAGTAGCCACCCCCAGTGGCCACCTCCCCTACTTCCTTTAAAAAAATCGTATTTCCTCTCATTCCTTGGCCTATATCGTTACATAAAGATAAATGGGTAAACGTTTCCTAACGAGATAGGTCACTGCTTACGTAACAACGTCATTTCTGTTTCTTGGTCTCATTTTACCCTTTTCTTCCAAGATCTCACTTTTGCACCATTTCCTGGAAAATAGAAACAAACTCTTTCTCGCCTTTCTTTCTTCCTTTTTTCCCTAATTACAACTCTAATTAGGTTTCAGTTTGTGAGTAGGGTTCAACTTCCCACATTTCTCGCATCCGTCATGCACTAGAGACACTTTTGTGCGCGCTGTACGTTTTCTTCGGAAGTTAAAACCATAGCCGGAATCATTCGAATTCTAATCGCTGTGAGAACAACTGGGGTTGCCAAAAAAATTGCTCAGACTTCTGAAAACTGCATTTTCTTCGTCTTCGTCTTCTGTGTCCTAAACTGAACCAAAAAATAACCTAGTCGTTGCCTCGCCCTCGGGTTTCCTTTATTATTTTTCCCTCCCGCCCGTCCGTTCCGTCCATTCTGATTACATTTCTTTCTCGTTTTCTCCGTTTCGTTAGACACCTTTTTTAGATGTGCTCGTCGATTATTGGCCTTCTCAGAAGCTATAGCATTCTATTACGCCCACGGTATTATACGTTTCATCGCGAGTCCTTGTTTGAAAATCCCACTTTCATCCGCTCACAACTTTTATAACACGCAACACCCGCTGTTTATGATACCGGGAAAGACCAAAAAATTGTTGAAATGCTATCCGTTTTCATATCTGAAAAACGCAAGATGTTGTTTTGTGGAGAGTGGCGAAATTACCATTGTTCTCAAAATGATGGGTCTATTTTTTGTTTTCGTCTGTTTTCAGTCATTCAGGTGGACCTTCCGAAAAATCTAGATAACCCGAGAAAAAAAGACAAAGTGAGAGCGACATGACAAAATCTCTCATGAACATAGTTCAAAGTTTAAAATGAATTTAGCTTTATCGTTACACTTCATGACCTTACTCAAGCCCAATCTCTAGTTTTATTCGAAAATGTTCTTCAGAACTTTGAAAGTGTGTATCAAGTATTACCATCTTGAAAACCAACCCTTCATTTGCAAAACTTTTTTTTCCGTTTTCTTTTTATGAACTTTTCCATTCTTAGAACCATCAACTGCCACTCGCTCGTCTACTCCTCTTGTCTTCTCACATTCTCTTCAAAAAAAACTCAAAACGTTATCCCTATTGTCCGGCAATTTCGTTAACAAGTAGCGGCGCCGGCTCTTTTAGCCGCTCTTCTTGCTCTTGCTGCTATTTCTCTGCACATCCCTCTAGAGCAACAAGTCATTCCCTCGCTGTCTCCATCTTCCGCGCACTCGGCCGTGTCCGCAAGGTCGCCGCCCGCCCCTCCTCTTCGTCCGCTCTCCTCCCTCCGCTTGCCTCAGCCCCCTTCTCATTGCCTGTGACTGTCTGCCTGTCTGACCGACTGCCTGACTGCCTGTTCTGATTCTGAAGCTGGGGGAGAAGGAAAACGAAACAACTTTTCCATTGCTACCTCATTGTTTCATATCAACACCGCCGCCGTACCCCCTGCGGATCATAATGCATATCATATTCTAGGACATTTATGATATTCGAATTTCCAAACTGATATCATGAGTTCTCTACTATTCGTGGCTTTCTTGGTCACACTCGTCGGCTCAACGGAAGCTGATCTGAAATTCTCCCCTTACAAATCCGCTGAGCAGTATAAATGTGGATCGTTTATGGAAGACAGGAATGGCCGAAAAGCAGATGTCGTCCTCAGCTTCTACTACAACACAATCGACCAGTTTATCACATTTCTGTCTTCTCCGTTTCCCCATCAAGGTTAGTGTTTTGCTTCTTTCAAAAAATTCTCGGAATTTCGAAATTTCTCGGTTACACATCGCATTAGCAATAAATCCGCCGCCCAAACCAAATCGGGAGGAAAATGTAAAAAACGTGACGGAAAGTAGATCATGTAGAAAAGAGGAAAAGTAGAAAAGTAGAGAAGAATTGAGAAGAACTAGCCAGATTAAGCCGTTCCGCATGGATTCGTCCATGATACAGATATTGTTGAGAAAGAAAAGGGAAAATTGATGTGCCTCATCCCCGACCTCCCCGAGGTTTTCCTCTCTAGGGAACGCGTTCATGAACTCTATATATTTTCGTTCGTCCGCTTTCGAGAAATTGATGGATGCATGTTGCTCTGTTAGCTTAGAAGCAGTAAGCCTTGGAATTTTTGTACACGATTCATATGTACAAATGAGGTAATCCGCCGTCGTGTCTGCGTCGATTAGTATCTTCGCGAATCAACTCAGCAAACACTTGAGACAAACCAACCCAAAAGCGCCTTGGCGCTCTTCTTCAATATAGAAGAAAAAGGAGAGAGACTTCCACCCAGCCCGCACCATACATAAATTCCGCAAATTTCACAATCATTCACCACATTTATAATTCAAAAAAAGCGGTCAATTGAACAACTTCCGGGGCCTAGTCACATTCATTCCTTTAAAACTGAGAAAAAAAAGAAGTGTAATGCAATATGTACTTGACCACCGCCAACACCCACAATAGCGCCTCAAAAATTCTCGACGGTAAAAATGTGTATTGCCGGCTTGCGATTTATTCCGGTTTTCACACTGACATTGACACATTTTTGTGTGTAAGGGTAGGGCAAATTGCATCGACACTCACTCAACCTAACAATTGACGAATCTCAAGTGCAAATTAGATAGATGGACACAACAATAACGGATTATTGGGGATTTTCTGAACAGTTTGAAATGTTGTTGTCGTTTCAGATCTTCTCAGCAATCAGGCACTCATTGGAGATGTTGATGAAATTCAATCGTCTTTGGAGAAGAAGTACTGGCAGGTCAGTTTCTTTTGATTCCTTTTTTCCCATCGGAGGGTCAAAACGTCTTTTGTCTTTCTGCTTACTTTCGTGATGCTCCATGGCGGGGTGTTTTCCGCGCGGGTCAAACCCCTCGGTATCTAAATCCTTCTGACCAACACGCTTAGCGTAAGTGACCCGTACACTAACTGCTTTCTCAAACTTGATTACGAACCGAACCGCCCCGCGCCAAAGTTTGTATGCATATGATAATAGGATTTAGAAGAAGGAATTCCTGCCTCTTTGTTGAAAATGGAATTATGTTTAGTACGTCGGATGGGCGGAGGAGAGCGGGGGGGGGGAGAACTTGATGAACGGGACATGTTCGTGTCGGCTGACAATAAAAAGCGCCGGCGTGGGGCGGACAGGGGATTTATAGATCTATCACCTTATTGATGCCTTATGAACCGTTCGTTCGATATCGGGTTTATATGCGTTTGCAAAGTTTCATCTGTTATATCGTTAGATTTTATGATGCATAAAGCTACATCAGACGTTGTGATCCGAGTGTTGGCATACATTTCTAAAAATAATGATTCTCAGACGCATCAATACAAAATCTAATGAAATTTTCACAAAAACTTGACAGAAAGCTGAGTTGAGCTGTTTTTCCATTTTTAATCAAATCAACTCAAATGATGGGTTTACCCAGACTTTGTGCTGGTGGTCAGTGCACAAACCACTAAATGATTCACGGCGACGATTCGCATATTTGCCGACCAATTTCGCTCAATTCTCCGGCTCTTGCCATCACTTTCCAGTTGGCTGAATCATCACTTTCCGTGTGTTTCTGTTTTGCCCTATAAAAACATGTGAGCCCCCGGATTGTCGCAAAGGCAAACAAAGCTCGGAACTGGAATGCGTGATGGTCAGTCTCAGCAACACCGAGCTCCGCGTGTATAGCTCTTTTCATTCCCATCATGCCGCTAAGCGTTCTGCTATTCAATTGCGACAAAGTATCGAATAACGCATGTTGCGCCCAAATCTAAGATTCATGCGTGAGAGCGGCAGTCCACGGCGTGGCGTTTGGGGAATTCAATTGTTGAAGTAGCGGAATTACGTTGGAGGAAACAATGAAGGGAACAATAATGCGGACGGAACTATAGTGGTCCTCAACTTGCTCCATCTAATTTTTGTGTCACCTCGCCGCTCCATCAATTTCACAGCTCTACAACAACCAAAGCTAGTCAGATGAACTTTTGGGAGGAACAATTTTCTGGTTTTGACGATGATTCAGTATCGGTTCTTCTATCTCTCATGAAAATCTCCCATCTGTCTCGCTTGTGACCAACAAAAAAGGTCGATTGGTAGGGAAGCAGTAACAACAGCCGGCGACACAGATCTTATCGGAGGTTTCCATTCATTTCGTCTTACTTTGACAAATTTCAACAAAAAAGGAGAAACCGACAAAGAACAGCGGGGGAAAGCGGAGTTGTTTGCATTTTACACAATGTGCGATCCTCTTTGAATTGATTTAGGTTTAGGTAGCCGGCGAGCACGAAACAGCGAAAAGCAAAGAAACTATTTACGGTCAGGGCGAGCAAGCACGTTTTTAACTGTTTTCAACAAACTACAAACAGATGACTAAGTAGCCAATCAACACGTGTTTCTTTTTCAGTGGATCGAGTGGCAGAAGGGATGGATTGCTTTGAGTGCCGGACTTATCGTCGTCAGCATTCTTTTTGTCGTCTTATATGTTTTGTACAAGTGGGATGAAAATGAAAAAAAAGATAGAAAAATTAAACTCTTCAGAATGTGTGTTTGCATATGCACCAGTTCGTCAAAAAAACAGAATACTGACGCACGTTACGATGGATGCAAAAGGAGTTTGTGCAACCTTCTGCTTTTTGGTCTTGTCAGCACCAACGCGTGAGAGTCGTATGGAAAACATTGAGAATCATCCAAATTTTCAGATTTGTCGCGTTCACTCTTCTCATGACCAGTCAATACGCTCAAATTGGTTTGGATAAGCTTCCAAATAGAATCAATCAGTGTATAGACGATCTTCAAGTTTACAAGCGAGACAGTGACATGGTGGATATTATTTACCTATTCAACATTTAAAATATATGTTTCAGAGGATCCGCAAGCTGCTCATCGAAGACTATCAAGTTCTGAACAGCACGATCACCAAGCAATTATCCTCTGCTGGACATAATGTGGTGGATCGTGTCAAAAAACTCACTGGCGCGCATGTAATTGATGTTTTCATGAACGTTAGCAAAGGTCATTTGTACTTTTTGATACGGTTAAATAACTTTTTCCTTTAGTGGCTACCGATTTGCACAATGGTTTGGAGTCTGTACATGGGAAGGTCAAATTCTTGAACGAAGAAGGAGCGAGATTCGAGGTTTCGTTAATTCTTTCCTATTCTGGGGGATTAGTCTCATTATAGGCGGAATTCTCACGACTGCGGAACACTGCTAATGAGGAGCTCGTCAAGTGTCTTGAGAATGAGCTAGAGCCCGTGCGGAGTATGTGTGCGAAAGCGGAACGTCTTCTTGAAAGTCTCGCTGTCACCCAATTCAAAATAGATCCAGTTAGTCAATTGTCGGGGACTTTTGCATAATTTCGTTATTCAGAAGTTCTTGCCGGCAGCGACGGAAAATGGGCTAACGGAAATTGTCAATGCTAATATAACTCAAGTTTTGGCAGCATCTAATGCTCAGTTCGAGCAGTTGGAAAACAGAATTCAGCATGAGATAGATAAGGAGACACACTGTAAGCGAGCAAAAGGGAAAGTGTCAGTAACATTTAAATGTTAATTTTAGCTGCTCACAACATGTTAAAACAGATCAGTGATGACTTGTTCCTAGTAGCGGAAACCATTTCAACACAACTGAGAAAAGTCAACTTTGAAGGACTTTACACCACTGTTTCTTACGTTTCGGATCCAAAAAAGACACCAACACTCAAAGTGATCCAGTACAGGTAACACCAACAAACATACTTTCCCTGATCAATGCCTTTTGCAGTTGGTACGTCTCTCTGGTTGTCACAAGCCTCTTCATCTTGTTGGCACTGGTTTTCTTGTTCGGAGTACTTTATGGAATCTGTGGAAGACGACCAACATACTACAACGACGATTGTTGTGTGAGAAGCACTGGTGGCAAATTTTATTCATTGTAAATTGTTAGCAAACATTTTGTTTCTAAACAATCTTCTTTCAGTGGAATTTGGGTGTTCCTACTCATCTTTGTCTTCTTGGCAGCTGGAACAACAGTCGTTATGTTTTCAGTCGGAAACTTTTCAAACTTGGTCTGTCAGCCACTTAGGAATCCATTGAGCCATCCTGAGTCTCTATCAGTATGTGATATTTTTTCGAAAAAGTTCAAAAATACGACTTTTAGCTTGCCGAAAGATACATCAATATCTGGAAGTCTGGTCATACGCCTGAAAATGATATTGAAGCAACTCTTCAGTCGAGGTCGCCAGCTGAAATTATCAGAGCATGTTCGCGAAATGAGACATTGTACAACTTCTACGAGTTTGACAAAAAATATCATTTGAATCAACTCCAAGTAGCAACTCTACTAAAGTCATATACCAAGTACAAATTTCAGGATTTTGAAAAGGAATCTTATAATCAGTTGCAAATCTTCTTGAAGACGACCATGGAGAACATGCCGGAAATCCGACCGCTTGACGCTTTCATTTCCAGAAGTGAACTCCAGGATTTGGAAAAGCTTGCTGTTGTAAACGTGTCGAAAGTAAGCACCCAAGGATTAAATGCTGTAAGTTTTTTCTTGAAAGGTTGAGGGTTAAGCAGAAGAAGAAGTTTTAGATTAAACACGCTATGGACGAGTTGGATTTGCTCTCAAAAACTCGCGAGTTCGAGGATTCACTTGATGCTAACGCTGGAAGGCCAAAGGCTGTGACACTTGTATTAGAACAGATCAGAGAGCTTGAAAATCAGTTTGCGAAACCTCTTCGGAGCAGATTGGAATTTTTGCACTCAAACATCACCCAACTTGACGAGAAGCTCACCCAACTGCAAGTCCCTGTGTCATCCCTGCTTGTGAAACTCCAACACGCACAAGCACTGCTTGCCGAGAACATGAAAGATCATTTCGGTCGAGCTGCAAAGGAAGAGTTCCAGCAAATGGTAGATCACATTGACCAATACATTTCTCACGTCAAGCATCAGGTAGTTGTCAGAACAACTTTTTTCAATCTAATTTTTCATTTCCAGATGGAGAGCGAAGTCACATCCTGCCAACCACTGTCCCAGATTGCCCGGCAAACCACTGCCGCCGTTTGCTCGTACACAATCGACCCATATGTATGAACCGGTATTCAAGTGTTCTATTTCTTGTTTCTTTTCAGAACGGAACATGGATGTGCATGCTGATTTGTCTGATCCTTCTGGTTCCGATTGTAGTCATATCCAATTCGCTGATTAGCCTGTATTCTAAGATGCACGCTTTTCCGAAATAGTAAGTAAAATTGATTATCTAAAGATACAGTTGATCTAAAATTTCAATTTCAGTATTGTGGAACCTCCATCCGAAACGCATCATATGTCCTCTTTCATCACAGATACGTACGACACAAGGCCGAAACCGTAGGTCGTTGCGGAAAAAAGGAATTCTAACGTTTCGAACATTTTAGGGGATATGCAAATTACACCTACACCGACGATTACCAACGTACTTATCGGTGAAGCAGTATATAACTTCTAATTTCTTGTTCTTGTTCTCACAAGATCATTCTCCAACTTTTCCATTATTTCCAGCTACTTAATTCATCAGTGCTTGTATCTATGTCGACAATTTGCATTTGTCCCAATTGTTCTTGAACCTCTTACGAGTATGATGTTCCCATTATCCTTTTCATTCTTCCAACCCAGTCCCTCATTTCTACCCAATTCCCATTTTCAAACTCTTTTCCCATTCTCGCTCACATTACGCACAGTTTCACTTCAGTGCCATTCTCCTTGAACTGAAATTAAAACGTACTCATTTCCTCAAACTTGATCTTCAGTTGTTCAATCACTTTTCTCTAATTTTCAGTTTATTTCGTTTTCCTTCAGTTCTTTTCTCTTTCAGCTGATTATATTGTCAACTGTATATTTATGTGATGATTTGCTTACTGCGGTTCCGTTTGTTGAAATGAAATGAAACCTATGAAGTCTGTTGGTATTTTGTAGGTTTTCCGACAGATGCGTTGGTTCAAAAACGGATGGAGTCACGGAATCAAAATTGATAAGAAACCGAACCATGTTTGATAAGGTTTTCATTCTGCTACACTGAATTTTCGGCTGATTTATAGTCTTGTATGTTTGCATTTTCGACGTGCAAATTTTCTACGTGCAAAACTTTTCACAAAAAAATTATATCTTGTCAATGTTTTTTTATTCAACTGAATAAAAAATTTGGAAAAAAAAAATTTGGAAATGTGATCAAAATGTAGACATTGATTTCTCAAATTTCAATTTACCAAATTAACTTGCTAACCCTTCTGAGAAAGACATGTGAGGTCGATTGTGAGGCCAATCTTCTCCTACTACTATCTAATCACGATAAGGAAAGGCACGACGACACTACATCGTAGTACAACAGGCAAATGCCCTTGGTTGCCCTCCGATAATCAATGACTGTTTCCTTTCCTATCAGTCCTTCTGATCGTTAACTTTCATTCATGTTTTCCATGTTTTTTTAGAGAGATTTTTCTTAGGAATAATTCTTTTTCTTTTCAGGAAACATGAGTACAACAATCCGTGCATCCCAACTTGCTTCTTCTGTTTCTGCGGCAACAGAAGAAAAAGGGCCATCGATTTTTGACATTCTTGCCCAAGAAAATCTTGCGTCTTCAATCAAACCTGCACTAGAGCATCTTGTCAAAGTGATTTGTGTCTTTATTCAAATGTAAAAAAAATATGAATTGTAGTATCTGGCCATCTTCAAACCTACAAAATTTACTTTGTCAGTGCACCGAAACTTTGATGAGTACTACCTCCTCTTTGATCACCTCCTAAATAAGTATTACCTGAGGAGATATGGTTAGTTTTAATTTTGTTGTCATTTGACTAATTCGTGAAACTTCTAGGTGCCTCATTTACTGAAAACTTTTATTCAATGAAAAGAGTGTCGACAACAACAGGACTACCACCAAGAAAGGGAAGCGCGCGTTTTATTTCTCTCTTAACACTTGTCGGATGGCCGTATATTGAGACCAAACTAAACAAATTGTACGATCAATTAAAAGAAGTTTACGAAATTAGAAGCTGGGCTTCTGTGACTGTGAGTTTATTAATAACAGGAAGCGAGAAACTCAAAAAAAAAACGTTTTCAGGACGTCAAATCAAAATGTCAAAAGCTGTTTGTAGTTCTATGGCCGTACGTGAAAACCATTCTGAAAGCAATCAAAACAGCTCTCCAACTTGCCTACATTCTCAATCGCAGCTCAATTCATTCTCCTTGGCTCTACTTCTCCGGTGTCACTTTGAAACATCTTACACCAGAAGATCTTGAGGCATTCAATTCAGTTCCACTTCATCTTCAATCTGGGTAAACTAGTACTCTTTTACAAGTTGAATGTGCATGATGTTCGTTTTCAGATTCTTCAATCGCATCTGGAGATTTGTCCTGGGACTTCCAGGAATAGTTTCCCGACTCTTTGCATATGGGTTGTTCTTTGTGCAGTTTCTAGATTATATGTACAACACCGATCTTGCAAAACTTGCAAAGACGGGACTCAATCCGAATGTCCCACTCCCACCGCATAAAATGGTAAAAATTTGATAATAGTTCTTCGTTGATGAAACATTTTCAGATCCTTAAGGAAAGTGAAATTCTTAGTCTCGACACAAACAAGTGTCCCATCTGCTTGAAAAAGAGAGTCAATGACACTGCCCTTTTTGTCTCGGGATATGTTTTCTGTTATACATGTGTCAACCAGTATGTCAACACATACCAAAAGTGAATTGCATCTGAAAGTTGTTTTAAGTTATTTTATTTCTTTTCAGATGCCCAGTGACTGGATGCCCAGCTACCAACCAACATCTCATCCGTCTTTTCGTTTGATAAAATGCATCGTTCATTCAATTTTTTTTTCACTATCAATAAATCAAAAGTTTCAAAATCATTTATATCCAAATAGCATTAAAGCATGTGCCGCAATATTGTGAAAGTCGTTGTGACAAATCAAACCAAAAATATACAAAAAGATGCCAATTAGCATGATACCATTAAAAATATAGTTACAAATTATTTTCATCGATGACGATTGTGGGAACTTGATTGTTTCCAGAATCCATTGTTTCGCTGACATTTTTGCTGCGACGCAATCCTCTTCTCGGGTTGATTCTTGCGTTTGTGGCGTCCTTCTTGATGGGACTTCTGATGACATATCTGGAAAAAAATTATTAGAAACCCTTTGTTTCTTCTGAGTAGTATTCTTACACAATGTCTCCAGATTCCAGTTCCAAATCTTGAGCCGGATTGATTATGACATAGGAAATCAGCGCCTTGTCATCACTTCCTTCCATTACTAAAAATATAAAAGTTATATCAGTGTTTTGTAAGAAACAAAAAAGAACACGCTAAAGCAAGAAGTATAAACTTAAAGAAGTAGTTTTCAAAATCAAACTAATTTCTTACTGTGAGAGAGAAAAGTTCTAAAAGTAAAAAAGTCAAGTTGAGTTTGTTTTGGCTGTTTCACACCACTCTTGGCAAATACCTGAAGACGTGTACCCTCTGCTGTATCTCCAATTAACTAGAAACCTTAATGAAGTGGAAAACAACTACGGCTACTACGCTACTCACAAGTGTGCGAATCTTTGATATTCAGAAGTCTCATCCGGTTCTTGACATGATCGTACATGTCTTTGTTACGCCATATCTCGGAAGACTCGAAATCTTTGCATTGTTCTTGAAGATCCAATGAGACCTGCAAACTGGTATCAGTACGTTTTTTGAAAATCAGTTCACTAACTGTTTTAGTGTCCATTTTCTTGGTTCTGAATATTCCGATTGGAATATCTGCCACCGATGAACACAGTTTCTGATACAATCTTCCATAGTTCCTTATCCACAAATCTTCTGATGTTATGACAAACTGAAATTTGTTATTCTAAACATTTTGCTTTGAAATGCCGTATTATACCGATGTCAAATATCCGCCATCCTTCTGTTGATCAATTCCCAACAAAAGTCTCACAAGATCAACCACAAATGGTTTGATAATTGCCTAAATAGTTTTTTGTTTTTTTAGCCTTTCTTTTTTTTTTTCCTTACTTGATAAAGAAGTCTATCCAGCATATTAGCACTGAACACTCCTCCTTGAGCAAACGGAAGACGGAACATGAACGGCATATGAGATCCGCGTTTTCTTTCTTTTTTCTCAAATCTTGATTGAGCAAGAGAGTATGCATTATTGGGGTTGAACTGCACAAAACGCATGTTTGTGGCATGGGTTAACTCAGTGATCATTCGTAAGCGGGGGAACATTCTGAAACATAGCCATAAAAGAAAACGTGGTTTTGAACGCAAACCTATGAATCTTTTGAACTGTGATTATGGTACTGCAGTCGGCGGTGTGCTCCTCTGCAATCACTGCAGTTTCTTTGACAACTACAACATGTTCCGCACTGCTTACTCCCGCCCGGAGAAGGCAATCCAAACTAAAATATTACTTTTATTTGCAGATATATTTTGACTCTTCTGCTTACTTTCCAATTTTTCCCTTCATCCAGTAAATATCTGGGAAATAGGAGATTGCGTCCAAAAAGGCTTCGTTCAGAGAGTCTTGCTCTTCCAATTCCAGCAAAAGAATAATGGGATGCAGATCATGAACAGGTCGGTAATAAGCTCTCAAGGGAATAACTAAATTATACATTCCCGTGCTAGTTCTGTCAGCAGCAAGAATGATTGGTCGATTTCTCCATTGATATTCGTGCGCAGAAGTTGCCGACTTGTGAGCACATTTCTCATCAAGCTTTAGGCAACACAACGACCGTCGTTCCTTCATCATGTGACAAACTGTGTTTGAAGTTCCGATGTAGGTTCGAACTTGTGGGTAGGTTCTCTGGAGTTTGTGTTGAATGCAAGGTCCCCTGCACTTGTCGCAGATTTCTTCCTGGTCTGAATCGGAAGAACTCTCCAGTTTTCCTTCCGTCACCATGGCAATTGACGGACGACGACTTGATTGAATGTGTTCTCCGACTTCAATCAAATTTATTTCGTCAGCAGCCTTTTCCTTCTTCCTTCTCTTCTTCCTGGTTGTTAGTTCCGTTTTTTCGGTTCTCGGAACATCTACTGCCACGGTGCCAACATTAGCAATTGTTGAAGCAACATTTGCTCTTTTCTGTTGATGTTGGATTCCTTTTCGGAAATCAGTCAGTGATTCCTCATTTGTCAATCCCATGTAGTACACAGTATCAGTTGGCTGGATAATGTGAGATGATCCCGGATTCAACTTCATCTTAGTCGTATCTCCGTCGGGTGACACCGCGATTAGGCCGATTCCATATCTTAAAACAGATGAGGATTGAGAAAAACATTATCCGAGTACGTACTCTTTGTGTGCATGGAAACTCGTGCTGCTGAAAGATTTCCCAACATATTCTCCAAAGAATCTGCTGTCTTGCACTTTAATTTGGTACATTTCGTTTCCAGAGTGAAATCCATATACTTTGTGCCATGGTTCAGTGGATTTTTGACCCTCTCTGCAATAAAAATCTTGATGCTAGAGTTGACTTGTCTATCTTACTCTCCACGGGAAGTGTGCATTAGAAGTGTGATAAACGTTGATATTCCGGGACATATGCAGTTGTTTGCAAGAAGTGCGTATTTGAACTCATCCTCACAAATCAGAACTTCTGCGTGTTCAATGTGCATTTTGGTTTCTGCTCGGAATATTTGAACGTATTGACGGACGCTTGGCGCAAAATCCTTAATGGCCCACGACCGAAGAATTGTGTGCTCATCAGTAGCGACCTTTCTGTTGACGTGCCGGGCAGACAGAATGAAACACGCCTTGGAGGTTGCCACATTTGCTCTGAAACACGAACAATCCACTTGAGAATGTATAAATACAAAGAACAAACCTTTCCAAGTCCTCGTCTCTCAAAGAGCTTCCGCGAACGTAATGGACCCGGTTGTTCCACAAAGGGATCTTCAACAACATGCGAGTCTGGTTGTCCAATTCAGCTGGCGAGAGCAAAACAACTTGAATTCTCTAAAACAAAAACAATTACAAACCCAGGAAAAAACAATGAAGACTAAAAACCTGGTTCTCGGTATGAGCATAGAACTCTTCTAAGAAGTCTCGGATGAATTCAACCTCCAATGTTGTAATTGTGACAACGACATGAGATTCCACACCATTCCATCCACTCAGATCTGATCCAGATTTCTGACGTTCGGACCATGTCTGACTCAGTTCTTCGAGTTGCTTCGGAATCAAACCCAAGGCAACACAAATGAGAATCATGACACAAAGTCGAGATGCCCAGTAGTCAGGATACCAATCTCCGTATCCGACAGTTGAGAAAGTGACCATTACAAAATAGAAAGCGGTGAATAGATCAATCCGTTTCCCTCTTGCGCGTTGTAAGTGCTCAATACTGCATATTCCGGTGAAAATCAAGCAAGCGAGGACTGAGAATAAGATGAGAAGCTGGCGGAAGAGAGCGGAAGAGCTGATGAACGATTTTCTATTCAGATCGTTCTGCAAATATGAGTTTTACTCAGTAGATCAGTTTGGCACCGCATACCATCATAGCTTGAAGAGCACCTTTGGCAAGCCAGCAGTTTAAGAACACCGGGACATATAAATTGGTCAAACTGGGAATGAAGATCTGAAAAGGTTCTTTTCAGTTTTCAATTAAAGAATTAATAATCTAAGAACAACTCCTAGATAATAAAACAATAAATTTCAACTTACCGATAGAATAAATGGAAAACTGGTTACTAATTCAAGCAAAAAATGAATATTGATGAGTAGCTTGATCACACTGCCCTGAAACAAAATACTACCGTTTCAAAAATTCTTGCGATTAAAAACTCACGGAATAACTCAAATAAAATACCAATATTGTGTACACCATACTGATTAAAGCAAACATGGTTTGTAGAAACCAAATGTTAAAGCCGAAATCTACCCATAATAAGTACTGGCTAAAAACGTTCAATTTTTTGATTGCAAAAATAAAAAACTTACTAAACGATGACGTCTTCGTCTATAGTTCCGTTTATATTCGGATAAGGATCCGGATACAGTCGCTCATCCATTATAACACGGACACAGTATAATACGCATGTCAGCAACTTGATCACCACATTGATCATCCGAATTCTAGCACCTAAGAAGAAAAAGTGTTCAAAACAGAAAGTAAATTAGGAAAAACTCACTGATTCTAGGATTTTCAATGAACCACTGCTGAAGCTGATTCTTGATGTTCTTTTTTTCTCCATATTGCATCCGAGCACTGAAAAATGAAAATTTTAAGAAAATCTATTGAGAATTGTTTTCTAAAAAGTGTTTTTTAATCATTTCACTGCATTTACTCTTGAGACGCTTTAATTAGATAAACCTACCCCATAATGAGTTTTTCAACTTCTTTTTCAGGAGCTATTTTTCTGTTTTTCTTGTGGAAAACCGGAAATTGAAAAACTGCTTTGGCTTAGCAAAAAGAAATGCGAATGTAGTGTAGAAATGGAAACGGAAGAGAGCAAACGACACATTTATTCGTTCCCTTTTCAATTTTTTATGAGATGCTCTTCCGGTTTTTCACTTTTGAAAACGTGATAAAATCCAAAAAATAATGCATAAAGTGTCAGAACACAGAGATCAACACAGATCGGTGATCCTTTTATGTTGAATGAATGAACTGAGCGAGTGAATATTCATTTTGACGAATTTGCCCACTTACGGTGTTTTTTTCACAACTGGATCACTCATTCTTACGGAAACAACTTTCGCTCAGGAATTTGAAGAAGAATCTTGAAAGCTGCCGAAAAAGGCAATAACACTCCTACGAGCCGACTTTGTATGCTTCGGACTCCAAAAAAGAGAGCACTCCCGACGAAAGAAGACGAAAAAAGGAGAAGGAGCTCATTCGTTTCTTCTTTTATCGTGCCCGATGACAGATGCTTGGGAAGAAGCCAGTAATGAAAGTGCTCCTTGTTTTAGAAATGGAGAAGACCATTTAAAGCCAAAATTGTCATTAATTTTGCATTCTAGATTTTTTTGGTTGAGGAAAATTTCTATTTAGACTGTTTCCTCAGACAGTTCAAAATCGACTCACACATGTGCATTTGGGACTCTATAATCAGCTGGCAGAGAATGACAACTTTCGAGACGGGTGTGATGATGGTGCATTGACGCCCGATTATTGTCGGCCGACATTGAGTGAGTCGAGTATAATCAGTACTCGATAAAAAACTCGTTTTGTCTCGTTTACACTTTTAGCTCGCAATCGATAGGAAAATTTTGAATTTTAATTTGATTTGAGCTAGAATAAAATAGCAGGTGCCACACGCCCGAAGGCATAAGTTAGCGTGAGAACGAGTTGAATGGACGAAATAAGTTAGAGTTATAGTTATGAGTTATAAGTTGAAAACAGAGTTAGAATAAGTAGTCAAATTTGATTCTGATTCTGCCAATTTGCTCTTTCTATATCTTTTTCTTCCACCTTTCCTTCCAATTCCTTCTTGCGACCACGGCCAATCAAAACTTGGACAAACACCCACAACCGTTGCGTCTGTCCTCATCTGTTTGCACACAGACACCGCAACGAAGTATTAGTTTCGTTCGCAATAGGTGCACAGGTAGTGAGGCAAATGGGCAAGGCAAATAGTTCTTCCTTGGACATGGGTTGGTTGCCCTCAATAAGGCTCCTGCTTTTTTCCACCTGTTCCTACTCTCAGAATCCTCTACTTCTCTACTACACTCCTATTTCTATTCGCCCCATTCCACTCTATTACTTCCTTTTTTTCTTCCATACAAGGCAATCTACGCTCAATTATTTTCCAACTTCTTGCGCCCTCTAGTGTTCCCACATCTCTATTTCTCTTCTCTGTCTCTATTTTTGATTTCGCAATTGTATCTCTCCGGATTGCTTCGAATGTGCTCGCTTATATGAAGGAAAAGAAGAAGAAAACAGCAAAAAGAATTACACTGCGTCAAGAATCTGCTGGGTGCTGGGTGCTGGAGAAATCCCGTTGGCCGAGGCTTTCCGGCGTGCAAGAAGTTCCCCAAGTTGATTGTCCTCTTCGTGCATAGTTAATAATGTCAGCTGAACAGTCCAAAATGTCAGAAAAATTTACGAATAACGTTTTAGCATGTGAGCCAGTAAATAGAGAACAACTGGAAATTTTTTTCAAAAAAAGAAAGAGGGTTAAAACTCAGGAAGTGGTTCAAAAAAGTCAAAGCAAGAAGCTAACCATGTTTATTATTCTTTCTAACTTACTAGTTTTTCCTTATTGGCCTCTGGGGTTTCGGAGGGCACGTTGAAAACATGATAGCATCACAAAGGCTAACCTAACTGACGGCTCAACTGACAACTCGAACAAATGACTCAGATCAACTGGCAAATTGATGAAAGGGCAAAGAACAGGTGGGATGGGCGCAATGAGAGAGTGCGAAGAAAATGTAATAAGTTCTACTTTAAAGCAGCAGAAAGCAGAAAAATGATTGAAGTATGAGTTATTGAGCGGAGATCGGAACAGAAACTGCTAGCGAAGAAGATTTTCATGGAACTGGGTGTGACAGCGGAGAGCAGAACAAAAAAGATAACAAAGGAGAAAACATACTAATTCTATTCTCACCCTTAGGAATATAAGAGAGATGCTCAAGTGTCTGGAAGCATGGAAATCTGAGAAAGAAGCAGCGAGGCATGAAATTGAACTAATTAGTCAAGCTTCACTTGGTTTGTTCAGTTTTTTGTTTTGATTTCAAGCAATAAAAAGCAACATAAGCAACAAAAGCAATTACCCTTGTTACAGATAGCTTAAGGAGTCAATGAGAAGCAGGAATAAAGTGTTCATGCCTTTTCCAACCCCATTCCTATGCTTCACCCACATAATACGAGTAATAATTGTGCAGAGCATGAATAGATTTCTTCTTCAAACGGACCAAAAGAGGAGAGATAATAGACGTTGGTGAGATATTCAGACGATAAAAGAATAGAAGGCGGCTAAGAAAAGGCCTCCAGATTCATCCCAAAACTCCCAAAGGATGACCAACAGCAACACAACAAAGATGGAGAAAAAATAGATGCAAAGTCGAGAATCCCTGCTGGCGGAAACGCAGAACTCGATTTCTTAGAACTTGTTGAGTGACTTCTCTGAGGAGAGGCTCAAGAACATTTTAATTTTGACAATTGGATTATCAACAAGAATTTGGAAAAAAAGTTTGACTGAAAGAGTTTGCTGACATGTTCTCATTTTTTAGCGCTTAAGACTGAGTTCCGGTTTAGAGATGGGGGAATTCGTAAAAAGTCCCAAAGTCAGCTTTGTCCTAACACAAAGTTGATACGCTTTGAACTAACTAGTTGAGTGGAGAGATGCATAGAGCGATGTATAGCTGAGCATGCAAGAATAATAAGAAGTATTCATCCTCTCCATCAAGTGAGTCCCCAATGCGAGCAGTCAATGAAGGAATTTTAATCAACCTTCAACATCTGTCATCACGTATAACAGAATAAGAGATGCGGTGGTCCATGCTCCGAGAGGAAATATTGAGAAGATAATGCAAGACATGTATCCATTCCCTCCACGTCTTCTTTCTCTAATTCGAGTCCACAATCCTCTTTTCCCGTCCCTTTTGCTCTAATCCGTTTTGCCCTGACTCGTTTGCATTTTTACGTTTGTTGTTTTCTTTTTGAAATATGCAGAAAATATGATCTTACGTTTCACTTGAGCGAAATATGTCTGTCAGATGGGATATTGACTGTTTGAAGTCGTCAAATGATGTGGTTGGAGGAAGATCATTCATCAACGAGGCGTACGAATTCTTGTACACTGTTCCATCGGCCTCCGAGTCCGTCCGGGCAATATCTTAAAATTCAAGCTTTGTTCAGTATTGAGGGTTTATTATTCTTGGGAAACTCAAATTTTTATAACGAAAAATGGATTTGAGGTTCAGTTTCAAACACAAAATGCTTTCACGAGTTGATAATCAGAAAATCAGAGAAAACCAATTTTCAAGTAATACGCTCACGAAAATCAATCAGAATCTGCCCGCGAGAAGCCTTGACCAACTCACCATCGTTATCAAAATATTCCTCGTATTCCATCAAAAATCACTGCGAATGCTAGAATATTCTAACCGGAGAGCAAAATAGCTAACTCAATTTGTTTCATTAGCAAGCTGCGATGAATGTGTGTTGGTTGTGCTCGGCAAATGGAAAAGAGCACATACTCTCAATTAAAGACATTTCATCATTTGCTCTGCGGCAAAGTCGCCGTCTTTTATGCTATCTGGACGTTTCGAAATTCACGTCTCCGTCCAGACTGAAACAGCCGGAGGGCGCAAAAGTGAATATGAGAATGCGAAAGAAACGAAACGAATGGCAATGGTCATTTGATACTTTGGTATTGGAGTTTTGAGAGTGTTCTCAGATTGAGCTCTATGCTGCCGTCTTAAACTCCAGAGCACACAAACCAAATTCTCTTTGCCCTACCATCTTCATCGTGGTCGATTAAACTCAAACAAGACGGAATACGGCGAAGACCAGAATATTTCACATCGTCTGACATGTTCCCAAGAAGAGAAAAATGTGGCTGGTGGACTGAGAACTGAGAAATAGTTTGGCGGCTCTATTGCTTTTCTTCCGGTCATTTGTTTTGCTCTAGTTGGCTGGGCAGACTGATGAACGAGAAAATTGGCTGGGCAGCTAGATAATTATCTTTGCAAATTGCATTTCACCCAGTGGTCAGTTTGAGACTTTTTCTGGGTAACAATCTGTTTTTCAAATTTTTCCATTTTCAGTACTGTTCTTTTATTTTTTGTTAAAAAAGTGATTGTGCAGCCAGATTTAGAACACGGATTGCAGTTTTCTTTCTTAGTTTTTCAAAATTGAAATTGATGACTACTAATGTAATGTTTGCGACAACGCACTTGAAACAAAAAAAACAACTCAGTTCACAAACCTTCTCAATCTCAAACACAAACTTTTGAAAACTTACACAAAAAAGGAACATACGGCATTTGAACGGTATCGTCGGATATAGAGCAAACGAAGAATGAATTCAGTCAGTCAGAATAAAATATTATCAGTTTGAAATAGCGAAATAAACGAATGAAACGCACGACGACAGGCTCAAATACGGACTTATCAGTTATTGGAATTGAGATAGAATTGGAATTCAGAAGAGACTCGAGAAGGCTCCCACCAGATTTGGCGCGCTTTCCAAATCTGTTCAAGTCGTCATCACCTTCTCATTTGTATTTATGACCGAACAAGTCACACGCGCTACGGACACCTTTTTTTCAGAAATACGGAGGCTTATGTCCTTCTTGAGCTGTTGAGTCGTTGTTTCCGTATGAAATCTATTCTCGACCCCAATTCAGAAATGGCAGAGCAGAACAGAATAGAATATGCGGTTGGCTGAGATCTGGGCTCTCTCTTCCTTTGGCACTTGCTGATAACAATTACAGCTTATAAGAGCTTTTTTGCGTAAATAAATTTAGATATAAGATATATTTGAGAGAAGACGCGGGAAAATAACTACTTACTAGTATATATCAATCGTCTCCTCTCTTCATTTGTCCATTGCCGAGGCAACACCTAAATATCAACATTTTTAATGATACATGGGGCAATTTCCTAGAATATTTTTGAAACACGATTGTTACTGTGAACAGCAAAAAACTCACATCATGCAGAGGATATACCATACCAACTCACAGACAAAAGCTCACGTAAATCAAACTAAAAGAAAGAAAATATAAGAGCAACATAAGGAGAAGTGGGCTGAAGAATGATGAAGGAAGAGCAGTTGTCATGCATACCCGATTCGTATACTTTGAGGATCATGAAAGCATATCGAACACTCAAACCGTGAAAAAACTAAGCAAATACCTCGTCATCGTCGTCCATGCCTTCTCGGTTTCACTTGACAATCCAGTGCAAACTGCAAATTGTGTGTTGAAATTGTTCAGATTGCGCGAACATTCTTGGCATCATATCGCACTGACTAATCCGTGTTTTGAAATGAATTTCACGACTTGTCGTAAAAGGAAAATGTGCGAGTGTATGCACTCGGTGCACAAAACGGATAGAAATTGGGAATCAGATTAAGTTGGCTTCCATCTCGCACCCGCACAACGACACCCAATAAAACTTGATAACATGTATCGCGTTTTGTTGGTTGCACAAAAAGAGAAAGTCCTGCGAAACAAAAAGAAATGGCAGAGAAAGAACGGAAAATGACAAATTGAGAAAAACGACACCCGTCGACTTTTTGGCGTTTTGTGCGGCGCTTTTGGCACATCAAAGTTGCTTTTTCTTTACTGGCAATGGAGACTTTGTCACAAAGGCAAAACGAGCCTTTTCTGTTTGACTGCACATCAGAATTAGACGTTGGAAATCAGAATCTTTGGAGTACATCATACAGAACTGGAAAAGCATTAATTAGTAGAAAAGAAAACAAAGATAGAAGCAGAAGAAGATTTTTTGAAAGCAATTATTTATTGACTTATCACACAGAGATCACCCGGTAAAAAACGAGAAGAGCACTTTACGGTATCAAAACCATTTTAGCATTAATTGATATGAAAACTATACAAAATTTGGGAAAAACTAAACAAAAAAAGTGTTATCTTGATCGGAAAACAAGGTAAAGCCCATAAAAAATGAGATGATATACAACTTTCACAATTGAACTGTGAAAGAACAACTAGGTGTCTATGAGAAAATCAATATATACAGTAACTATTGAAGGAATTTGTGCGTGAAGACTTGCTTAGCCGATGGACGCTTTGAGGGGTCCGTCTCCGTTAGTTGCTTCAAGAAGTCACGCTGAAAAACTGTTTTCGTAAAATTAAACTGTTCCGCTTGACTAACCGAATCTGGATAGTTATTCAAAATTTGTGGATCGACACCTTTTTGATAGTCTTGGAAAGTGTGAATGCGTTCCATAGACGTCGCAAATGGAATGATCAACTCGGTGGCGACAAGACCCAAAGCGAAGATATCCACTTTCTGCGTATACTGTTGATGGTTCAACTGTTCCGGAGACATATATGACCGTGTTCCAACATTTCTCGTGTGTTTCAAATCGCCTTCAGAGTCTTGTTGCACTGTGATTCTTGGAGCACCGTCAGTTTTGGTTGCCAATCCAAGGTCTCCGATTTTCAGAATTTTGTGTTCTTCAGTCGAGTCCAAGGAGAAGAATACGTTGCCAGGTTTCAAGTCTCGATGGATGAATCCTTTGATGTGGAGGTAATCCAGTCCGCTAGCTAACTGTTTGATCCAATCCTTCATTATGATCAGGTTCCGGCTCTCAACGCTCATATTTCTTTTGATCCAGTGTTCGAGCGTCTTTTCAGCACATAACTGCATCACAATGTACAAATACGCGCATTCTCCGTGTTCCGACGCTTCTTGAACTTCCAACTCTTCATTTTCTGTTGCGACGATAATCTCCTGAAACAATTGATTGATAACAGGAATGACTAATACCGCTTACTTTTTTGAGTGACATTTGCTGATCAATAACAGCGATTTCATTTTTTACTTTCTGCACTTCTTCTTCATTTTCTTCGGTTTCATTTCTGAATTCAATGCCGCCAGAAGAAGAGTATTTTCTCTGTTGGCCAAGAGAAGATTCCAAAGAAGACGAAGAAGATGATGAAGACTCTTCCGAATCCTCTGTCGTATCAGATTCGTCATCGCTGCTTGCAAAGCGAACACTTCTGTCCTTCGGTATTTCGGCAGTAGTATCCGACTCTCCATCTAGCAAAACATGATATTCTATTCATTCTTTTCTAAATCAAATAAACTCACTCAATCCCCTCTTGCTCTCTGAAGTTGTTCGTTTTGCTCCGACCTCTTGTGGTTTTATGTCAGCACTCCAACTGTCTTCTGTGGTCTTTCCTATAACTGGCGGCATTTCAAATGTTCCAGCAAAAGAAGCACTGTCTGCTGACTTGACTTGTGGAGCTTGCGATGCATTTTTCTCCTCTTTTTTAATTTGCTTAAGTTTTGCCAGTCTCTCGGCTTTCATTTTGCCAAACAGCTTTCTATCCTCATCTTCTTGGTATCCTTTCGGCGGTCGTTCTTCCCAAGCGTAGAAGTATCTTATGATTGCTGGGTGATCAATCAATGCAAGAGCTCTTGCTTCACGAAGCACTCGGTTTCTTGCTTTGTCACTGAAAACTGTTGGTTTTGCAAAACAAGATTGATTGAGTTTACTTGTCAGCCACAGCAATTCGTTTGACCGCGTATTCGTTCATATCAAGTGCACTTTTTGCTCGGAAAACCACACCAAAACCTCCTTGACCAATCACTTTCTTGACTTCGAACTCGTTGGAAAACCGGCTGGTGAATCCTTCGAGACTCGACCGAGAGATGGTCCTGTTTCTCATCAACTTCCTTTGGTCCTCTTCTTCGACAGAAGTATCATCCGTGTCCAAGTCGGTTTTTGCTTTTCGTTTTCTGATATGGACCACTGGCGGACTGTGAACTTCAATGTTTGACTTTTCCGTGATCTAAAAGACTATTTTAGATTTTTCAGATTTAGAAATAATTTACCAATGGAACCAAAGCTCTGCTCGAAACAGGGACGGGGGGTTCCGCGGGAAATGGAGAACCCCGTAAATCGGAGAAGTCATCACCAATTTGATCCAGTTCATCGTCGCCAGGAGCAAATGATGTGGAAGGGGTTGATTGCAAAATGAGCTCACTATCGCTACTATCCGAACTGTCTCTAAGCTGGCCGATTGGTTGTGTAGGTTTGATAAGTTGATTGTAGACAATTGTTACAACAACACCAATTAGTCCAGTGCACAAGCTGATGACTGCCGTTGGGTTGATAACGTAGCTAAATATAGTTTGCACAAAGTTGATTGGAGATGGTGGTCTATATCGTGGAATTCGTGTTTCGCTCTCTAGAACCAGATATCCATAATCGCCACCTTTCGATAAGGATGTTGACCGCAAGTTCTCCGTACTAATCTTCTGAGCATTTGGATCATCATTTGGAGCAACAATTTGAAGTTTTCCACGAGACGCAGCTGACTTTGATGACTTATCCTCAATTGCTTTGCTTTGGGAATGCTTGAATGCGTGCTCCAGCACAGTTTTCAGTCCAGTGTCACCAATTTGATAAGCCAGCCCACTTGTCACGGAATTCGCCGAGCAGAAACGTGGATTTGTTATTTCTGTCATACTGGAAAGTTCCGGCAGCGAACTCATCTTCTTCTTGAGATTTCTTTTTGCTTTGGGGCTCTGGATGATGAATGGATACCCATCAGAGGTTCCCATGTACAACAAAGAGGACTGTGTTTTTAGATTCCGTTCTTCCCGGTGCATCACTTCAAACTGCGTTGTGTAAATGTTGCTTGGGTTAAAAATGGAGATCTAAAAGTGATGAGTTGAAAGAAAACACGTGTTGTATTGCTCACCTCTCCGATAGTGTTTCCGTTAACATGCCACACATTAACAATATGTCCGTCCACAGCAGTTTTCCACTTTTCCATTTTGTTTTCCATAGCAACAACAACTCCATCCGGTGGTTGCAACAGGAACTTGTTTTCGGAAGTATCAAGGTTCTGGACGGTTATTCCACCGGCCAGACTGACATCAACCTCGGCAGTCGAAAGGTTCCATCGTTCCACTCCACGCAACGTGTCCATTGCTCGAATCGAGTTGGTGATTCGTTTGACAAGAATAATTGGATTCTGAGGCAACTCTGCGTCGGGGTTCCCACATGAATCCACCGAGCACTCGTATTTCTTCTCCCCAGTGAACAAGTCGAATCCTTTTGTTGTCACACTTTTTCCCCCTGCTACTGCGTCCTGTCCTAAGCGAATCGTTGATTCCAGTAGGGATTCTGTTGTGATTGGCAGTGGTTCGATGAGATTGATTTGTTGAGAGTATGAGAAAAGCCTGCCATCCAGTGTGGGCATCAGTTGCAAACTGGTTCCGCCAATGTCGATTGGCTGAAAACCAGAGTTTATTGTGTTAATGAAAAGATACGACCAAATGCTGATATTTGATGTTTGAAAGCTAAGTTATCGAAAAAACAAAACAAAAAATTACCCCAGCATTATTCAGTGTTCCTTGCAACATGGGGGCATCCTCATATCTCCACATCAACTCTCCTGTTTCTCCATCCAATGCAGTGACAGCTCCATTCAAAGTAACGGCAATGATAATGTTGAGGTGTTCATTCTCTCCACAGAGCGGATCCCGTACATATCCATTCTGAAAACAAAAAATAAGTGTCCAAATTTTAGACAACTCTGAAATCGAACCTGACAAGAGCGAATGACTTCCAAGTCACTGTCGTCCTCGATATACTGCTGACCATTGTTGTACGGGACCAAGGCCATGAGAAAGACGAGAACAACTAAAACTATAAAGAACTCGCTCATCTCCAAGGACTTTTTTACAATGACATCTCCACCTGAATTTCAAATTATTATCATCTTTGGTCTGAGTTTCTTTTTACGTGAAAAATTGATGAAAAGGAAAACGTGACAAAGTGAGAGAAAAATGCAGTTTTGGCACGTGTTTTTGGTGTAATGAAATGCTTGGGGCAGTGTCCGTACAGACAATTCTGTTTCACTGTCTGCGCACTCCCCTCGTTCATCATGTGCAGGTTCTCGAACATTCCCGTTCTTAGGCAACGTTTCAATCGGGAATAGCGAGTTTATCGATCTATATTTCTTTTTCTAAAACACAGATCGCAAACAATGAATAAATTGAAACTCAGTGGTGGAGATGTCATTCAATAATCTGTGTGGAAAATCAAGAAAACGCAAAAAACCATGTGATCTTGGAAAAAAGTGTAATCAAAGTTTCAGTGATTAGAACGAAATGCAAGCAGAGAGTGTGAGTGAAAAGAAAATAGAAGGAACAAGAGATTGAGGTGCACTAATGACAAGAGGTACTCTGAGCGGAATGCAGTTGGTGCAAATGGTCGCAATTGCATCATGAATGACGCGCAATCGCATGGTGGACAAGCCCAGCCGCCTGATCAGACTTTGTTATTCACCCGTATCGCGTAGTCATGATGTAATTTTTCAAAAAGGTAAAATACTCCATTAATTGTTCATTTGAAACCAATTCATTTGCAATTTAAACCTTTAGACAAGTAGTCCAAACCTTTATCGTCGACATACCTACAAAATTCATAATTCTCTACTGACAAGCTTACCGTTCTACTGCAAAACCAAATTTCCACACTGAACCGATCAAACCGTTATCTTCTCGAAAATGCACCAGCACTTTTGTTTACGTTGATGAGTCAAATTTGGTTGAAATATGTTCTGCGGTGTATACTACGTTGGGAAATTTTCGAATAAATTCGAATATTCTGCGGAGTTTGATTTCCCGATAAGAGTTCTGTACATTACGAAACTTTTATATTAAAATTTGACTATGTATTCTTACAATCAAAACAAAAACAAAAAATACAAATAAACTTTGTAAAAAATTTGTTAAATTTAAATTCTTTATTCACAAATGCAAAAACGTTAAAAAAAGGAGATCAAAATTTTATCAAATTTATACTAAAAAATTGCTGAAACTTGTTTTGTTTTTTTCAAACTAAGAAATATGCTCTGTCCATTTTTTTTATTTCTTAACGAGCTGCGATTGCTGTTCCATCTCGAGTTCTTCTACATCGTCGGAAGAATTCGGCCATTCTGAAACCCACGCATCATCACAGGGATGTAAAGAACCAAAACAAAATCAAAAATACCTGGCAAACAGCATAAGACCAAATCCGTTTGTTAAAACGCAAACTAAAGCTGGATAAATGTTCAAATCGTGTTCATGAGCGTAAATGGTCAGGAGCACTGTGTACCACAAAAGAGTAAACTGCAGACCTTTCACAAAATAAATCCGAAGCTCGATTCTATTCAGTTCACTAAAAAACAATCAAATTTTGTTTTATATGGAAACTTACCAAAAATGGACATAGAGAGCGGAATAATCAAGATCCTTGGTGACCAGTCTGTTCCAGAAATTGTTCTCGCAACAACAAAGAAAGCCAACCATGTAGATGTTGAAGTAAAGTAGCATCCCAATCAGAAGACTGAAAGTTGATTTTTTTGTTTTATAATATGGATTTTTGAACCTTGAGACAACGAGGATGACTGTTGGAAGAACCATGGATAACGTTTCCTGCAGATCCGCATAGTTCGTGACTTGCGACCAAATGTGTGATGCAAACGTTGCTAACGTCATAAACGAAAACAGAAGAGTGTACCATATAGGCATGGTAAATCTGGCTGCTGTTAAGGATCGCACTTGAAGATCTGAAAACAAAAAGTAAATATAGAAAGAGAATACTGTTTAGGTACCGGCTCGATAATGATTGTCAAACGACGCCGAGGAATAATGTTTCATAGTCACTATTTTTAGAAGCAACGGTTTCTCCTTTTGCAGATCTTGTTCTCCTTCTTGGATTACCCGCATGGCTTCTACTACTCGTGGCATTGGTACTTGAACTCTTTCCGGGCCAACGTGTGTTGAAATATTGATAAAACATTCATCTGTTAGGACACCTTCTCTGATCAGATTCAACAATGCTCTTTTTTGATGTTTATCCATCCCACTGACATATTCCAATACCACATCACTGTCGACATGCTGTAATCGTTTTTCTTTGAAAATATTAAGACTCAAATTGAATCAAACATCTCCGTGATAGTCAAACGTCGCGTGTGGAGCATAACGTCTCTCTTCAAGGTCACCCTCGCCAGGAGCTGTAATAAACACACATTATTTATCACACATTTTCTATTCAATGCAGTCGGTGAGTGTGTAGTTATATCACAAAACGGGTGCATCGATTGCAAGAAACGAGGAATTGTTCTTGAACATTTGTACTGCCCTCCCTACCTGTATGAATCCATCGCAACCACTCCGGGCTCAGTTCTTTCAGAAAATCGCCAATTGAAATCGGAACTACAACATGATCCACAGAAAAGTTTCTGAACCAACAAATGAATTTCTTACTACGAGTTCCACGTACTGAGTATTCATGTGAAACATGGTATTTTCTGTTAGCAAACCATCTCTAACAGGCCTGAGTAATTTCCTAACATCAGCTTTTGCCATATTGTGAATATAGGTCATGAGCATTTCCTTAGACGTGACATATCCTCGGGAATTTGATGCCGACGGTATGTGGATGCTCATTTGACGTACAACACAAGACTAAAAGAATCAATAGCTCAAAATTGGTATCAATCAAATGAAAGTTTAAACAAATATCGCTGATCAGTGAAAAGAACGTCGTCACTGACCGTGGAGCTACATGGCTCTCGGGAGGACGATAACTCTATTATTAGTAATCGCATTAAACCAGAATGTCGTCCTATGTGGCGCTGACATGAAAGAGTCAAAGTGAGAACGACAGTCTTATCAAATACTGAAAACTGTGCAAAACTCGGGCTTGTTAATTTAATTGTGCACGAGCACGAGGTGGTTGTGATTTTCGGAGAAAAACTGAAAGAAAATGAACATTTTACTTTTTGTGTTATCTCATTTTGAAAAAAAACATAATCTCAATTTTATGTAAGTATACAGCTTTTTATTTTTTATATGTCAGTTTTTGAATTTTGAGTTCTTTTTTACAGAGTGATATTACATGTAATATAAGAAGAAGTACAATGAAATCAATTTAAAGCATTATCAACGACTCAGAGGATACTGTAAAAGGGTAGAAAAGGATTTTCAGAAGGGGTTCAATTTGTTCTCTGGTATAAACTCTTCCCGGAAGAGCAGTGCGCGTTTGTGTCGAACCACGTCATCAACAACCATACGTCGTCGTCTGGAAAGATAACATTTTTATTTCTACAGACATTTAGACAGCGGAAAAAATTAGAAACCTAAACTTGACCAATCAATGTTTCAGAGGCATTAAAATTTTATGAGTCTGTTTATATAGACAACTTTCATTTTTTTTGTATTTACTTTTCTACTGTTTCCATTATCAATTCAAATTTTCTTATTAATAGAAATAATTTCCACAATTCTTACCTGCAGTCAACTCCAGCAAGGAAAACAATGAAAAAAACCAGAATGGGAAGAACAAGGTTCATAGTAGGCTGTCACAAAGTGAATCGGCGGAGAATGAATCAAAATGAAAAATGGCCGAGAAGCGCTTTGAGTGGCGATCTTTTAAGGCAGCCTTGTACTCACTTTTCGTCACAGATGTTAGAAAAGTTTGTACTCTCCACCCCTTCGTGGCCTATAAAAGGTCTTAAAAGTAAATGGGCGGTACAAAGCCGTCGAGATCTCTTCGCAAGTCATACTCAAACAGGAGAGCGAGAGAAAACAAGACGGAGGACGCACATGTGCCTTGCCGAATTCGCCGAACTTCTCGGGTTGGCGGGCAAGTGAGGGAACTGAAATATGCAAAGCGTCGGAATATATTGTTCGATTTTATGATTTCAATCGGTTTTTTCTCCCTTCTAATCTATTCAAATTTTGTGACCAGTTCGCGGAACAGATTATTCATCAAATCGTGTGCTTTCCTATTCAAATTTTTAGAAACGATTCATCTACATTTGGCGAACTGAGAAAGTTATCGCGTCTCAATGTCTGGTCGCCAGAGGATATTAATCATTCGTTTATTGATCTTTCCGAACTTTTAAAAGATATTGAAAGAGGGATTAGTGAATAGGAAACAGAAGAAAAGATGAAAGAGAAGTTACGGGATTGGGGACATAAAAAGTGAACATCTGCTAATTTGTGAAGAAATGTAATTTAGTGTGATAGGTTTTTGGTTTTGGATACTGGTTGAGATAGTGCTGGAAAATAAAATAAATGATAATCTTCAATTGCACATTGAAGACTGAGTAATGTTATTGAAAAACAATAATGACATTTGAATAATCGAGAACAGATGATTGCCAATTTAGAGCTCCGTCTCATCGATTCCACAAGTGACAAAGATGTATTGTCCAATCAAATGAGAAATCTCATCAGCCTGAAACAAACAATTTCAACTTCTTGACCACAAACAAGCTACTTCCTTCAACAAAGCAAAAAATGTTTCTGCGTTTTGGCGGTCACAGTTTAATTCGACACTAGGGAACCCCCCATCACCTAATGGTTTGCAGCGTAAATATACAAAGACGTTTTATTGACCATTGTTTTGTGTACTGTTTTAATCGGGATCAAAAGTCAGACATTCTTGTACTGTCCGCGATGTCTGCTCAGGGACACCGCCCAATTAGCGCAATTAAACTACAATGTGGCCGAGGTCACTACAATTCGTTTGATCTCAGACTCTAATTTTAGACGTCAAACTTTAAGATCGCTTATTGTTTGTTACTCAATCACCTCATCTGTTTTGATATCTAATGTCTCCAAGCTCTCCGGAGTTTTGATAACCAATCGGACAAGTTTGTATGCAGTTTTCTTCACACTCTCAACCAATTCGATCTGAAAGCAGAAACATATCTGACAGTTCCTAACAAGTTCAAGTGTAGTGCACGCGAACCTGATCGAAGTTCTTCTGCTTGAAGACCTCTTTTGATTTAGGCTGAAGGAGTTGTATTCCTGTTTTATTAATGGTCAGGATCACTTCCGGCAACTGAGTGCCGTTTTCAACAACCGACTTCAACCGGTAGTTGAGTACACCGAACAGTGGCCACGTAGACAGGAGTTCTGAGAAACAGATTGATGTTTTTGTTGATCGTTGAATGATTCTATGTTTGGGGAATACCTAAGAAGTGAGACTTGGCCTCTGCCGGTCGCATCCAACTGCCGAACGTTTTCAGCTGTCTGTTAATTCTAGATACCATCTCTTCTTGGTGTCTGTGTTTTGGTTCGATCACACTTTTCGGCACGACTTGAGGCAGGGTTTTACTGAAACAAAGAAGCGAGACTAGAAATATTACTGTTTGGTTGTTTTAGCTAAACGATCAAGGGCAATTTTCTATTTTTCAGTTATAGATACAGTTAAACAAATGGTCATTTGATTTTTCTGTTCTTCCCATTCGTTGAACAAAAAACTCGTTCTAAGATCAGTTTCATACTATATCTTTTATCAACTGACTCACACTGTCAGTCCCTTCGCATGATCCGGAAGTAAAAGGAATAAGTAGGCGGCTAATTTGATAATCTCCTCTGTGGTGGCAGCAGTCAATTGACCCAACGGGTTGGTCGAAATCATTGATCCGCGCAAATAATCGTCAATCACCTAAAACAGATACGTTCTTCACCCAATTCATAACGGTTTCGGGTCTGACTTGGTCAAACATCGAGTCAATGTAAGCGGCGTTATCATATCGCAATGGGTGTACCCAAACGGTTCTCTTCAAGAAGAATTGGAACGGCAGTTTCTTGTGTTCAATTTCAGTAATGATATCCATCAAGTAGTTGTCATTTTTGCAGTAGTTCAAACGCTTTTCTATAATAAAAAACTATTGAAATGTGGTGGTTGAAACAGGAAAGTGAACCTTTTCCGACAGTGTAACACAGTGAGAATTCTTGCTGTTCATGGAGGGATTTGACATTCAGAAGATTGCAAAGCTCCTGAATCATCTCCTCTGCCACAGTAATTGGACGAAGAGTTTGGGTGACACTGTGCTCACGAGAAATGAAGAATGCTTGACGGCGAAGTTGACTTCCATCCTGAAAATTGAAAACAAAATCTAAATTCGCCTTTTATCCCATGACATACAGTAATTTGTTGAACTTCAAGAGCATTCAACAAAACCTTGCGACCTCCGTACTTGAAGGTTTGAATCATATTCGTTTGGCAAATTCTCGCTGTGCCTACAAAACATATTTACATGAATAGAACTTATGATCTTCCTCTGCTAACCGTGGTACGGTCGCTGCCAATCGTCGGCGGTGTCTCCCAAATACTGAAGAATGTAGGGTTTCAAGGTGAGAGAAGTTGGGAAATATGCAGTGATGATGGATAGTAGACGCCATCCACGGAGAGCACTATCTGGTCTGAAATCTTTCAGATGAGATCAATGTTATAAATTTAAAAACACTGACTTTGTAGAGTTGTTAGCACTGGTTTGCTTAACAAGTTGACAGTAGACTTCGTCAATGAGTGTTGGATGTCTGTGACAGATTATAAGAATTTTGAAGACAACATCCGTCATTGACTCTGACTTCTTCTTTTGCTCATCACCCATAAACTTCATAATCGCTGAAATGACAAATCTAGTTTTCTCCATCCAAGTTTCATTCGTACCATGGAAAGTCTCAACAGCATGTTTGTCCTCTTCCGATCCCAAATCGTTGAGAAGTGAATGAGAAATTGGTTTATCGGTAAACTTTACAGCCTGGGCAATGTCTTCCCAAGTCCATTCCTCCTCTGAAAAAACACAACTTTTGCTTCGTGCTGTGTCATACGTAATACTGACGTTTCCTCTTATCTTTGGGTTTCCGAAAGTATTTTGTCGCAAAATCAAGCATTGTGTACCTCTCACTGGAGAATGGAACTTCATCGTCAAAGAATTTCACGCGTTCATCCTGAAATAGTGTTTCTTGACATATTCCAGCATCCTACTCACTCTTTCCATGCTTGTTTCGTATCTGATTGGTGGAATGTTATCCCCATGAGTAGAATCCACATACTGTGCCAATAGGAACCCGAATCTGTTCTCGATTCTACCGTACAACCAATTACCAACTGGCGGACTTTCTCCATCTGGCGCTTGCAACTGAACCGATTCAAATTATGGTTTGTGTCTTTCCCCAAATGGTTCAAACATTTACCAGTTCAATCACGTCGCCTCGCTTGAATGACAGATGGTTGACCTCGGTGGTCACATAATCTTCTAGCGCACGAACGAATTTTCTTTTCTGAACAACCCCACCCGAAAGACATTTCTCCAACGTTTTCTTGATCTGGGGAGCCTGATTGGTCTTGACTCTAACTGCAGAGTAGGCATTCTCCTCGTTTTCATGACGAACGTGAATTGAAAGAATATCGTTTGCTTCGAGGGAAACATTGGCCACAGTTTCAAATCTGAAGCAGAAAGTTGTGAAAAATGATAGAAGGTGATGAAAACTGACGGGAAGAAATCTTGAACTTTGAGTGGATGTTCCAAATCATGCGGCGTATGAACAATCAGTCTGATTCCATGTTCAGAAATGGCAAAAATGACACTCAATGACTCATCAGGGCGTTTTTCGATCACCTAAAGATAGAAACGATTTAGTGTGCGGGGTTCGTGCAATCTTCCATGTTCTCTCTACCTCATAGATCTGGTTGAAGTACAGTGGCCAATTACGTGCTTTTTCGATGATGGCGACTTTCACATCTGGGTGAATATTGGACTGGTTGTTAAGATCAGATGGAGGAATACTATGCGCTCCTGGAAAAAACATTCTTGAATAGGAAATGAAAAATGCTTAGTGTCTTACTCAGAACTTCTTCCACTTGTGCGCGATCTTGTGCGCGTATTCTGTATGGATACGAGTTCCTGCAGTCTTCAACAATTTGAGCAAAAACTTGATCAATGATTTGAATGTCATTGAGAACTTCTCCTGGGAAGAACATCTGGAATAACACATTATGTTAAGCAGATCATCAAAATGATACCTCTTTGCGAATGGTAAGTTTCCATGGAGCCTTTGTGTATTTCACAGCAGGTTTCTCAACAGTGACTGGAGCACGTGGAGGTTGCGTCAGAAGCGGCTCTTCTAGAAAAAATCATGTTACTCTTCAACATCCAATCAAAACAGAACATACTAGTGAAAGCACCCTTGACACGTTCTTGAGTCTCCGATGGTCGTTCCACAGAGTCTTTGATAACCCATTCATGACGAACTTGTTGCGGTGGAGGAGTTGGTTGGACAGGCGGACTCTAGAATTATTGTATTGAAAAGTTGCAGATTGAATTGCGGAGTGTGTTACAGGAGTGCGAACGACTTGTTGTTCCGTTGAAACCGGTGATGGAGTCGGAGTGCGACGCGCAGGAGTTGTAGGACGAACAAGTCGAACATTGTCAACGGGTGGTGGTAGTTTCTGTTAGTAAGACAAGCATGTTAGTTTGACACAATTCAAAGTTTTAGAAAAAAACGAATAAAAAAACCCACTCTCAAGTTATTGTTGAGCATGTAAAGAGCGTTCTTTGCAGTTTCCTTTTCATGGCGAATCACAGCTTTCTGCTCGTCCAAGTTGAAACGGTGAGGACTCAAATATTCTGCATTGTTGGCAGTGCTCTTGATAACTGGGTCGACGTATGACTCAGGTGGCAGACGGTTAAGTCCCTAAGAATTTAAAAGATAAGAATTCGTGGAAAGTTTAAGTGCGAACTGAAGACGATACCTTTCTCTCTGCAGCAGTTGGAGCTGGAGACGGAGAACGATAACTCGCAGGGCCACCATGACCGTTTTGGTACGGGAATGCTCTTGGAATTTGTCTTGCCAGGAGAGGGTTTTCCATTCTGGAAATTGGAATTCAAAATGTAACATGACCAAAACCAACCTTTCACGTGATCGCGACTCGTTTCTTGGCACAAGAAAATCTTCGTAACGGCTCGGCTGCCGACCAACCGGCGATTGCGCCTGTAATATTGATAATCAGAGGAATTTTGGTGGTATTGTCTATTCAATTTTTCTTTTTTTCAATGGTCATAAAAATATATGCACATCATTGTACGACACTTCATGATAAAAATACGTGTATGCGTGTGTGTGAAAAATGGTTTCTACGCTTGCCTTTCTTTTCTTCACTCCTTATCAGTAAGCAAGCTAAGGTTCAAAAATGCGGTATTATCATTCAAAAGGGGTGATAAACCACTTCAAACTCCACCTAATATTTAACAGCTAATAGTTAAAAACCTCAAAAAATTTTGTGGTGAAGCTTGGCTTGGAATTTCTGTTTCTCTACACAAAACTGGAATCAGAAAAGGCTCATGAAATAAAGAAAGGAATTTTGCTTTTTACAATTTTATAGCGATCAATGACCATTCGAGGGCAGTGACACAATCATAAAATATTCTGTGAAAGGAAAAAGTAACATGGAAAAAGGTAAACAAAAAATGAGAAACACAATACACAATCGAAACATCGCGTAGTAAAAATGATAGAGGGGAAAGAAATGCTGCAGCGAAAAATGGAGCCAACAGGAAATTTGGCTGATAAAAAACGCGCTTTTATTTCTTGATTGTCATTGCAACAGTGCCTTGGAGACACGCTAGTAAACAATGGACTTACCAAGTGTGGTCTGACGTGCATGTACTGCTCGTTTATGTCCGGTGTTCTTCTGAAAAGCAAGTTGAAATGTTTTGTTTGGGAAAGGGAAATACCTAGACATTGGTGGTTTCAGAATATCGACAGAAGGAGATCTCTTGGCCATATATCTTTCAACACCACTTTGATGTTTCCTGGATCTGTCATGAGTATGAGAACCTTGGCGTGCGAAAGATTTCTAGAAAATTGAAAAATGTTTTCCTTATTTTTATTTGTCTTTCAACCTGTTCCGATCCAACTGGCGACAACAAAATCATTTCTCCATGACCGTTCATTTGAACAGGCATCATGTACACTGGTTGGGATGGGTCGAAGTTGTACCCATTTGTCGAATGATATCTTGGAAGAGAACGTTCCCTGCTTCTTCCCCGATAGTTGACTTGGTCATCAGAAGACGTCGACTCATTGCTGTATGAATTCTGCAAAATAAAGTGTATCAAATCGAGAACAAAATCAATTTGAAATCAATCAGATGGAAAAGTGCAGATGAACTTACTCTCGACTGCGGGCGTCTTTCGTAGTGATCATGTCTTGGAGAGAGAATACGTGGCAAACTTTTAGCACGGTTTCTGGCTGGAGAGTCATCGACTCTTCGGAGTGTTGGATAACGAGGAGGCACTGGAGAATAAGTTTGTTGAGGTGGCTCGTAATATCCTTCCGGTCTCATTTTTGATCCTTTAATAGAACTCGCAATTTGTTGCGAAGTGAATTCAGGAATTTTTTGTTCATCTTTAGAAAGAACTTGTTTGAAGACTTCGTCCAAAAATTGATCAACGTCCTTTCCATGTTCTGGCACTGGCATGTTTCTGATAGTTGAGTATTGACTTGGCACTTCGCCACGTTTCATTCTTCGAAAGTCACGCGATCTAGTGGAATCATGGCCATCATAGAGTACGGGTGCCATCATCGGTGGGGCATCGGATCGGACACTTTGTGGAGATAGAATCGGCTCCGGAGGTTGGTATTGTGGAACTGGAAATTGCGCATTGAAATAGATTCCTAAGTAGTCTTTCTAACTTACTTTGAGGGAACTGTGGAACGTAGGAGAACTGTGGCTGCATCATCATCTGCTGTGGAATCATTGCGATTTGTTGACCGGGTATCATTGATGGAGTCATCATGACAGGTACGTACTGCATCATTGGCATTTGTTGCGGATACGTGAAGGTTGGAGGCGGAGCGAAGTTCATCGGCGTGTATTCCTCGTGGTGTTCATTTCTAAAAACAAATTGGAATTTTAAATGGAAATTTGAAATCAATACAACTTGAAAACAAATAAATTGAAAGTGCAACACGGACCTGGAATATGTTTTTCTGGGCAAAACTGGCGATTTCAAAATATGAGAATGATCTTGGATAGTCTCCGTCATTCTTAAGTTCTCTCTTGGACGAACTGTTTCATATCCAACGCGACTATTATCATCAAACTCCTCTTCTTCACTTTCTGATTTCTCTGCAACCTTTTTTCTTACTGTGAACTGTATTAGATGGTTACCATGTGTTATCTCTTGTTGAACAGGAACTGGTTTTTTCTTTTTTGGCAAAGTATATGCGTACTGTGCTTCCTCGTTGTATTCACGCACCAACGAAGATTCATCGGATTCAGATTGACTATCTGATCTCTCATCGTCATCCCTAAATTGCCTAATTATTAAATAATCACAAGGAACATTGAACATTAAAGGGGTATTTCTGCTTTCCGTTGGTTGTGGTGGCTGCTTGATCCATTCTTCGGGCGTCGGATACTTTCTTGGCTGTTTTGGTGTGTCAGGTACAACTGTTGAAGAAGTTTCCGTTTGTTCCTTTTCAATCTGTTTTGGCTTTGGTTTCACCAATTTCTCAGGTGGAAAATTAAAGAACAGATTCCTGAAACTACAGTTAACAGAATAACAAAAATTTCAATTTACTTTTGCTCTTCATCCAACGAAGTGTTCAGCCCTTCAATTTGGGAGAATACATCGTGAATGAAATGAGTGCCTGTTGGAACAAAGATTCTGTTTGGTGTCTCTACTTCGACAGTCCATCCAAGTGCAGTTCCTACTCCTCTGTAATGAATTTCGATTTATTTTCTGTATTTTTTGTATTTTCCCAAAACAAAACGTACCTTTGCTTCAAAATTCTCTCCGCAATTTCAGTAGTAGTTGTCCATGGATTCAAATGAATATCACAGCACAACCCATCGTAGCAGTTCACTTCAGCGACCGTGTTTGGAACGTTTGGTGTTGCATGGAGTTCCAGATTGGATGGTGGCAGTTCTCGAGCAATCTGAAAATCGTTCGGTATTTTCCGAATGAATGTTCTTTTTTCACTTCGCTGTCATAAATTTTGAGACGCCTGTGTAGTGTGGCAAACAACTGATCTTTCAGTGGAGATTGCTCTTGATTGAACACAGTGATGAGCATCGGAATCAGATTTTCTGTTGGTGGAAACACAGAAATAGCCATATGAATCAGTTTCCATCCGCTCTCAACAGCCAACTTATCGTTGTTTTTATGAATCTGATTGACAATTTGGACAAGAATCTCATCTCGTTGACAGGGATTCAAAATGCCCTTAAAATTGTGTTTTTGTAAAATTTTATTTCTGCAACTATGTACTCTCACCTGTTGTACAATGTACCGTCCTAAATCATCTTTCTGAGTTTTTGTCAGTTTTCTATCATTCATGTATTTCAGAATCAGTTTGAAAATCTCAACCGACAAACGGAAATCATAATCAGATTCTTTGTGCAAGAACGGAGTCATTATTGGTTCACGACGAGGTTCCAAGAGATGACCCTAGATATTTTTATTGATTTTTAGAACTTTTGTAATTAACTTACTTTGAAATTTTCTTCGGCATACTCTTCAAGTGACATCTTTTTCATATTGGAAAGGAAATGTTTGACTGGAGCTGTCAGATACTGAGTCAGGGTTTGTGTGGCTTCTGAGTTCAGATCCGATGGAGGACGCTCCAGAGCTTTCTTTGCTTCTTCGTTGATATCAATGTACCCAACAAGTGTGGATTGCAGTTGTTCCGCATTATCTCCACCCAACGCTTGATGGTACGCGTCTAGTCTCTTATTTCTCTTTGTGGTTCGTCCAATTGCTTTGAACATTTCTTCTCGTAAGGCAATATAGTTTCTTCTGCAGAATAAAAGCAACTTTTTGATTTCGCAAAATTTTGAATACCGATCAATCCACCCTCTCCACCCCGCTTGCAATTTGATGATGGCTGCTCTTTTCTTCTTATACTTTCTCTCAGCCACAAATGTTTTCATGTTCTTTTGAATTACGATTGCAGCGTCTCGACAGATCTGATACTGCTGGCTCTCGTATCTATCAGCAAGAGGTTCCCGCAGAAACACGTATTCCGTTCCAATTTTGAAATCATTCTCGTATTTCATACCTTGTCCTTGCAAAATGTCTTGTATTATCTCTTTTTCGTTTTGACACATTGCAATGTCTCCAGGCAAAAGACAACGATACCTGTAAAGACAAGACTGAAATTGAAACTTATTATTTATGAGATCGTACTGTCTCGCAAATGCAGTCTTTGACATTTTGACTGGATATCCTTTGGTTCGGAAATTCAAAAGTTCCGAAAGGAGAAGACATTTGATTTGACGATTGACCATAGGAATATCGAATTTCATTGATAATCGCTCATTATTTGTTTTAATACATCTCACAAAATGACAATGCGATCTGAAAATGAAGTCTTTACTACATTGTTCACTCATAAGAGTTTCCTACCCGTTGATTTTGTCCGCAATGTCATGTGTTCCACGAAGAACCAACTGAGCTTGGGAGACAATCACATCGGCTGAGTTTCCACTGTAACTGTCAACGAGGAGTCCGAACACCTAAAGTTAATTAATAATTTTTTTTGATTTTTAAGAGTACCGGATTTTTGCTTCCTTTCAACAGCTGCACCGCAGAAACAGATATGATCCGTTTATTTCTAGAGAAAAAATCGTTGACGTTGTACCAAGTTGTTCCAATACAATGTCTGACTCCAAACTCCATTCTTTCCTTATTTCGAGCCTGTTCATTAATAATAGGATTGCAGAGAATGATAAGGGGTAACTACCTTTCCATAGCAACTGCGATCAGTGTGATTTAAGTTACAATGCTCGAGATAAGTTTCGTGAGTTCCTTTGGGAAACTTGCATTCGTCAGTAAGCAGCGGAAGCAGACCATATGGTTTTTTGAACAGAAGTTCCACTGCTTTACCATTTTCGATACTTGTCGGAACCTTTAATGACATAAGTATAAACAATTTTTTCTTCATATAACGATGCGAAAGTTCACCTTGTACTCAACACTAATTCCATCCTTTGCATAGTCCACTAATTGATCATGGAAACAATGTTTCACAAAAAGATTTTCAATTCTTTCATTAACACTGTTGATCAAAAATTCCTCAACACCATTGTTGTTGTATTTTTCAAAACCGTAATTATCAAAAATTGAAATGACACCGGTATGGACTGGACATTTGAAGTGGAGCCCAATTCTGTGCAGTATCCATTTAAACAGTTCTTCGTACAACATCATAGCGAATGAATCTCTATAAAAAAGGAAGAATAAAAGATAACGAAATTATTTTGCAATTAACCTGTTGTCCAAAGCCGCATCTAAGGAAACTGTGGTTCCATCTTCCGATTTCGGAAGTAAAAAGTTTGAGAGCTTCTCAAAATCCACTTCTAGTAAGAACGCAATCCATTTTACTTCGGAAATGTTCCCGATCTCTACAATCTCTTGTTCAACGTTTGGATTGCGTTTGGTACGGAAGTAAACGTTTCCAATATGCAAAATTGTGGAAATCAACTTGTAAATGCTGACTCGATGATCATCGGAGAACCCGAGAACACTAAGAGCGTCTTCCAGTCGTTTGAATTGGTTCTCATCAGTTTGAATGTTTTCAGTGGAGTTTCCTTGGTTGATGTAGAAAAATTTCTGGAGACCTTTGATACCAAATTTCGATTTCATTTCATCATTCAATCCATGGTAAATTTCGTAGAAAATGTTGAAGTTTCTCTCTCCGGGTTTTTGTGAAATAACTCTGGGAGCTTCCAGTGGAACTGTATACTTCAGGTTCAACCCATGCAGAACATTTCTGAGAAAAAAATTGTAAAAATTGGTTTTTTTTTTGAGTTTTAATTGTAGAACTCAAAGTTACCTTTTATAGAAAAGATCAATAACACATCCATACCGCGTTGCCTCATCATTTTTCAATGTTTTCGCACATCCAAAGCTATGAAATACTGACTGAATAGCTGCTGCATGTTTTGGAGCAATTTTGGAATTTGGTTGAGATGTCAAATACTTGAAGATTTTAAAAACATTGTAAGACTTTCCCGAACCAGATTCTCCTCTGAAAAAAAGAATGATGAAGCGTGACAAGTAAACGAATTACTGACCCAAAAACAATAGCCTCTGCATTTGAACTCATGTTGGTTATTTTTGACAGAGCATTTCTAGCAACTCCAAAAATGTGAGCATTTTTCGAATGTGACAAATGTTCTGTCAATGCATTCTGCTCATCAGACTCTGATACCTTTTTGAAATTGTTCAATGACACCAGCACGTTACTAGCTTTGGTCTGAAAATTGCATTTTTTAAATCTAAAACTAAGATTTGAATAGGATAATTTTTTATCTACTACGCAAGTTGTGGCAGATCAATATCTTTGTAGCTCACTCACGTAGGTTGGTCCGTTTTTGAATCTCTCATGCAGATGTTGCGCAATACCAGCTTCAGATTGATCCCTGAAGCATTTTATTAGTTGTAGAAACACAATTGGCGGATTCTTACGCAATTTCTATGAGATTTTCCATCCCAGTGAAACCCGTGGTCATTCCAATGCACAATAGTTGTTAACTGAACTCTCAACTACTATACCAGTTCTGCAAGTTGATCACGTTACTAACTGGTAACAATTAGTGAAAGCAGATAGGAGAGAATCGGGATATTTCTTCCCGGGTGGCAAAGAAAAAGAGAAAAACAAGAATATCTATTTGATGATAAGAAGAGAAAAAAGAAAAGGGAAAAATAGAAGACAAGATGTTCGATAAAAATGATAAGGGGAAAAGATAAGTGCTTTGGAAATTACATTAAGGAGACATTGGACAAGATGCCATGAATAAGTGGATTAGGGGCTTACGTCTTAGGCGTAAAACTGAAGACAGAAAAATGCGGGAGAAATAAAGAAAAACTGCTTTGAACGTTATCTTCCGAAAAATTCCCAAATTGCATGTTGAACGTGATATAATCAATCACATCAGTATAGCAACGTGCCGGTGGGCTGTCGCGGGTCGTGTTATTCCGTTTTGCAACAATGAACATCCTTGAACTTCATTTCATCAATTCCGAAATCTGTTAAAATGATAGAAACTAGGTTGAACCGTTCAATCAAATAAGTTGGAAGACTGGGGACGAATATCTCGCAAAACGTTTCTTCTGCGGGAACAACATCGCCGAAGACGGATGTATAAAGCGGCGGGCAGCACCCGTTCATGGTCACTATAAGATCGAGTTATCTTATTATCACTAAACATTTCGGGATATATCTATCACTTGTATCTTTCTTTCCATTTCCACTCCACACTCGGGAAGAGATAGAATTCTTCAGGCATCCCACTTGGCGTTCTTGGTATGTTGCTTATCGGCCGTCGATGGAATAATCCTTCCATACGAACGCCCTCGAATATTTTAAAGAGGACGAGGGGCGAGACTGTTAATTCTGAACTGTTGATTTCGAAGTGTGTTCAAAAAAGTCCAAAGTATGAATATGAAATATTAATTCCAAAAACCAGCTGCTCAAACAACTGCCGTTTTTGATTTCCGTATTCGACCACTTCCGGCTTAACTGAGATAAATGTTTATTTCGTAGAAGAATGCAATATTACACAGGACAAGGAGACATATAAATCTATTATGATTAAGTAAGAGATCGCAAATGTCGAGTTGGGGGAGGGGTGTGCGGACAACGAAAGCTTATATAATTGTCTTGTTTTGTTGGAAGTTACAATAAAAATGATTAAAATATGAATGAAAGTTGGAGAAAACTAGAGAAATAGTGAAATGGGTGAGATCACACCATATTCGCCACTAAGTCACCGTTTCTCAATCCAGGAGGTGCCTGATGAACTGCTGTGTACTCTCCAGATACCCTGAAAAATGAAATTTGTGAAATCAGAAAAGTATACTTTCAATTATTGACTTTAGAAGAATAGAAAATGTCAAGAAGAGTTGCGTAGAAGTATCTTTCAGCATTCAACTTACAATGGTGGTTTGATGTCATTGTTGTTGGTACTAATTGTTGTCGTGTATTTGGAGTAGTGATGCGGATTGCGAACCTTGAACTTGTACAGACAGTAGGCAAGAAGAACAAGGATAATGATGAAAACGAGAAGAGTCACCAGAGGGGGCCCTGAAGAGAAAGCATGTTACTCAAGAAGCGCTCACTAATTCTAGTTAGGTTTTGGTTACTTTTTTGACAAAACAATGAAAAGACAGGACAAAGGCCTTGAAGATGCCCCCAAAACCTTGCTAGTTAGAGCTAGATGTTAAGAAGACATACAGTAAGCGCAGACTGGCGGAGAAATAACAAGATGAGGTCTGACCGGGTCGGATATCGTGTCGCAGGAAGCTCCCATCCAGCCGTCTTCGCAACTGAAATTTGAGAATTATATGACGTTGTAAAGAACGATTCGTTTAATAATTCAGAAGAAATTCCACTATTTTTGTGAATTATTACGTGAAAACTTTTTTCTTCAATTTTCACGCTTTTTTAAAAACTGGGAAATCAGTATGTTGGTGAACCTAACCAAAATTTGGTATCCTACTGAAATAACAGGTTAGAAACTCACACGCAGCTGAAGTGAGTGGTGGAAATCTCAACAAGGCATTGATCGGCATGTTTGCAGCTGGCCATTTCTTCTCCATAGCAGTAACGGAAACCTTCTGGCAAAATGTGTTTCTTTTCTCCCTTCAATCGGTACGATGCTGACATTCCCGGCTGAAAACAAACAAACATTGAACTCCGAGCCAAGGTTCATCAAAAAACCAACCGCTGAGCACTCATAAACCCCGTCATCCTGATCAACTTGATAATTGGCGATCTCAACGAACGAAGCATCACTGGAATGAGAAAAATGTGAGACTGGTTCCAGGATGGTAACTGATCAATCACTTACGCGGTGGTCTTGACATAAGCTGGTTTGATTGCTGTTCCTCCTCGCAACCATCGCAATGACCCGACTTTTCCACTGGGGTGTTCACATCGAATAACTACACTTGATGCCTGCTCTACACCAATAAGTGTCGTTCCAGCATGGGTTCCTTCTGAAATGAGTGCAATGAAATAAAACTATATTTAAACAGCATGAGTCAGAGACTGTTTTTTTTTCATTTCATTGTTTTCAAATTGAATTTTGATTTTTACTGCCCACTGGGTTTTGTTACAAAAAAATTAATAGAAATTAATATTCACCTTTCAATCTCAAAATGTGCTCTCCAGCAAATGTACTTTTAAAAATGAGGCTCAAAAACATGACAATTTGAGCAATGTTGTTCATCTTTGGGAAGTAGATAGTATGTACTGTAAGAAATGCTATAAGCAATAAGCAATAACAGGAATGTGAGGAATAAGAAAATAATGTAGAAGACGAATGAACGTGAACGATTCGGCTGGTCTGGTTTGGTTACCATTATTACTGGAAGAAACGAGGAAAAATAGGCGGAATAGGAAGACGAGAACAGAAAAAAGAGGATGCTAGACTGGACAGGACGGTTTATGGTAATTTGCTTTGCGTAGGCGCCACAATGGCAAACTGTTGTTGAAATCAGTGAAATCACTGAAACCGACTCAACTGCATACAAAAAATAAAATCGTCATTCTGCAAAAGACGTAAAGGTTTAGTGCATGTTGCGAAATATTTCATATTCAATGAAGATCAAATGAAAGTTGAAAGACAAACTTCTTTGTATTAATTAGTTTGCATTTTTGTCAATTCATGCCGAGAAAAAAACGGGAAAATCAGTGATAATAGTTTGAGTGAGCATGAGTGTCGATTAAAATGGGAATACCCCTAGCCAAAAATAGGGAAGGAAGGGCGAGTGCTTTCGGCTAGACAAACAATGAATAATCAACGTTTGAGGCATTTTAAAATTTTTTGACGGTCACTGAATAATAATAGGGAAGCGTGTGGTCTAACTTATATAGTGTTTTCTCTACTCCCACGTGTCATGTTTTGTTTTTTGATGAGCCCTCGACGACAAGATATTTTAAGGATTTTTTGCGGAGTCGGTACTTGAAAATCGTGGTTTGATATGATATCATTTCATCGAAACGTGCAAACATCAAAAAATGTTGGGGCGGAAATCTACAGAACACGTTTGCTCCGGGACAGGAACAGGAGATGTTTGTTGAGATCAAATCAACAGTTTTGTTCGCTGTTGCGGTTGATAATTGGTTTTTCTTGTCTTTTTCTGATATCATTATTTGAAGCGGGAGTATTGTAGATAAGGCCACTCCCATTGTGAAGTGTTTTGGAATTTCGGGAATGAGAAAAGTTTCAAATATTGTTCGAAATGCTCTATGAGGAATAAGAACTACACTCAGTGTTACTAAGATTTTCCCTACGGTTAATGTCAGCATTTTTTTAAATGATCTCTGTTTAATTTTCAATTTCCAACTAAAATATAATTTTGCAAGAACAAAAAATGGAAAACGTCAAAAGTTTTCGTAAATTGAAGCCTAGTATTGGAAACACATTTTTGATAGAAGATGTCATTTTGACAGTAATTGTCAGAAATTACCGCTTCAGAGAATGTCTCGAGACCACAAAAAATTCACAAAATGCGAAGTGATGTAAAAATTGAAAGGTACCTAGAATCAAACTTTTCAGTTTCGAGAACTGAAGTGACAGACAAGCGTGACCAAAAGAGGAAGTTGTAAATCAAGAAAATGAAACCAGAAGAGTTCACGACGTTGCTCCATTTTATAGAAAAGTGTCGATGACACATCGAACGGACGAATGGGAAGGATAGTCACCGATAGTTCTGATAATTCCCTCGCCCGTCTCGTTATCACACTCTTTTGCACCCCCTCCCCTCCGAAATGCCGATGTATTATTGACAAAACTATTTTCCCAAGACAGACTGGAAATGAGAAAAAATGGTCGAGTGGTAAACCTGCCTTTTTCAGATAAGCGTTTTGTATGGTTTGCTGAACTTTGCTTGGGTGAAAGAAGAAGAAGAGAGGCTCGTAAACTGAATGCGTCGGTTGCTTCAGAAGACGAGGTGATATCATTTCCATTCCCTGATGGTAGTGTGTACCTTCGCGAGGGCGGACACTCCTATTGTGCAATGGAAACGAGCAAACAGTCGGATTTACGTAGATCGGCGCAGTTGACAGCTTTTCATATTTGGAGGGTGTGAGGGATGAAAGGGCGATAAAGATCTCAATCGAGTCGAACCGACTTCGAGATCAGTCCACCCACGCGTTCGGTTCTCTTATTGCACCTTTTTTCCTGTTGCAGAAAGAAAACACAATTGGCACGGTATCAAGACACAAAATGAGGAAATAATGGTCAAGGGGCCTCAGCGCGGGCAGTCTTGAATCGTACATCGAACCACAGATAGCCTGGCAAAAGATTTATGTTCGAAACGGACATGATCTCTATTTGATAAATCAAAGTATGAGTCGGAAACCATTCCTTGTTATATGGTGACGTGGACACGCCGTATTGACCACAATGCGTGGGCCACCCTCTTCCAACCTTAAGGATTCATGCTGACTCAGGTTTTCCGCGAATTCGAATGCATTTTTATGTAAATATTCCTTTTGCACTCCTTTCTCTCAATGTCAATGTTTTTCCTGTCGCTCACTTTTCTCCATCAAAATCTCAATAAAGGTCAAACTATTGGTTCTCATCAGAAGAAAAAGTGATGTGATTTGTGGTTTGTGAATCGAACGAACAGCGAGACAACTGTTGACTCACAGTGCAAAAAAAATAAAAAATGGAACTCTCTACCTACAGTAACCCTTCAAAAGCGCATGTGCTGCATGAATCTCACGTGAAGTCAAGCAAATACAACAAAGGGGCTGTGGCCGTTTGGAAGGTACGGAAAGAAAGTGACCGTTCAAAAAATCTTAGGCCAACTGCGTCATTGAACTACATCCTCTTCCATGGATAGATTTATTGCTTCATTACACATCTCTGATGTTATTTATCTTTTTCATTTTGTAGCTTGCTTGAAGTCCAAAAATTGAAAAAAAAGAGATCTAGAGGAACTGTCCTCGTTTTATATTCTGATGACATCTGTATGTGATATCACTCTACAAAACGTCATCCGCATTATACGGTTTTTGATTTTCCACCCGTGGAAAATCGAATGATTTCATTCTGAAAACGGTACGTCAATAGATTGAAAGGTTATAGACAAAGGGACACACATAAAATCTGGTTGTTAGAGTTTTGTTATTTTCACTTGTTTCAGATTGCTTAGTTAATTATTTTTAGACTTTGAACGATCATTGACTAAGAAAGAAAAACGGAGACATGGTGGCCTCTGCTTTGGAACTTTTGTTTCAGGTGTTTCGTTTCCTCGGCTTTGGGAGCGCATGCTACTGATTTTCCTGTCATGGGTCATTCCTTTTATACTAAAGATCTTATCATTGGACGATCTCTCACTGATATAGATCATATGGAACTGAGAAACCGAGAACTCACACTCACGTCAGTTTTGAGAACATTCTCAATTTATAATGACTCACGAATCAACTTGAAGGAAAAATGCGAATCTGTCAAGGAAAATCAGCGGAGATGAGATGTCTGTCAGCGACATGGCGGAAAAGATGATAGCTTCCGATTCCTTATATCATGAACACCGTATCTCAAAATGAAAAACACTCGTCGTTTACTGTAGAAAAACACTCAAGAAGTGAATGAGAATCCTGCCGTTATCTATCTGTCTTGATATCAAAAATACTTTTTTGATAGGTCAACAAAGCTCTCGAGTCTATTTTTCTGGATCTCAGAACAAAAATAGACTTTCAAGGTTAAATTCAGAATGTGGATAATGTTTGAACTAAAAATAAAAGTTTGAATTCCATTTTAAGTTATCAGGTTACTATGTTGCCATGCATATTCAAACAGTGCTATTCGTTTATTGCTTTCTCCAGTTTTCTTTATTTGTAACAGATGTTATAAAACAAGATAAGAAACACGGTAGCAGCAATAGAGATCTTAAACATGTAGTTTCATCAAATGCCAATGATTTGTTGTCAGTGTTATCATCTGACCTTGCATTGGTTTGATGATCTCTAACAGTTTTTTGTTTGTTTTATGAACGGCCAAACGGGAACTTGAAAAATGAGAAAGATGATTTTGAAAACTCAAAATCCAGAAATAAAAATTCTGGGAGTAGTTTAAATAAGATAAGCAGTAAATTATATAACACGAGGCAAAAAGAAAAGTTTCGTAGGAAAAAAGTTGGAATAAAAAATGTGGATTATACTGTAGTGAACAGAGCACGTAAAGAAACACGGGAAGCCGGCTCAGGTCGTTTATACTAATTTCTAAATTTTAGCATATTAAAGCAAGAGAAACGTGTAGAATTATGACAGATTGAAAAAGTTATTTATCTTATTCAAACTTGAGGAGGATTGATCTCGGAAACACATCCATATTCGTAACGGAGAGTCTTGATTCTCATGGTGCATGCACATTCCCCGCTTCCGATCACCTCCTCGCTGTTTGGTGGTGCCCAGGAGAACACTTGGTAAGCTGTAAGAAGTTGCCTTACAGTAGGTATATTGGCATTGAAACCAATTTCAATTTTACTTTGGTTTACGCTTGAAAAGAAACGATGGGCATTCAGTGGCCATTCAAAGACTAATGAGATATCACCGAACACTCATCTCGATTTTATACTCAATGGAATCTTATTTTGCCGTTCTGATAACTATGCGAATATGCCTTCCTTTTTGTCAAGTTCAGAAGAAATTAATAAATCATCGATTTATCATTGACCGTGCAAAAAAACTGACATGTTGTTTGTTGTCACAAAAAAAGTTTATTTTTGATTTCTCGCAAAATATTGTAAATTTTTGGTTTTTTCATGTCTAATTGATGTTCCCTGTTCATCAATGTGTCTTTCTCCTTCTCGAATCGCTGTTTAATTTGATTATTTTCCACGCGGCGATGAATTGGGGAATAGGAGAAGAGACAACAAGTGAATCAAAAAAACGCGTCAATTGGAATGGAGGTCTTTTTCTTCTTTTCCTCATTCTTTTTCTGATGGGAAACAGACAGGTTCTCTAAAACGTCGTCGGAAGTTTACTTTCGTATGCGATGCGCGAATCGCCTTTTAGACGTCGTTTATGCGACCAACAAACGACGGCGACCACCAAACTTCGTTTTGGGAATGAATGGGAAAAGAGAATGGGTGTCAGTGTCGGTAATGTCAGTTTGCGCGTATCGGAAGTAGATCTGTGAACTACTAAAAGTCAATTGTGTTCTAGACAAGACCACTTGACTACATGAACCATTTGACCTCGAGACTAGTCCCACAGTCCAAAAGAACATTCGAAGGATCTCTTACCAGTGCAATATTGACGGCACTCTTCCTCCGATCTCAATTCGATACGGTTCGCTTGGTCTCCAAGAATCTTGACGTTCTTCAGTGTGACTCCTTTTCCTGGAAGCATTTAGTCACCATTCCTCAAAGAACTTTTACTCACCGAAACGCGAGTTCGGCTTGAGTCCACTTGTCTTTGTGCTGTCTTCGGACGAGTATCCGATCGCATTTTTCAAATAGCACCTGGAAAAAACGAGCGTTTCTTTTTGCTCTGCTGAGGTCAGGAATTCACCTGTGTTTGGCTGTGTCATAGGTGTACGCAATGCAACAACTGCTCGACGAGCATTGCACACAACATTGCGTGATGTCGTCCGTTTGGAACTCGTCTACCGTACCCCCATGCAACATGACGTTCGGCAGGAAGAGGCAGGATTGGACTATAAAACAAATTCCATTTCTCTCTCACTCTTTATAATCCACTAATTGCTGGCTGGCACTAAAACTGAGAGAAGAAGAAAGAAGACCAGACCAAAAAGCAAGCACGGCAAAACGAAAAAAGAAAAGATTCTCAAGAAACTGGACTTTTTTCTCACCGGGTGGTGGTTGAGGTGATTGGCAAAAAGAAAGCGATAAACCGAATGTTCAGGAGAAACATAAAACAGAACAGATGTCAATTGATCGGGGCTCTTTGGATCGTTTAGAGAGTGGAACGAAACAGAAATGACTTACTGGAAGCAGCACCTACGTGCATTAGCATCAATCCAAACAGGGAAGTCGCAATCATTTTCTAGTATTCACTTTGTCGTGCCCAAGTTCGTTGTCGTATTTGCTTACGCGTTCATAGGGTTACCTGAAAAAAGAAAAGTGAATGTTGGGATAGAGGTTTGAACAGGCGAAGCTTGTGACGAAGGAAGCTTGAAGAACGATCGTTTGATTTTTGTACAGCTTACAACAAATGAAAAAGAAAGAAGCTGGAACCGCAAACAAAATTACATGTCGTAGACTTTGGAACAGTTCAGAATACATGTTAACTTCAATTAACTCATGATTTGAATGTAAAGATAAAACGACTAATTGGTTACTGTCGGAAAACCAAAAAGAGAGAAATGAAAACAGCGAGAACTAGTGAACTGGTGATAATTTTCAAATAGGATTTGAACGAAGCCAAACGGCACACCGGAAACGCCAACTAGACTTCAGAAAACAAGAGGAAGGTTAATGGCGAAGAGATAGAGAACATTGTGGAGAAAAGAAGACATTTGGAAGAAGAGGAGGTTGGAGGAAGAGAGGGCAGGAACTGTTTAATTAGAAAATTACGGTCATTTGGCGACGGGTGCCTCATTCATTCGTATGGGAAAATGACAAGGAGGTGAGAGGGGTTATGGGGCACGCGTTTTGCGTCCCCGCCGGCACAGGAGGATTCTTCCTCTACTCACCCCACTACTTTATGAACAGAAATCAGACAACGACGCAACGAGACGTCGGAGGCTTTTACTTAACATCTGTTCAGGTTTCGGGCCGTAATCTGATACGAGTTTCGCGAAAAGGCTCATCTTCAAACGACAACCCCAAGCCGCCGTCAGCATTATCAGCCAATTTCTTCTCTGTGTCTTCCAAGAAAAAATAAAAAGTATCAACTGTGAAATAGTGTTGACAGTGTTTTCCAAAAGATTATCTACTTAGCGTAAGCATCACGCGTTCCGAGAGAGTTGCCGACAAAGGTTAGGAATTTTAAACTCTCCGTTATCTACTAGGTGCTCTTCATTCCAATAAATTTCCGTTGCACCGCATGGCACGAGCACAGCGACCAGTCAGAGGAATACAGGAAGAAAAGAAAAATTGCAGAAAATAGGTTTGGGCAAGCGGAATGAATTGGAAAAAGACTCAAACACCATTGTGAAGGAGAAAAGGTGGGAGGGTTCTGGATGCTAACGTCATTCTTTCTTTGCGCATAGCTCAACCTTACTACATCTACTCCTACGGCTCTAACCCAAAATACTTGAACTTTTCATTTTATCTGAGAGTCTCTTCGACGTCATGTGAAGTTATAGGAAAAGAAAGAGGTAGACTTGGGAATTGAAGAGTTTTCCAGAAGCCTTCGAAGATGAGATGTGGATGAGTAAGAAGAAAAGTGAAGTCAAGTCAACACTAAATCGGGTATAAATACTAGGAGGATGCTCACTGAAAGGAAATGACGAGACGGCAAAGCAATCGAAAACACCCCGTTTTTGATGGGAAAAGTTGCGAGTTGTCAGAACAATCTTGTCAATTTTGTGCCCACTTGTCCAACTATTACTCGTCGGAGCCTCCCGATCTGTGGGGGCTGCGACGACGAGCGTCATGTAGTAGATCGGAAATGAGGTGAAACATGACTTAGTCTAGTGCTTTCCGACAAGTGGGTATTAAGAAAAGAATGATGTGGGATCAAGAAACTACACTAAATACGACACAAGTATCAGAAATAGAGTCGAAGCTGAGCAGATGAAAAGAAAAACTGAGAAACTGGAAGGAACAAAACCTAAACTTTGGCAAATTTGTAAACCGCAGCAACAACTACATAGAATCTAAAAAATAGCTTCGCTAAAAACGGAAAGTTAACATGTTTTTTCTTTTACTGCCTAGTTGAGCTATTTAAGAAGGAATATTGCAAGAAAAACAATTACTCTGAAACTTTCTCAACAAGTGATTAGAATAAATAGTTTCCAAGAATTCGGCTTTACTTGATCATTATTTTTTAATAAAATCAAACATTTCTAGGAATTTATCAACCTAATTTTTACTACTCCAATTTTTCCTTTTCTAAATCCCAGTTTTTAATCAATGCATTTTTTGATTTAATGTTTTATTGCTAGATTCTTATCACCATTAAGATGATGAATAATTTTTCGATAAAATGTTCAAATTGTACAACCCAATGCCTAGTTTTGCAACAAAGAACAAAAAACCAATGACTGGAAATTTGACTCGGAAAGCCAACATATTGGGACTTTATGAAATTCACAACTCAGGGTTCCTACTTTGAAATTGGGAAGTCAATCATTTGGAAACAAAATTGTGTATAATTTACTCTCAATTTCCGCTAGACAGGACAATTCGACTCAACTAAAGGAATAACGGATTGACATGAAATGAGGTAAATGGAACGGAAGAACACTGTTGGTTTTTATGACAGAGAATTCTATCAATTTTTCAAGTATTCATTTTTTGATAAAGGACTCATTCTGAGATTCGAAAAAGACATGTGTCCGTGCAGCACAAAACTGAAAACTTAGTGCGGATACACGTTGCCAGCCACCTCTGTTCTCATCAAAGTCAAGCTGTTCGTCGGATGGAATGAACAAATCTAGAACAAACTAGTTGTAGTTGCATAGTCTCATCTTACACAAGAACAATAGTTGATTAGAAATTGAATTTAACAACAGGAAATGACGATGACTTTTGTGACGCACTGGTAAAGCTTAGTACCTAGAACAAGCGACGGCAGTTTCGTTATTCTGTAGGGAAAAAGAGTAAGTGTAAATTTTGAAAAAAAAAGCGATGAAGTCCAGCACTTGGCAGCAAAGCTATTAACAGAAACGATGACACCAAGTCATTATAGTTAATTAAATAGACTTACTTACGCACTGTTATTTTTAAAGACTTACTTCCGCTTGTTCTTACAATGAATGAACCTTTAACATTTGCAGCAGCAAAACAGTTCAAAAGATTAAGGACCTAGAATATTGAAAAAAAGAAAACTATTGGATTTTGCTTGCGGGATTCAGAAATAGCAATGAAACACTACACAAAAAATCAAAAATAGAAACCTAATATCAAAAACTGAACAGTTTTATGAAACGAGTACTGCAGATGACGTTGAACAGAAATCGAACAACAAAAAACTACATTTGCACTGGTGGCCGAACGCTTTCTCTTTTACCTCCCAGTCAGTCTGTTTTGCCACGCCCCATGGTTTTTTGAGGCAATTAAGTCGATCTAAAAGTCGTAAGAGTACGAACAACTATTTTAAATTTTTATGTGAAAACACCATAAGTAAAAAACAAAATTTCAATTAAAAACCATAAATCAGTTTGAGACACTTCATTGCCAAATTTGGAAAATGGTATTTTTCCTGAAACTTCTGAAAATGTTTTATGTCGAATGCTTCTTCAAATCTCTTGCTCGTATGCTGTTTTCTCTTCTTTTGTTTGCCCTTAACTGCAATTCATGGAATGAAAATGCAAATTTCAATTTGTGTCCTTCATTACTGCTTCCCATCCTTGTGCATGCAACACCAGCCAAATTTGAGTTGAAATGAGAGTATTACTTAGGAAAATTGTACAGCACGGATCCTCTTCTTAGAGAAACATGCTGGCAGAACGATTGCAGTACTTAGGATACTTAATACCTGCAAAAAAAGAAACGATAAACAACAACTAATGGAAATGAATGTATCTCATTCAAATCAAATTGAGTCTGAAGTGAGTTTGATGACAATTGATAAGAACCATAAAAATCAATAAGGTCCGCAAAGAAATGCACAAACTTTCCAAAGAAGTTTGACAGTACATTATTTGGAAACTTTATTCGTATTTTTTTTTGTTTTGTTTTGAGTTTAAAAACCAAATTGTTCACATTATAACAAAAATATTTGACGATTCTAAAACTAATTGAATCAATTTATTACGTGTGTATGAGAACAAATCATTAAATACTCGTGACTATGTTTCATTCACATATTTTTATTACAAGTCGAACTGTTGCCTGAAATTTGTCTTTGTACTTGTGCTTGCGTAGACAGGGCGTGGCAGGAATGAGAGAGTTTCTCGTAAAAACTCACTCAATGATTAATTGAATTGTCGAGATCAATATCAATACGAGCTGGAAGAAAACTTTTAAAATACAAACTAAAATATGATAAAATACAGTAACTTTTTTAGTTATGATGCCATTTCGAAAACCCCCTGATATGTTTCATTTCAAACCGAGAAACCAATCACATAAGAAATGTCTCTTCCTTTCTTTTGAACATTCTTCTTCTCCGCCGTCATCGTCTGTTCTCAATGGCCTATGGCCCCGATCCATCTCGTGGAATGTGTCTGATTCGGTTTCAAAAGGCATTCTGATCTTTCTTTCCCACTAATTTCACTGTCTCCGACTGATAAAGATAAACCTAGTTCGTGTCGTCGGTAGCCTACCCCCAACCCTCACTTGCCCTTTCATTTGAATATTGCCAAATCATATGTGATATAGACATTCAAATGTTCACCTTTCACTTTTTGCTTGCGCTTGCCCTGCGCGAGAACCAGAACCAGATATCCCGCCCGGCCGAATGGATGCATGTGATGCGGCGGTCGATGGAGAGGGGACAGGGACACAGAACAAGCATTTTGGCGACGACCGCCCGATTGAAGCTATCCGACCGATCAACTGGATCCTCAGCCCCGCACTTGCGTCTTTTATTTTCTCTACTGCCAGAAGAGGATTCGGAATAAATGGAAAATTGGGTGGGAGTCGAAATAAATGCGGCAGGCAGGCGGGCAGGTCAGCCCAATTTATTGAACACAAGTTCTTGTGCACTGGATCTATCCACTCAACATCCCGTGTGTCCAAGTTGAATAATAGGTTGGAGAAGGATGTTTTCGTTCGGAAAAATGGAAAATTGGCAATCGGAATGGAATGGTTTTTGGCGTTTTTGAAGGACACACGCACGGGAAAGGGACACTGTAGATTGGAACAACACGTCCAACTCGCAACATTTCCAAAAAGAAGAATGCAGTAAAATTGACGACGCCCGGGTGACAAACGTAATTCGTTTCGTATTCTCTATATGATTCGATTTGAACTTGAACTTTTACCTTGAGAACGTTTCTTCTTCTCATTTTCTCTTCCTTTTTTCGTATCCAACTTTCTTGACTCGTTTAATGTGTCACATTACACCGAAAGGGTGAATAGTTTCGGAAAAAAACGCAAAGAAAGTGAAGTTAAAAAGAAAAGACATGCCGAATAAATGTTTCAAAGTTCTTGTTATCCGAGTGCTCCGGACGTTTTTCAGATAACATGCTTCATAGAAATTCCGTATGCTCAATTTCAAAACGCGCAGAAAAACTACATAACTGAATACAATGCTTAGCTGCTGAGATGATATTTTCAGATAAAGTCCGCCGTTCCTGTTCTTCATATCTTTTACACCTCCCCCCTCCCCCGAATGTCTGGATAGCAAAGAAAAGACCTGAAAAAGAAAGATGATACTTATTCAAATTTTCGGAATTATTGGCAACGTATTTTTGCTTTTTCCGCAGTTCAGTTTGAATTATTCAAACAAGCTTTCGTTTTCTCTCTTTTTCCTTTGTGTTTATTTATGTGTTTGTGTTTTATGGCGGCTCTTTCGCCGTCCCTCCGGCCCGTCTTGGTTGCCCCAACGAATGAATGTTGGAGTTTTGAGTCATAAAATGATGGATGTTTGAAGCGCACACATGGGGAGCCCTTTGCCGTCTATACACTTCCTCCAGAGGTGCAGCTCTAAAAGTGACAAAAATGTTCCTTTCGAATCATCTTGCTCTTCATGTTTCCTTCTGAACGTGCAAATGGAAAAGAACATTGAAAGGCAAACTCAAAAAGAAAAAGCAAACCCCCCGATAAATGTTCAACGTTAGCAGGTGTAAAAAGCGTGCGACACGCAGGTCGGGCCGCCCGAAGGTGCCGAAATATGAATACCGTAAATGGCGAAGGCATCTAGTTTTTCCGGTTTCAAAGAACGTATGTATAACCATGTATTTTGGGGACGTCTGATGTTCTGCGCGTGGATCGGGCCGCCGTGTCGGGCGGCAAAACAGATTAGTTACAACTTGTTCCCGCGTTTCTTCTCTTTTGACAGGTGTGTGTTTGGTGTAGTTGCATACGTCGACTTTTTGAAACGAAACGTTTCAAATTCATTCTTTCGCATTCACAATCAGCATTGAAACAGCTGACCGCGTTGGGGTGAGTGTCGGCAGCATGTTTCAAAAGAGACGAGAAGAATAGGTTTCGGGAACAAGCAGTGAAGACGATGATGACGCTTTTTGTGCCGTATCTTGATAATTGAACACAGACGGCAGACACTCTTTACATTAAGCAGTGTGTAATGAAATACGGGACCCGTGTGAATGCAGATGATTACAAAACGTCTCTGAGCTGGACTTCAAACGGAAAAGCACCGATTGCACAATCTTTGCTGATTTGTCCGAAAGATTGAGACGAGGCATGATGAACGCGCCAAGCAACTGTTCTTATCTTTCCAGGAAAGTACAAACGTGTGGGATTGCGAGAACATCTCTTCACTTTCATCTTCATCACTTCTCTCCGAGCTTCGAGTCAAAAGGATAAGCGTCAGTGTGTTCCGACCCTTTGATTATTTTTTGCTGTCTCCTTCCTGTATTTCCATTTCACTCTCCGGTTTAATTTTGTTCTCCGATTCCTCAAGTCCTCCCGCCTTATCAGGCGCGTTGGTTCGACTTCTCGTTCATCTACGATTATCGTACAAGCCGTGCGAAAACGTAAAAAGAAGCGAGTCTCAATTAATATTATTATATGCATGGCGCATTTCCTTTTTACGCTCTTCTTCTGAATATTGTCCAGTTCCTCCCTGTTGTATACGAATATGAGAGTGTGTGCTGTACATTTAAGGGATTTTATCAGTTGGCAACACTGCAGTTTGCCGCGCGCTGATAAGTGCATTCTGTCGTGAAAGTCGAACTAAAAGTGTCTTCGCTCTTCCTCTCTTATCGGTCCCTAGCTGTTTCAAAGGGCTCGCGGGCGGGAAATTGGGGAACTAGTCCAAATGTTCATCATCACATGGTGGCGCAAGAGCGGGAAACGAAAATAAATGGTGGTCCAGTTTCTCTTCTCGTCTCATCACCAAAGGGCTGCTCAGTTGTGAGTGCACATTCAAACTTTTCCCATTTTCTTCTTTCTTTTTCATCTTCTTCTTCTCATTTTCATTCTTTTCTTCCGATGCTCCTCTCTTCCCTCACCGTTGTCAAATGTTCTTCGGCACGAGTCGCTGACACAAAGTGCGTCACTGAAGAAGAACAAAATCATGAAATAGAATGACAAAGAGGGCGAATGTGTAATGAAAAATCTCCGGAGAGGGAGTGAATTGGGAATGAGATAGAATGGGATTCAACAATTGGACAATTCAACAGAGATTGAGCCTATTGCAACACAATCTTCTTCTGCCATCTTTGGACTGTCCTTGGGAACGTATCGGAAGTACTCGAGTACTGTAGTTCTTCGGTTCGGTTTGGCAACATGGCAGGTGTTGATCCCTTTTTCCATTTTTGAAGGGGACATGAGACAGCAGTGTCCTCAAATCATTGTCCCATGGGAAAGAGCGGAAGGGACCACAACCAAATGAAACATGTCCGTCCATCCAAAGCACCCAATTCTTCCGATGTTGGTCCTCGCTTTTTTTGTTTTGCTTTTATGCGTCCTATATGTTTCTTTTTCGCAAGGAAGAGAAATTGCCGCCAAACGCAACATCGTGCCGATCACAGTTGATCGGGAGGTCTGGCGGGAAGGAAAAGAAGAAGAATCGAGGAGGGAGCGGCGGCAAAGGCGCGACTGCCGTTTTTCTGTCATCTGTCTCTTGATCCAGCCTGATGTTTCTACAGTGTCGCGATCCGTTCTATATGTTCTTTCTTTTTTATTCAGAGAGGCGCAGGCAAGTTGCGATAGCGTGCGAAAGTCAGAGAATTTGAATACCCCCGCCGCGGTTTCTCAAATTCTCTCTGAATTCAGTATAGCCTTGGGCGCTGGGAGGTCTCTCTCCGTCTCTTCAGTTCATTGTGTGTGTTGGCAAATAACAGCAATATCTCTGCAGGGGAGGTTCTCTAGTCGTCAAGCGCCTCTCTCCGCTTCGAAGTACCGCGTTCGGCTGCTTTCTGCAGTTAGTCGACGATTCCACGCTGGTGTCCGCCGGGCATTCTTCCATTCCCAGATCTGACAAATCCGCAGTTATTTCGGTAAGTACAGTATTCTCTAGCTTGTTGGCACATCACAAAATATTACAATCTTGCGTTCATTCACTCTGGATCCTACTAATGACAAACTACTCCAAAACTAAAACATTCACAAGGTTGTATGCCATCGGCAAGGAAAATTTTTATTCGTTGAGTCAATTAGTGGAATATTATCAAGACGACAAAAAAGTTCTGGACATTATCAACTTCTATCTTTCCCATTGTTCGGAAATCTAAAATACATTATAAATTTTTCAACTGAAGCAAGTGATTTTTTAACCGAATGTTTTGAATAATATTTTGTTTTGTTATTGCGGTTATTCGAAGTGTTCCCTTCTCAAGTTTTCATGTTCAAGTGCTATGCTGTTGACAGCTGGCACCAGTGATGAACGGTTTCTGATAATGACAAGTTGGCAATGAGTTGACTGCAAATAATAAGTCTGTAAAAGGATGGGTTGATGTTGTCAGAACAGCTTTTATCAGTATTTTGTCTCTCCGCTCTTACACTCTTAAACGCTCGTCTCACAAAAGTTCAGTTAGAAGTGCGCCCGCGGAAACGAAACGATTCACTATCATTCTGTCCCGTACCGTGCATTCACTGCCACCGGTCGTGCCATGCTCTCCGTGATACTATATTTCTACTCGGAACTCTTTCTTTGCCTCAATGTTTCATTTATTCCATAGTCACATGCCGCCCTTCCATTTGTTCATTTTTCTCTTTGTCTCTTTCCGCTTGCTCAATTCGCCCTCACGTTCATAGCTGCTCTTCTCATATTCAAATTTTCTTCTTTTTCCGTTCTGAATTTTTTTTTCTTTTCATAAAATCGGAAAATAATTGTTGATTTCGCGAGCCCTACGGAAAACTTTAAAACTTTTTTTTGCGTTCGCCACCTTGGCCAGCGTCCTGTTTACAAACCAGCATAGCTGAACAAACAGCCCGTTCGAACAACTCGAGAATAAAAAAGGCACCTATAGTGAACGTAACAGTTTTTCTTTTTTCGGGGGATTCTCTCATTCGATGAAAAAACTATGAATAGCTTTTTTTGTTGTTTTGTCAACATAACCTACCGATGGAGCATCATGAAGGCAAATATCTCTTCTTTTTTCTTCCTGTTTCTCGATGCACTTTTCATCGTTCCAACCAACAAAATTCACAACCTTTGTTTTTTTGAAAACATATTCATTTTCTTATTTCCTAATAAATTCCAACGTTTTTTTTCTGAAATTCTCATGCACCTTCAACTGCTTTTTTTGAAAAGTTCATGTTACAATTCTCTTCAGAATTGTTCCGTGATACTGATAAGCCTTCTCGGAGCATTCTTGTCTTAGAATTACGTAGAATGTCAGTTCGACTGTTGCATTTTTATGGTTCTCCCACAGTACTTTGACTGCACTTACAATCAGGCGCCAATCCAACGATTAAATGTTCTGATGTGAATGACTGACACATTTTCGATCAAACACTATTTGAAAGCACTTGACTCTTTTTTTTCGGAACAATTCAGCAATTGCCAGCATAACTATTCTTACCTGTTACAGTTCTCAAATTCTACTATTTTCAATTGCTACTCTTTCTTTCTCTCGTGACTGTCCTTTCATCTCTGCAAGTTTTCATGAACTTGTGAGCTTTTTCCTCTTGTTTACTCTGTTTTTGAGATGTCTTGTTTCTGTTTCTAGTACTTACGCTTCCGATTCTCCTCCTCTATGTTCATTGGCTGTCGGTTGGCGGACGGCCGTCGTTTTCCTTCTGCCACCCATTTATTTAATGCATGCAAACTTGCATTCGCGGGGCGCAGTCCGAATAGTACGAAAAGCAATGGCAGCGTACGCCGACCGAGGCGCGTGAGCAAAAGAGCACACTTTTCTCCGTCCTTTTCCCCATTCTCTATCTCTCTCTTTCTCGCGCGCTCTTTCTCCGTCTCTTTCTCTTGCGCTATGTTGCATTTTTGCTCCCGCCACCCCACACGTTCTTCTCATTTCGAATGGTGTCGCAACGCGTTGCGCCATCATGGAATTTTGCGGAAGAGCAGGGGAAGAGGGGGCAGAATAGTGTAGATGAGAGAAGCTGCTACTAGTGCAAGTAGCACTCGGGCTATTAGGTTGCGCAATGGGTCCGTGGATGAAGGAAAAGAAGAAGAAGAAGAAGAAGAGGAAGAAGAAGCATATGGGAAAAGGAATAGGAAAAGTAGACGTATTAATGTATTCGAATGACGGGACATACAACATGGGTGTCCAGAATGAGAGTTGAGCAGGGTTCGGAATCCAGGACTAAATCGGATTTTGCGAATACACATTCCTGTTTCAAAATTCTTGCAGGTATATATTTCTGCTCCTGATTTTGATTCTGTTCAAACTCTGATTCTGTTCAAACTCTGATTCTGTTTCCTGTTTTTAGCATTTTCATAAAATTGACGTTTTAGGACCTAACATTCAGATTTCCAGAAAATTCCACTATGGGTACAGGTGAAACAATTGAGCCCAAAGTGCTGGAACAATCGTTGATCGATTTGTGTGAAAGGTATCTCTTTATCTTATTCTTTCACTGATGAATTAAACCATGGAGAAAGTGAAGAGATTGTAAAGAGTAATGTTGTTCGAGTTGTTCAGGCATAATTGGCCAAGCCCATATTTTCAGTTAAAAATGATCGGTTGTCTGTCTTTGTCTACTTCTATTCTCTCAGACCTCTTTCTTAGTGTTTTCTCAATCACTTCCTCTCACGGGAACCTGTACTCGTCGTGTCACACACTCATTCAGTGAATTCATTATTGAAAACTGTCTCTACTGTCCGTTTTTCTATTTCCTCTTTCGGATGGTCCCTCAAACTTTGAGGACGACGTTGTTTTTGGTCCGGCTCGCATGCCCGACGAGCATGTTTCTTTCTCTCCTCTCCTGAATATTCACTCGTTGTTTCTTATTCTGTGTTCGTCGTACACTTTGCCAATCGTAAAGGTCCTCGTGCTCACATGGAGCAACGAGTGAACTAGTGGGCGTGACCGCACACACAAACATGGCAAAAAGAAGAAAACGGAGCAGCCAACTCTCCGAGAATTGCTATTGGTTGAGAAACGAGCACGGGACGAGCAAAAGAACGAATCGAGAATATACATGTACACGTCAGATGACAAACGTGCACGTGGTCCCGAAAACTCGGCAAAGGAATCTGAACAGACAGATACGAATCGATTTTTCGGAACTATGAAGAACCGGTGTTTTGTAATGTGAATACGTTTCAAGGTGTTTCGTTTTGATATTCGCGAAGCATAACGCCGCGACAAGGTGAAATATTATGCGGGCGAAGATAATGAAAACGACTGTGATTTTGCATATGAACTGTCTTCTCAAGATGGCCTGTCTACTGTATGACTGTGATCAGAACAATACACAAACTTTTTATCTCTCACTTTTTCAGATAATCTTTCGATGAATAAAGATTTTGATATTTTCAGGACTGTGGCAATGAACTTGCTACAGTGCTACCAGACAACATCGGTAGACGAGATGAACAGCGATGAATGGGGAAACGGAACGGAACAATCGAAAACAGTACAGACATTAGCTGTTGATTGTTGTGGAGGTTGTATTGAGCTAAGAAGGTTAGTTATTTTATCTTGAAACTGTTACAGAGATTATAGTTCACTGTTTTTCTCCTAATGACCAATGAGGAAGTTCTCAAATGTTCAGAAATGATAAAGCTTTGGCTAACATTCCTAGATTGTTAAAAACACATGTTCCAATCGCATTTGACAAAAGTTGCTCATTGGTCTGTAAAGGATTAAGGCAGTGAAGCAAACTTGAAATATGTACTATTAGCTAGAAGTTAAGATTTAATTCATTCCAGTATATTTAAAATAGATAAAATAAATGCGTTTTATTCATAATTTTAAGAAATATTTTAAGTCGGTGAAAAAACCAACTTTTAAGCATTGACTGATTTCTTTTTATTGTTTTTGTTGATGTTCTTTGTGTGGTGTGCCGTTGCTCACGTGCCGTGTTCTTTTGTTGCCTTATTTCGACTCCCTCCCTTTTCAGAACTGACTGGTCATATGAACATGAATGTCTACTAAGTTTGCGGGGGTTTATCAAGTTGCCATTCGTAATAAAAAATCCTCAATACGTGTCAAATAAGAAACCAGCATAGCTGCGCAACAAAAAAGCCAATTAGTGGTAGTATGCACTACCTAAATCCACACTTCTGTCAGAAATGCATTCCTTTTCATATGTACATGTACATGCAATTTCTTGATCGAACCAACTACAAGTCTGGATATCAGACGCGTTTGCTTGCTCTTTTACTTGTGTTTTTCAATACTCGTGCCAAAAATAGGAATAGATGAGTTTTGAACACTCATTCTGATTTTGATCTTGCTACTTATCTTGATCCTCATCCTTTGAGTCCATATCTATCTGAAATACTTTAAGCCTTCAGAAACTCCTAAGTTTTTCCTGCCTCTCTTTCGATCTACTTTCTCTGCTTTATGAATTTTCTGAAAAGCGGATTGCACTTTCGTATAAACTCATAAACTTTTATAGCTGCAGAACGCATGCTTCAGTTCACTCTGCTTTCAATTTCCATTTTCTAATATCGCAGAACAGAGCAATTTTCGAAATTCCCGATTTCTGTTTATTTTTAAGTGCAATAAATAAACCAGAGGGCGGCGGGACGGCCGGAGCATTTCGATTCATGGACGACGAAATGTTTTTCTAATCACGTGATCCCTAAAAACTCGAAACATATGATATTCCGTAGTGTTGACTGAAACGTCCGTAAACATTCGCATTATCCCATCTTTTTCTTTCCGTCCCCTTCAGTAGTACAGCTCGTTGAGCCAATTCCGTTTTTCCCTCCTTCTCCCTTTCCGCCGTTTCCTCGTCTCGCATTACTTCTGTTCTGTTTTTGACGAGCCTCTCGTCTTTCCAACATGCCCTCTGCAACAATTGACCGAATCAAGAATACATGTTGTTCGGCAGCGAACTAAGCACACACATACGATGAAAAGAGCTCAAAGTGGGAGGCAAGGGGAGAAAGAGTCTAAAAGAGTTGGAGGCCCGGAAACGTGTCACTCTCCTTTTCGCGTCCTCTCCTGAAACTTTTTGGAAACATTCCGCTTTTCTGAGTCCCGAATTTGTTATTTGCAACCGTTTCTAGCTCAGTTTCCTTTTGGTTTTCGTTTCTCAGTTCATATATAGCACATGACGAACCCAGGACAACGCACTGACACTGAAACCAATTGAAACATGATACCATTTTGTTATACTCGTAGTTATTTTCTTCCGCTCAGTCCCACTAGGAATAGCAATTCGTGGGATTAAGCTTACTGGAATACATGGCGGTGTGAACGGATTAGGGATTATTATAAAGTATAAATGATAACAAAATATGTGTTCTGCCAGAACTATTTTCAATGTTTTGTTTCTATTTATCTTGGCACCACAAACATCCAGAAATCTATCATCATTCGGGATTGAAGAGCCATAAAACTTGAGAGCCGGAATGCAAAAACATCGCACAACTTCAGGACATCTTCCGCTCGACGAGATGTTCTTCATCGTCCCTTTTCCTATTTAGCAAAAGAAAGTAGTATATATTTGTATGTTTTAGAGGCAAACTAATCTCATTTGCATCGTTCCCGAGTTTTTCTTTCCTTTCCACATTCCTTTTTGCTCGTCCCTTTTTTTCTAAAAGGTTAGTCAAGTTTCACGGCGGAGAACTCTTTCTGTGAGTGCTCTTCTTCTTATTCTCGTTTTTCTCGTGATGACACCTCCGCTAGTCATGCCATCACTTTCAACACGTTCGGAACGTGACCATCACCGACAAAAATTTTAATTCGGTCTCTACCGATAGGCGATCAACACGCCTGGAGGTTTCTGACTGTTTCTGTATTACAGATGTCACATGACGAATTCGCGTTTTGCCAATTTTTTTTTTTCTGTTTCTCCCTCCCCCACGGGTCGCCCCGAAAATGTAAACATTGAAAAAGTTCGGTGTTCAGCGATTTACTCCCTCTCCCGTGTTCATCGTTTCTCCTTTTTATTTCCCTCCTCTCTCAAAACTTTGCGGGTGGCGGCTGCCGCGGAAGCGAGCGCCTACCAAAATGAATGCGCAAGCGAAAAAAAAATTTGATCGGAACGAGAGTTTATTATACGTTATTATACATATTCGGAAAAGTGCGAGAGAGTGCGCAAAAACTCGTTTATTCTGATGTTGCAACTACTCCGCCTAGGCATGCGTACTATAGTTGTCCCCTCCTTCTTCAATTCCGGAAGGACAACCATGTTCTCTTTTTTCTGTGAAAACTTGCCAGTTAATAGCTATGTACGTTACGCTGCCAGACTCGCCGCCTGCTATATTCGTGAGGCAATTGTTGTGTATGTTTGTGAATGTGTCCCCGGCAAGTGTATGTTGCAGCACTGGCGCGTGTTCCGTTCTTCGACTAGTCATCACATGCATTCGGAGTTGTCACATGTTCTCGCCCCCTCTCTTCCCTTTTTCCTTCGGCTGCATGCTCCGGATGAGCCAAAAGAGCGCATCAACTAAGAGAACATGAAGAACACTGACAAGCTACGCCGAGGCTCTGCGGAAAAGAACCCCATCCATCAAAAAGTTGTTCCTCGAGCTCTGACGAGCACGTTCCGTCAATTCCCAAGCGTCGGTCGCGTCTGAACTTTTTGCCGAATTCCTCTCACTTTCAAAACAACACCCTAGGCGCTCATCAATAACCAGAGGACTCTGGAACACTCTTCCGTTTTCTCCGATTGCCATTGGGTAGTTGAGAATTGATAGGTCTATCTTCCTTGACAAACTGGAAGGTCACATTAGCTTTTGATCATGTGAACTGATCATAGTCAACAGTCGTAGTAAATATTTTCACTTTGTCAAGAGATAGGTAGGTAGAGGAATTTGAAAGAAAATGAGAAAACGAAAGAGAAAGTAACGAACAGAAGTAACCAACTGATCACATCAAGTGACAGTGTTCCTTTTCCTGCCCGTCCCTGCGACCAATCAGAACCTTTTTTTACTCGACGCCGCCCACTAGTCGAGACAGCGTTGTTTGCTCGCATAGACGCAGAGAATTGTTCCGATTGGTCACTGGCTCTTTACTAAACTATGCGACTACTACTTCCAAGAAGGGTGTTGCAATACGAGGTGTATTCGGTTATTTTGAAGCCACAATCTGATATAGACAGAAACGAATGAATCAAAACCAGTTCAGTTTAGTAAGACAAAAAAGAACTCAAGTCATCCTTCGTAGATTCAAAATGTCCTTCAACCGTCCGTTTTCTTGATTCGTGAAGGGAGAGGTGGGCGTCACTATGTTTTTAGAGGAATTCCGATAAAACGTTCTTGCAATTAGTTCCCCTCTTTAATCGGACTTTGTTCAACATTGCCCCTTGATTTTCTTCGGGGAGGCTTTCACTTTTGTTCACAAAACCAGCAAGAAAAAATCAAACGCATTGTGTTATTGCTGGCATTCAGTATTTCTAATCACGTCTCATCTTTCCAGTCCACTTATGTAAATCAGTGCCCTAAACACAAAAACGCTAAGTTCCGAATAGCCTGCGGGCAACTGCTTTATGTATTCGTACAAGTGCGCCAGAAAACTTTTTGGAGTGCTTGAGAAGCGGCACATAGCCAAAAAGAGAGCACGCATACATGCGCAATTCAGTCGAGGTCTCTAGTGGACGCCGAAACTGAGCACAAGGGCATTCAACATTCCGCGCGACGTCGTCTCCGTCTTCCGACGACGACGTTGGCACTAGCGCATGGACCCTTCGCTTCCTCCTTCTTTTTCTTCTTCTCTTTTTGCAACGAGGGTCCCTGCGGCCAGTGGTCGCTCAGCCACAGCCCTTCGTTCCAGAAGTGACTACTACTACGACGGGAGACCAAAAAGAAGAAGGAAGGCGAGCGCCGACTCGTCTCGAAACGAGCGCGCAAAAGCAGCTACTGCTGGTCGTAGGTCACATGCATGGAGCCGCCCTCAAAGTGCTCGCCTTCGGCTTCTGAAGCGCGCCCTGGGGGTGAGGAGCGCTCTAGGGTGAGACAGAAGAAGAAGACGAAGGGATAGAAAAAATAGACATACAACACAACATTCGCACTACTGCCCTGGGGGAGAGGGACACACACAGAAAAAAGAGCAATTCGCCTATAAACATTCCCTCCTCCCCCTATGTCACTTTCTGTCTTTTCCTGCTTTTTCTCACTACCCACACACATGCATACATGTAGGAGTCCTGACCCCGGTTCCCATTCAGCTGCTCGAACGTTGCTCGTGCCCCAAAGCACCTGCGCCATCTAACTTGGCTACGGCCAACATTTTTTCAGATAGCTATTGTTCTAATGATAAGGTGATACCACGTCGTCATTACGAGAACTGATTGCTGCCTTCGAGACAAAGTTACAGTATCAGTCAGGTGCGTGTGTCTCTTCATCTAGCCTCTTGATCTTCCCTTCTCTTCATGATTTCGCCTTCTCTGCCTCACTTAGACCGTTTTTCGAGAACCGCTCTTTCTCTCTTCCTCTTTCTTTTCTTGAACAACGGAAGGAATGAGACAAGACCACCCGCACGGTAGAGACTGTGGTGGCGCACTAAGTTTGCCCAGGTCTCGTTCATTCACTTTGCGACAGAGGTCGCACTTTTTCTTTGCTTTCCATTTTCTGTTTCCATGCGTTGAACCGAAAGATCACATTGATCAAGGAGACATCACTGTGCGACTGGGCGGTCGTTCTGTTGCACTGTTGCGCATCCGTAACCCTCGTGAGAAGCTTCTCGTTTCCTCTTCCCTCACTTTATTTCGTCTCTTACGGTTTCATCTGCGTTTCCAGCACTGGTGTCATCCCTCCTTTGCCGCAAAGGCTCTCGATGATGATCGGCAACCGGTTGTCAACATGCCGAACTGGCCAAAAACGCAAATTTTCCCACTGGCGTACGCGAAGGGTGAATGGAAGACATGAAGCTAAAAGCGTAGAGGGAAGAGAAATCAAAATTCATTTTGGAATCGAATCGAAAGCTGCCCTCAACGCTCAACACCGAACAATAATAGCAGACAATAGCAAGGTTGATTTGAATCGGTCGGACCGCCGACGGCAGCGTCAGCCCTTCTTTCTTTCTCCTCGTTTCCGCTCATCTCTTCTCTTCTTCGGGTTTTCCTCATTTCAATTCGGTTTGGAAGGAAAGGGGAAAGCGAAGGGTTTCAAGTAGAAAAGTCGGCTGCCTCGTCGCAACATGAGAACGAGACGGGAACATGTGATGTCTGCGATTCTGGGGTTTAATGATATATTTCTCGGGATCGAAACGAGCCGGAGGCGTACGCACAATTGTTCAAGAGAACAACTGCTCGGTACCCGTCAATGTCAGGATGCACTTTATCAGACTATCACACACACGCTCTTTCATCTCGGATAAGATAATCAACATCTGCACACGCACACTTTTTTCGACTTGACAGATGGTTCGGAGCCCCGCGGCTTCAGAACTGATTCAGAGCTAGCTTATACCAGTTCGATGTGCGACTCGCAATCAGAATAGAGAAGATCCTGAGCAATCTAAATAGAAACATGTTTACAAGTTTCTATTCAATTCTTTTCTATCTGTCCTCATTCAGGACGCGCTTCTCCGGCTCTCTTCCCAGTTTCTTCTTCTGCCATTCCTCCTTCTTCTTTTTCCTGTTTCTGCTCCGTTTTCTTGGTTAGCCAGGACAGCTAATGAACACTCAACTGGTGCCAACTCTTTTCTCTTTATATTTTGGTTTACAGTCAGTTGGCATCAATTCAACCATTCCGCCCACTTTCACAAACATATGAACAGTAAACAACTAAATTCGCTTAACAGAGTTCGGGTGTCCATGTGCCTTTCGTCTCCCTGTTCCTCTTGAAATACAGCAATTTTTCGTAACAAACATTCCCGCGCAGTAAATTCGATGTATTACCTGTAGGTTCCGGTTTTTCAATTTTCACTGTCCCCGTCGTCGGCCGACCTATACAAAATGTAGTTGCAAACGTGTGTAAGGTAATCAGAATTACTCGTGGTCGCGCTGCCACCAAATTGGTTCTCGATATACGGCATGCCCATAAAACGTTAAACAGTTAATTGAAAAACAGCACTTGAAAGCTGATTAGGTTTTGGTCACGGCATGCCTGGGCGCATGGGGCCAGAAACGGAGCAAATCCGAAACATTGCTTTGCGAGCTCTCCGCCTCCGCCTCTGGAGCTGTAGCCAGACGTTGGTCAGTTGCTTTGTGCCTACTTTTTCTGGTTAAACAACGTGTTTGGGTTCTAATATTGAACCATCCGGACAGAAGAAAAGAAAGAAAGGAAAAGCGAATTGACGGACTTGTCGACGTTGCTCTCAAGGGAGTCAACTTCTTCGTCTTGGGTGGCGCATTGCGCAACCACTCCTGCTCCATCGGCCCGATTCCAATTTTTTGTTCCACTGGACCTACTTTTTGCTTGCTCCATATAGTGAAAATCGTAGCAAATTTCCGGCTCGCATGCATACACTAATGCGGATTTGTACTTTTGCCATTTGGAGTCGTTTCCGCCGACGTTCTCTAATTCGATGTGCCCGAGTTTTTTCCGACGAATGCGCACATGAAAAGGGGAAGAACTCTCCTTCACTCGGCTCGGAGACGAATTTGAAGCCAATATGAACTTTCCTTCATCTTTTTCTCTCCTGCGGCAGGCACGTTTTCGGAATTGCAAACTATCGAATTTCAGAGAGGTTGTCTAACTAATGAATGTTCAAGTGAACAAGGTTCCAGTTTCACTGACCCATTGCTATGTATAGATCTTTTTGAACCCCCTAGAGAGGCTAGTAGTCCAAAGTATTCATGTATTTGCCACTGCTGTTCTCTTCCCTTTTGTTGAACATCACTCCCACGTCAGTCTGCCAAGTCCCGCCCTCTCGCAGCGAGACTTGCAATTTTTTTGCAAACACTCACACACATTTCGGGAAAAAAACCGACAGTGTTCGAAATGAGCTCTGCCCTGTGTTCATTGCACCATCCCCTCACACTTTGTTAGCAACTATTGGAACGAAACAAGTACTGACCAACGATCAACGAGTTCCTTTCTCTATTCAGCGCGTTTCTGGCTCTCAATCCAATTCTTGCGTTTTTTTCCTAAAAGGAAACAGAAAAAAAGGAGCAACCAGAAAAAAAAGAATATTGGTCCCAGAAAGTGGAACCCGTGTGCACATGTTGTATGCCGAGTGCGGTCCAATGAGCCTAAGCCAATTGCTCTTTTTGTGCTCACGCGTGCGCATCTCCTCGAATGTTTCATCATCGTCATTCGGATCTCGATTGATGGAAAGAAAAAAAAAGAAGGACCCTGCCAATCCAAAACTGACATCTACATTCACATACACAAACCCGTACACACTCTCCTTTGCGCCCTTCCGTTTTTCCCATTCTTTATTTTATTCTTTTCTTTTCATCCAGTGTACCATGTTTCATTTGAATTTGTGTCCCTTCGGACGTGCGCACCCTCAGTGGCCCCTTTCCCTTGGCCCCAAATGCATTCATTTATTTCTCTTCTCATCAGAGTCCGCATCGGAGCCCCCAAGGCTATTCCCTTTTTCATTCTCATTCCAATACACTCACAAAAGAGGCTATCCAGTCAGGAGTGCTATCCGGAAAGAGGGGAGGAGCGAAAGCATCCAGACGATGGTCAGAAGAGCATTCGTTCTTTTTCTGAGCCATGCCTTCCTCTTCTTTATCAAGAGCGGAAGGCACGCTTGAAATTGAATATCGGCGGGAGAAAGGTCCATAGCAAGAGGAAAGGACAAGTCTGAAACAAGTCCGGAGAAAAGCCTCGAGAATGACATGCACTTTCTCGGCTATATCGGATTTCCGAACACTATGCAGTTTTCTTTGACGTTGCTAATACTCAGTAGGATTAAAGAAAAAACGTTTCCGAACAGCATCAAGAGGGGATTTGTCTAGTCGCAAAGAAAAGACCAAAAAGAAAAACGGCTTTGCAAAAAGATGAATGCAGAGACTTGAAGTTTTCTACCTACAAACTTTCTAAAGTATAAGTAGAGCGAACTCTCTGCCGCTCCCTTCGTCAGATACGTCTCACAGTTCAAAAATCTCCTACATGTCCTTAGAAAGCAAAGATTGTGTCTTGTCTTCTGGAGCACCTGCTGTTGCTGTTCTCGGTCATGAATCATTCAAGATTGCATTCAGTTTCAGGCACTCGGACGGCGTCTGAGCTTGCGCGGCACTTACTTTCCTCACATGCTCTTTTCTTATTGCATTACCGTGGTGAGGACGGAGCCGCGCTCCCCCACCCCTAGAGACGCAATGCATACAAAGAGCGAACATTTCCTTACGGCTCCCGGGCTGCTATCGTCTGATCCCGCTCTCTGCCGGCTCCTTCCGTCAAGCATTAGAACAACATAAATTTTTTGCCCGAGTGGGAGGGAGACGCTCCCTCGCACCCTTCTCGCTCGGCAGGCAACCAGCATAAAAACCAGCTTTATATTTCATGCCGTTTGTTTCGCTGCGCGCCTGACGAGAAAGATGAAACAAAAAAGAACAGACAGTGCGCGGAAAAACTGTCGACAAAACACACACAAAATTTCACTGAGCGAGATCAAGCAAAAGAGAGATTCACCCTGAGGAGCAGGCGGCTGCCCTCTTGCCCTCTTGCTCCATGTGCACTTTTTAAACCATCTTCATTGCTTTTGTTCTCCTTCTCCCCGTTTTGTGGGTTCAGCGTCGACGTCGTCGTGCTCCTCGTTTACTTAATTTCATTCAAATACGAAAGAAGATAGGATGGGCCCACTCATCCTGCCTCAAGCCACGAGCACCCATCATTGCAAAAAGTGCTCGCGTAGTTCTGTTTTGCCGCTCGGACCCGTCTTCACTCTTCAGTACTCTCTCTTCTGTTTTCCCAGAAATAAGCCAACTTTAACTAAGCCAATTCGCGAGTAGGGCGCGCACGATGCGAAAAGAGAAGAAGAGTTCGGCGATTCTCGCACATGCATGCCAAATTCACCAAATAACGTCTTCTCTCTTTTTTCTTCCCTTCAAATTAGTTTGATTTGAGCCAAGTTGATGAATAATCTAGGGAGACGTGAGGGAGTGTCCGCGGCGCCCGTTGCGATCACTCCGCCCTTGCTTCTATTCAGAAAGTACACTCACTGCAAGCGTGCACGCTTTCAGTGGCAGTCCTAGCTTGCGTCCCACTCTTTCGTACTTTTGCCATCCCTCAACACAACTGTCTTTTCGTTGGGCTCTCTGTTGATGCGAACTCTTGAAGTTTCACCCATCAGATAGGAAAAGAAGAAAAGAAGGCGTGTTAGTGTCCGTGTCTGTCAAATTTGGTTTTCGATCCCGTACGCGGCGCAGAGTGCTTATCTGAAAGTGCGTGGTGGCAATGAACGGCGAACGACTGCGTGCCGACGCGAGTGTATGCAATGACACGAGAGTCACAGAACGCCGCCGCCGATTCGTCCGAAATTCTGTCTTTCTGGCAAACGTGCCTCATGATAGATCTTGTGGCTTAGTACATCTGCACTTTTTTTCAACCGACCCGTTCGCACACACGCTCTCTCTAACAGACATACACACAGTAGACGGGCATACTTACATTTACTCGGTCTCACCCCCAGGTCCTCAACTCGTTGCTGACTCGTTTTTTCTCGTTTCCAATCGCAAAGTGCATGGTGTTTGTCAAGATGATCGCCATCCACCGACGCGTGTTCGAAGTGATGGGGGCTCTTTCGGTCGTCTTAGCGAAACCTTTCTTTTACTTCTTTGCTCTCTTTCTTTTTTATTGTCGGCCGGCGCCTCCGACGAACTTGTGCTCAACTTTCTTCCCTTCTTCTCGACTACTCGTTCCAACTTGCCGCGTGATGTTGCGTGTTCTAAGAACGCATCGGTCAAGTTTTTGATCTCTTGGCTCGACACTTGTCTTGTCACTAAACGACACAGAGTTCTGCTAACGAGTTTCCGGTTCTTGCTGTGCAGATGATGTCCCAAGTCTTACTTCTTAGGCAGATAACCTTATCTAAAGTCGATCACACATTTGGATAGTGCAAAGCTGTAGCATAGGAAAGGCGGCAGACGGTCGAAACATGATGCACTTTGTTATCAATGGTCTCTCCGTCTCCCTACTCGTGTTCAATCTTAAAATTCAACATAATCAGCAGTTTCTGTTGCCTCTACAGCCCACACTGCAAGGTTTACTCTCACTTCAACCAGTTTCAGTAGAAGATGACAGCGGCTAGCGCGGCATTCCAATCGCCGATGTGGTTGGTCTCGTCTTTCTTCATTTTGTCAACCTTTTGAAACAATCAGGTAGCAGTATTAATGCGGAGAATGATCGAAGAGAAGATATGAATCTTGTTCCAAAAAACGTCTCACTTTTCCGTTCTTCTCGTTATTCTGCTACCGTAATCCATTCCATTTCCATCCTTTCATATCTGTCCATTTTTTTGGTGTACCGTAGAATGATTCAGAGGAGTGTATCATTAATATCAATGTTCCTTCGTTCTTTCAATGTTATCAATTGATCAGCAGAATTCCGAATTTGCTTTCATTGCGACGTTGGCGCCAGTCGATTTCCCAGTTTCTAATTTTTTTTTGACTTACGGAGTTAAACCGAACTTTACAAATACGGAGAGACAATGATAAGAAAGACGCACGAACTGTTTTAGCGAATGATATTATGCGTTACTGACCTTCAGCACTCATTTTCCAACAGTATTTTTTGACGAAGGTCTAGTTTTTAAAACATTTCTTCGGCAACATTGTTGCCACACAATGACATTTAATTCAATCCAAATACTGTCTACACCTCACCACCACCGCGTCAAGGTCTACGTTCGAGAATGCGCTTTACACACGAAGCCTTTTTTCGAGTAACCTTCATAGGCGGTTGTGTGGCAGTCGGTTGGCGAAAAGCGAAGAAGATATGAATCCGATATGCACTTGAAAAGTATAGACTCCCGCGTTCTTTTTGCAAAACTCTTCATCATTCAGAACCCGTGGGGCCCTCTCTTCACTGCGCGTTACTCATTTTTCTTTCTGTTCAAACAGTCATTTGTTATTCAAGCATCTCGCTTTACATACCACTCCTCCTCGTTATAATTCTTTTGGTTCATGTATCCAATGTCCGTAAAGCTATTAATCTTCTTCCACTTACCGTTTTTTTCTGGCGCCAAAAAGCCAGAGCATTCCGACCCTTTGCTTCCTTCCCTCTGATGCTCTACGCCACCTGACATAAGTTCAGCTTGTGGAGGTGGGCGGGGCTCAAAGTGGGAAATTGTTCTGATAATGTTCTTCTATAACATTTTTTGCCGTTCTCCTCTTTCTTCTCATTTTGCTATCAGTTCTGCCTACCAACTATCATTTTCCGGTATTACAACAAACCATTCGACTCCAACTTCTCGTCACGTCATCTTGACACTTCACAACTTCTAAGCAAAATTCTGGAAGTGAATTCACACGTTCACAAACCCAACTTCGCCCTGGAAAGCCTTTCGGTTGTAATGGATCTACCCGGGACGTCTTCCAACGATCTCGTCCATTCGTTGGCTGCATATTACCCGACACCGACGTCCCCGCCATTGTTGCAACCACAGTTCACAGCGTCCCTACTGCCATCAATAGCAGCTCTGCATCCACACTTGATCTTGCCCATGAAAGGAGATTGTTTTTTGAAATCAGATTCCAGTGCTTTCAAATTCGTTTGTTCACCGTTAGTTATAAGATTAGGGACATAAACTCAAATACAAAAAGCCAAAACTAGAATTAGTCATTTAAAAATTAATCTTTAGCTAAGAAATTTTGCTTAATTAAATATTTTCAGGGAAGTTCATGACCTCCGAACAGCAATAAACATGATACTGCCAATGCTACCAATTTACAATTCTCAAATAGCAGCAGCAGCAGGATTAGTGAATCCACAACATTCGCTTCAGACTGTTCTACAGCAAAGCTTATTGCGTAATAAACGACCCACAGCTCAAACACCAACCGTTCCACAGGCAGAGTGCCCGGTTCCACTGCGGCCGATGCTCAATGGTAAGCTTGATAACAGTTCATAACAATTCGCCAACTCCCGCACGTGCCTATGCTTACTGGCGCCACATTGGTCCATCACGCTCATGAAACTTTTGCGCTATCTATAATGTTCCGCGTAGTGTTCTTGGCCAGTGGCACCACTCCAGCTTTTATGTTAGTGGTTGCAAAGTGTCTTCGGTGACAGCAGTCGTTTCTGATAAGAAGACTCAAGCAATGGAATAGTATAATGACAGGAACACTGACACGAAGGCGCTGGCGTTGCAGTTGATGATAGGATGGGGGAGTTCGGTTCTTTCGGTTCTATCGCTTTCCCCGGATACGACCAACTGTTGACCCTGACAGAAAAATCGGCGAATGAAGGAAAACATTTGGGGCGCGAAAGAAAAGAGAGCAACACTTGTTCCGAAAGCATGCAATGAAACATCTACTATCCGATTGAAAGTGTAACTTTTGCAGCTACAGCACCAACCAATGCATTGCAACAAGTGTTTTTATTGAATCAACTAATGATGAATTCGGCCAAGCCACCCTCACCCACATTGCCAACTGGCAGCATTCCAACAACAATTGGTGAGAGTCAACTGGCAAGTACAGATGAGCAACCAGTCAAATGGAGCAGCCCATCCAGCGTGGATAGTAATGGACAGAAGACTGACAGTTCTGCAGGTAATCTTGTCAACTCGTTGGCTAGTTGCGAGTGCGTCCGTCAGCGAACAGTTTTGTGCGTTGATATGATAGTGCACTTGAGTAGGGAACTCTGCAAAGTGTCGCTGATTTGTACTCTGATCACATTCTTTGCCATCTCACGTGATCTGAGAACTTGAATGCGTATGTCTAATTTCATTTCAACTGACAAGTAGACCCAATCGTAATTAATAACAGGGCAAAGGAAGGACACCGGTAGTGCCCTTTTCCATTTCTATCTCATTTCTGTTTCCTGACGAATTCCTTCATTGTCTGCAGAAGAACATTTTGTAGACACGGAAATTGAGAAATTCGGATATCTCTCTGTTTTTTTGTCATTTTCTTATCTTGTGTGTCCATTGCAGTACATAGTCGTTCAAAAATGAGAGCGGCCACAATCCATCATTAGAATGTGATTCAGCGAAACCGGGACATAGTCACGCGCAATGCACTTCTATGTATAACTGGCAATTCCAATAAAAGAGAGCGAAAGAATTCATTATCTTGTGCTGGCTCGTTCCAGAATGCATATACACACACTCGTGCCAATGAAAAGCAGCGCGCATTGGCATTCGGTTTTCTTGTGCCCGTACACTTTTGCGCGCTGCTCCGGGAAGCAGTGTGATTCGATTAGAATATACGAGTCGCTGGTGCTTAAAAAGTGCAAACTTCGGACACCGCTCACAGAGTTTGGCCGGCCATTTGCCCTGGTCGCGTGTTTGAGCGAGAGAAAAAGAGAAAGCGACCAACAGAGTTCAGAACGGCGGGGACTCGCAACTCGGGTCCTGAGCACGTCGAAAGGGCAAGGACACTTCCTACAATCATTTCCTTCTTTTCAGCTTCCGCCGGCGAGACCCAGAACATCGATATTATGGGAGACGGCAGCGAATCTCCAACTTCCTCCACCCACAGCGCACAGGTAAAGATTGAGGGATGCAAGGCAGGCAGCAAGGCAAAGAAGAGCAAGTTGGCACACTTCCAACAAAAATTTTTTCGGACGTTCTATTTACACTGCAATCAGAGCAGAGCAGCCCCGAGAGTTTTGTTTGAACAGTTGAATTTTCGTCACTTCTTTCACTTCGGAGCGCTTTGTTCCAACACACAGTCCAGCGTTTGTGAGACTGAACGCACTTGGCCCGGCGCCGCAGACAATTTTACGCTATCGCTGTTTGATCATATGTAGTCAAGTAGTGATGCGGCTGGCAGAAACCGAGAGCAGCAGCACGGCAAAAAGGAGGGGTCGGAATTGAGACTTTGGCTCCGAGCGAATCATAAAAACCGATCAGCGAATGATAAGACGAACGAAGGGCGACGAAGTGTACACTTTACCGCGTGCGCTTAGGTATCAAAACCCAACGAAGCACATGACGCGATGCCTTAGTGCATGTCTGTTCGAGTCCAAGAGATCACTTGTGAACTTCCTTTTTAGGACATTGCAATCATGGCAGCCCAGCAATCATTGGTGAACGCTTTCAAGGACCAGACTGGAATCTTATTCAATACAGTGCCCATGCCTGAGACAAACCCAATAAGACTGCCAGCTCCTACAAACGGAACCAATGGAGTCAAAGTATCGACTGGACCTGAACGAAAACCAAGAGTAATACTCTTCAAATTTTTTTCATGGTATTCATGCCTTTCTTACAGAAACCAGTCAATGATGATATTGTAAAAATTGTCCGTGGGCAAGATTTGAGCGAACAAAACATTGCGTCTTTTGAGATTCCTGTACCAAAAGCTCTTGAATCCGATCCAAGTACTACTTTAAAATTGAAAAGAAAGAACTAAAATATCATTTTATAGACTTCCGACCAGTGTCTGAGCAGCAGATTATTCAGCAGATCATCCAAGGAAAGAAATACGAAGAAATGGAAGTTGGAGAGTGCATGATCCAATTGTGCAAGAAGTTGGCAGAGAAACGAGTCTTCGGACCTCGTCTTATGTCTCAAACCACTGTTGCCGGACTCAATCACTCTAACTATTCCAACCTCCCAATCAAAGGAATTTGTTATATCCAACGTAATGAGAAACTCACAATAATTTTACTATTTATTGTTTTTATTGTAGATGTCTGCAAGAAAGTTCTATTCGACAAGTTCGAGCACGAGGAAGATTTCTGGGACAAATTCCGAGAGGCAATGCGCAAACTAGCCGCTCGCTGCCGCAGAGTCCGTCACGCTAAGAAGACTAAGAGCAACCGCGAAGAAGCACAAGCTGAAATGTTGAGTAAACGGTAATAATGAACAACCGGTACATCTTTCAATTATTGAATTTCTTAGATTTGGAGAAGATATTCCATTTAATATTGGACTTAATGGACAACTAAGGCCTAAAATAGAACCTGTTAATGAGCAGCCTCCTCCGCCTCCTGATGTTGGTTCAGTAACGTTCAGTCAGATCCAAGCTATACATCAAGCTTTGAGGCACAGCAGTGAGGTAATGAATTAATACGACAATGTCCTCAATTAACATTTTAGTTTTACAGAAGCAACGAATTCCTGCAGAACTTGATGCAGACATGCTCAACAACTTAGTAGTTCTATTCAGCCGTTCAGCAGCCAAACAGGAACCATTGTCCCCTCAATAAGCCCAAATATGCCAATTTCCCCATCTCGTTCTTCTCACCCCAGTCAAGTACACCGGGCAGTGTTCATTCCTCTCGATTGCGCCACCAAAACCCCCCGTGACACTTCTTCAATACGCTTGTTGAGCATGCTTCAATTTCATCTAAAAGCTTTTCGGCGAGAGAACGAGACCTAATATCGGGTTCTCCAAATTCAATTTGATTGGAATTGTAGTGTGCTCAGTGAGCTCTCGGTGAAACTCTCAAGTTTTTTTTAATTATGCCGCTGGACTCCTTATGACCCTTCTGTTAGCGCACACAACTCGCTCATTCCAAACAGTTCAACAGTTACTCCACCAATTCTTTGTATAGTTTCAATTGCGCGCAACATCTTTCGAATACCTCCCAATTTGCATTTACCGCTTTCGGCTTCAGATTTCTACCCGCTGTTTCTACCGCTTTGCCTTAAAATTCCCCTTTTTCTAACTCCTAAATTTGGTTATTATGCAACAATTCTACCTCAATATTACTTCCGTATCTTCCCATTTAATTCTAGCTCAAAATTTGGTTTTGATTGTTTTCCTAGCTGAAATTCAACTACTAGGTGCCATCGAATTGTATCTCACCCTCCCTTCACCAATTCCATCTTTTGGTAGTTCCTCTCGTTTAGGAAAATATTTCTTTGCCACTCATGATATTAGGATTGATGAGAGATACTTTCTCTTCCTGCACTCACTTTACCTCAGTCCCACCTCAAACTGCTCTCAGGAACATTCAAAACTCAGGAATTTGTCACCTTGGTCTCTCATCATATATCTTCATCTTGTCACACTCTTTTCCTCAATCTATTCAGTACCCCTACCTTCGACTAGCTTCTTTTCTCCACTGTTCTCGTCATTACAAATACTTTCTCTTCAAATCCAACTCAGGGACCCATTTTTTTTCTCATTGAACTCAGGAATTCTTACTACCTCAGGGAACTACCTCATCCACTTTTCAGTTGTTTGGGGCCAAATTATTATATCCATTAGTAGTTTCGAACATAGTATTGTATTATCCCCCGCACCTCTTCTAGCTTTTATTGTCTCTCAGGAATTTTCGAAAATGATCATCACTCAATTACGATCAAGCAGGCATTTTCAAGAATTTTTGAGCACCTCATTCTCGTTGTCAAAACTCAATTACTAACTCAGGGACCTTTTTTTAAATTCTGTATCAAACTCAAAAAATGATGATTTTTTTCTGATGAATGTTGCTCTGTCATAAACAATACTATATTTCTCACACCCCACTCCATTTTTGAACCGAAAGCCGAAATGTGTTTTTTTATATTGTAATTGTCGTCATTATTTCACTCCAAATCTCTCTTGTTATCTACCTCCTGCCTATTTTTCGTATTATAAAAGTCTCATATTACAGAAGTTCTCTTATTTTTGCCCAAACATTAAACACCTATTATTTCCTATGTAACAGTCTCTCTCAACGTTTTCTATGTATTCTGTGTCCCGTTTTTGCCCCAGTTTACTTCTGTACCCTGTGAGCGTTCAATTACCTCAGCCCTCTTTCCAACCTACAACCCTTTCCCCGTACCTCTGAAATCTTGCTTCGCTTACCTCGTATAAAATTACTCTACCATTTATCGGCTTAAACCTAATAAACCATTTATCGACAAATGTTTTTCAAAAGACACAATTATGCTATAAATGACTTCAAAAATAAGGAACCGTCTAAGTGAACAAAACTTGATTGCTTTTTTTCAGTTTTTATGACACAGAATATATGTAGGTGTATCAAAACTTTTTAAAAACATAATATTTATTAGAAGTGAAATAATCAAACAAAATCCATTGGAGAGTTTAAGTTAGTAGTTGCAGAAGTTGAAGCGCCTGAAAAAAACATGTTGCTCTTAGGGCCCTAAGTTGCTTGCTTACAGGCAAGATTGTCCCTGAACAAAGTTCACTCCATAGTCCATCAAGTCATGATAATCTTTAGCGTAGTAGAAGCATCTGCTGCTGACCATGTTGGTCAGTTTGTCAGAGGGCTGCATGTCAAGGGCAACAACGACCACTTCATAGAGACCAGATCGTTTGATCGACTGAACTAACGACGATGGATCAGCATCAGTTGGACTGAAGTTCAATATTACTAAGTTATGGAGTCCTAATGTTTTCTTACTTTGTTTGGGTGACATAAACAAGAAGATGTCTGACATCAGCTGCAGTTCTATATCCTTGAGATGGTTGATCATAATAGTCAAGAACGTATTGAAGACCGCTAAATGTAAACGTAATCGAAATTACAGGCCTAAATGTTCTATGACATACGCAGTGACATTCTGTCCATCAACACCAATGTATTGAAGACCATACAACAATCCGGAAACACGTTCATAAGAGTTCTCTCCAGCGTTGAACGAAAATCCTCCATAAGCCTTGTCAGCGACAGATAGAGCAGCTACTTGAGCAAGGGAGTTAACATAGTTGTAAGGTTGCGTAGCTTGAACTGCGAATTGTTTAAGCTGAAGAAAACATTAAAGCGTATTCTGAAGAAAGTATCCTACAATAGTGTTGGTGACGTTAGATTCCTTCAGAGAGCTGTCAATCAGGAAAAGTGTATCTTGCTTGACTGCTTGAAGATTGCAATTTGCTGGTGGTGGTGGAAGTGGTGGGCGGGAACCGACAGTGCTCACGTAGAAGTTCCTCTTCCAGTTGCTTCCAAATTCACTGCTTCCGTAAACAATGACATAGTAATGCTAAAAGAAATTAGTTAACAAATAGAACCGATTATGATTAAAGTTTACATCATAGTCATATGAGAACGGAGTAGATGAATACCATTTGTAGCTGCACTCGGAGTCACGTCTCTTCATCTGAGCGGTATGCTGCAATCCAAATCCTGGCATCACAATCTGAACGTATCGGACAATTCCGTTTCCAAGTCCGTTAGCATGAACAACGATTGTGTCGGTTTCAACTGAAACAATTTTGATGAATCATCATTTTTAAGTTGCAATTAAATTTCCAGACTCACGAGCAATCGGAGCGTGGTGGGCTGCATCATTTGTAGCTCCAAGATGACCATCAGTAGTAGAATCAACAAAGCCAAGGAAAATTTCAAGATTGGATCTTCCACGAACTGTTGCGAAACAGTTGTTGCCTCCGGTTCCAGACAGAACAACTCTATATGTTCCAGCACGAGTTGCTCCGGTTTCGTTGACAGGGAAAATTCCAATGTAGTTGGTGTCAGAAGTGATGATGTTGTCCGGAAGAGTGAGCTGGTCACCAGATGGATCATATACCTTGATGTTCTCCATTAGCGGATGGTAGAAGTCAATCGAGAACTCGTACATCTCGTGTTCCACCTAAAGCACAAATTGAAGTAGTCTGAATTCCAATTCACATCCAACCTGGAAGATAAGCTCGTCGTTGTTGCATTGTCCACTAGAACCAGCAATGCCACCAGAAGAATAGAGAGTTGGAATGTACGTGGTCAAGAAATTTTTGGAGAGTTCCACCGGATTCATCTGAAAATCTTAGAATGCGATGTCAGGTTAACAATTACGAAAGCTGACAGTGAAAGTGTTTCCTTGAGAGTAACTGATAATCTGGTAAAGAGAATCAACGTTCGGTGTATTCCAACCGTCACCACAAGGAGAGTCAATGGCTGGGAAGACAAAATTGACCTGAAAAAGAATAACTGAAAACTCTGATAAGACCATGAACCACTAACGTAGGACTTTTTGTCTTGGAGCTTTTGAGCAATGTTTCTCACTTGAAGATAGTCTTCTGGAGACGATCTTGTGATGACAAGAATGACGGAGTTTGGAGCAGTGAGAATGTCAAGATCAAGGACCTTTTGAAGAGTTTGGACAATTGGTCGAGGGCACTCTGAAATAAATGAACAGTTTTTATAGCGCTGCTCATATGACCATACGAGCTGAGCATGGGTTTGGTCCTGGACAGGACATGGTGCTGATATTCTTGACAGCGGCAACAATGTCATCGGAGTTTCTGGAGATAGTTGGTGGATACCAATAATCCTGGTTGGCAACTGGAAAAATAGTTTTTGGATTTTGTTGATGCTTAGATTGATATTATTACCGGAATCAAACGGATACAACACAAAGTTGCTGAACCATCCTGACAAAGTCGGGTCATTCTGAATGCTATCAAGAGAAGCTTTCAAGTTTCTCTTCAACTGGAAGATAGAAGATCCCATGTTATAGGAAGTCTCTAGAACAATAGCCAAAGTGCGTCCCTTGTCTTGGAATGCTGTTGGGTATGGCGGTTCGCAATGCGCAAGTTGACAGAATTGGCCGGAGTACATTGGGATGCTGGAACAGTCGCAAACGCCATTCTTTTCTATTCCGCCATTTTGGCACACTGGAGTGCTGCAGGTCTTTCCGGCCCATCCGGCACGGCAGACACAGATACCATTGTTCAGGAATCCACCATTAGCGCAGTTGGTAACGGTCTTTGTACAAAGAGCATCAGCATAACGCTCAAAAGCAAATCCATACTGATCAATTCCAGAGAACTAAAGGAATATTATTTTGTGCTGCCCACGAAAAGTTTGTTTACCTTGATACTGAAGTCAGAGATGGATCCATCGTCAACTGGACAGCTGAACGGAGCAGAGATAGTAGCATAGGTACACACGCGGTTGCCCAATGGAAGCGAGTTGGTGATAGTTCTGTTGTTGACCAAAACAGCGTAGTTGAGTTTTCCTTCCATAGATGGCTTAGTGTCTGGAGTGTATGGAGCGACTCCCGTTGGGTATGCAATCAGGTAGTTAGAGTCTGAAAATGTAATTGTTGATCTTCAAAATTAAAAGAAGTTCTACTAGAGTTAATATTCGCATAAGTGTTCGGAGTATCGCTTCTTGGATCAGTAACGAATCCGAAGAACACTTGGATATCAGACTGAGAGCGAGCTTGAATTTCACAGCTTCCACTGTTTGATTGAACTGTGACCTTCCAAAGACCAGGTGGGACGACATCTCAAAATGAATAAATATAATGACGTAATGTCGAAAAAGAAAAAATTACGTACTGACGTTCTCTCCTGGATAGTATCCTTGTCCGTAACGGTGCTTCATGCAAGCTCCAAAGTTCAGCTCACTTGGATCAGCTGGCTCCCAGAATCCATCACCATTCATAACCGCGTGGTTGAAAGCTGGGTTAGTTGGGTCAACTCCAGCAGCCCAGTTGGTGTAGCCTGTCTAAAAAAACAAACATTGCTTTGATGTTCTTAGGAACGATATACCAATGGTTGTGCAACGTTTCCATCCGGAACATCCCAATACCATTGTTTGTTGTTGTAAGCAAGTCCAATCCAAGCACGGTATCCAACAATTTGACTATGAACAAAATCATTGATGTCTTTACTATCAATGTGAAGGAGGTAAGCCTTCTGAGCGTGGCAGACATCCCAGTTATCCAACCAAGAGAACTTGTCAGAGTGGAATTCAAAACAGTTTTGTTGTCTGCTGTTCCAGAACTGTCCCTCGCAAGCTAAAATTTTACTTAACAAAATTTTTTTATAAGCTTTTACCAGCAACGTATTGATTCAACTTGATCTCCGGGTCATTAATAGCCACCAATTCATATTCGGAATCTTGTCCCTTTCTACCATCTGGGAACAAAACCTCAACGTTGTTAAGATCTGATCCGGAAACAGCAAGAGTTAAGGATTGAGTCCATCCGTCAACTGGCATATAGTATGATGTTGGCTTGGTACAATCCGGAATGTAATATCTGTGGGAAACGGCAGATTTGTACAGACTGATAATGAACAGCATTATTTGATCCAATTTGTCGGTCATGTAAACTTCTCCAAGTGTTGTCTCGGTAAGACTCTTAAGGTAGTATGGGAACTGTCCATTGTTCTCAGGATAAGAGCAGATGGATGATCCGTATCCAACAAGATTAAGAGAAAGTTGATATTGCTGAGCGATGTCAAACAATTGAATGTAAGACGAGTCATTTGGTCCATCAGAGTCAGTGAACACCCAGACAGAGGAACGCTTTTCAGAGAGGAGAGCAGCTCCAAGCATAGCCTGCTCAATTTGAACTTGACAGGCGGTTTCATCAGCCGAGTAACTAGTGAAGTTAACGTTGAGGTCATTGACTCCTTGAACAAAGTCATATGGCCTGTTGGAGTTCACCAAGAGGAAAGATGCTGTAATGTTCAAATGTTTTTTTCAAAGATACCCTTTCATACTATTGGAGTTGACTGCAATGAGAACCCATCTGTTAATCCACTTGTCTGAAGCTTGTTGAATGTCGCGAGTCATGGTTTGAACATTGGCGGCAATCTTAGCAACAGCATCCTTCATGGTGGATCTGGTAGAAACAACGAAAGCCAGAGACTGTCCGTCAAAGGAAACATCCGGGTTCATGTTGAAAGTAGTGCACATGTCTGTAAGAAAACCCCTCATTTCAAACTTTTCAAAGAATTTGTACATTGTTCGCAGAACGTTCCAGCAGTTCCGACTGGGCAAACACATTGTCCTCCTCTTGGCGTTCCTCCATTTACGCATTGAATGTTCTCGCAACTGAACGTTTTGCATTAAACGTCAATCATTTTTATGCAGTTTTCTCAAACTCACTATCTTCCGTCAAAACCTGGCGGGCAAATACAGGTCGAATTGTTGTCTGGATTGGTCACGCCGCCATTCACGCAAGTATTTGGAGGCAATGGCGTAGTGGGAGCTGAATTTCACATCCAATCTATTGGTCTCATATCAGAAACTCACATCCAGAACAGAATCCAGTCGTAGTTCTCTGAATAGTGAATCCTTTTCCGTCATCAGCATAAACGGTAGCATAGAATGGTTGAGAAATGAAATCACAGAAATCAGCAGCTCCAAAATACATATGGAAACCGCATCCGTCACGATACTTTCCACTGGAGTAATACATTGGTTTTTGGTAGGCTTGCTCAATGTTGACATTGCTAGTTATAGAGATTTCTGAGAAAAGACGGAACGGATCAGCAACGTTATTCTTGAGGCCGGTGAGTTGTGCAACAATGTGAGCGGATTGTCCGACAACTGGCTCGGAATCACTGGCATCGTCATTTACTCCGGTACTGGTTCCAATGAAAAGATCATAGTCAGAACGAGCTTGAACACGATAAGAACAAGGTGTGTTAGACTGAAGAGTGAATAAATTTAAAGTTAGAATGAGGAACAGGTGCAAAACGTACAACTCCAGAAACCACAGTAATCAAATGCTCTCCAACAATTGGATTAGCAATTTCATAGAGTTGGGTTGTTCCTTGGTTGACAATCATCATAGCTGTGTTGGTGTTTCCATTTGGATCTGTCACCGAAACAGTCAAAGACTGTCCGACGGCAAGAATCATGAGCTCAGTAGTGGATGTATCAACAAAGAACACACGGGTCGGGGTAGAACACTGACTAAGATCGTCAATAAGAACAGAGTTCATTCTGTAGGCAGTAGCCTTTATGACATTTTGGAAGATCTGAACAAACGAAATATCAACTGAAACAATAGCATGATATGACCAACCTGGCTCACAGCGTCAGTGTTTTCTGTTGGTTGGAGGATCAGTCCACCACTGTAGTAGGAAGCGTACTCAATAGCTTGGTATCCATTACTCATGTCATCAAAACCGCAGTTGTTTTGAATGAAGAAGTGTGTATAGATCTGGAAAATAACTGTTCTCCTCTGAAGAACCACAACAAGTTTTGTTACCGGGTACTTCTGACGAGTGTTCATTTCAATGACAGTCTGCCATTTATCAACATCCGAAGCAATTGCATCAGTGAACAAGTAAATTGGCGACTTCTGATAGATGACGACCTCTGTGAAAATACTACCGATAGCATCAAAAGTGGCATCAGAGCATTGGCCGTCAACAGTAGCTGGAACTTGGATATCCAAGAGGAACTTTTGCTGATCAAAGGCTGGGTAGTAGGTGTTTGTGTACACTCCGTTTCCAAATTTGACCAGAACGAATCCTTTATAGACTTCGTAATTGTTGATATCATTGCTGGTAAGCTAAATTGACACAATTGAACTTAGTCATAGCTTATCCTTAAAACTCACTTCTTTGTAAATGGCACCGGAAATGGCGGTCAGATAATTGTTCATGGAATTAGTGTTGCGAATGACAACAACCAAGGTCTTGGAGTCAGTAAGGAATGGCTCCCAATTCAGTGGGCATGTCACTAAAACACATTCCTATATGAAATAGCCCAATTTTTGGGAAAACTATACCATCTTGACAGTTAGTTCCATGATAGCCAGTAGAACAAGCACATTCATTACCATCTGGGTCTGGGAAACCGGCATTCATGCAGTTCACCTTGTCACACTGGCGTCCAGTAAAGAGTTCCGAGCAGAAGCAAGTGGGTCCTTGGGTAGCAACATTCAGAAGAGTTCCGTTGTTGTAGCAAGAAGTCAATGGAAGAGTTGAGGTGGTTGGTGGAGCCGCAGTGGTGATTTGTTCTAAAATATTCTTCTTAAAATCAAAATAATTTCCATGACTCACGCAAGCAAGAGAATCTTCCAGTTCTTCTGAAGTTGAACCCATTCGAATCAATTCCATCAACCTGAAATTTCATCAGATAATCCATCAGACCTTCAAGTTTTTTTTTCAATTTACATGATAATAGTATCCCTGGTTCAGTTGGCATTGCCACTGTCCAGCGTAGTATTCATAGCCACACTGGTATCTGCAAATAAAGCAAATGATAAGAAATAATCGGATTATCAGAAGTGTCCATTGGCTACCTTCTTGTCAAAGCTGCTCGGTAGACAGGAGTCAGATCGTTTCCTTGTCGAATTGTTACGGAATGAACTTGAGCTGGTGCTTGTTGGCTGTCGATATGAGCAACAATGTACATGGGGACACCAGCAACAGCTGATTCGCCATAGGGTGTGTCATCGGATTGTGGGAAGTTCACGAATCCTTCCGAAACTTTCAATTTTGTGTCACTCTACAAAATTGATTCCATGTGTTTTTTCTCAATGTACCGATTATTCATCCCAAAATTTCATAGTTCAAAAGCAACGGTTTTACGACCTGTCGTTTTCATTTCCACGTTTTGATTCGTTTTCTACATGCCTTTGATAGGCAGAACTCATAAAAATGCTGGCAGGCAACACGATTTGGGTTGCTTATCAGTTTTTGATCTTGTTACGACTTTAGAGCACTAAAAGGGTGTGAGGCGTTGTGAATGTGACTAAGACGATTTTTAGAGTAATCGCTTACGTTAACTTCAACGATGCATTCTGTTGTTGGAACGTTTGCATTGTCAATTGAAAGAGAATATCCGCCAGATGGAAGATCTGCGAACACAGAAAGAGCATAGCCTTCACCGTTGAATGTTGAAGATGGAGAAACCATAACACCATTAGCATTTGTGAGGTTGACAAACGGAGTGCCAGAAGCTGTGATATGAATTTGGACGGTTTGAGTGTTCTTTCCAATGTCAGAATCAACTGGGATGTAATAACTGCAAAAAACTTTTGGTTCAAGTAGTCATCTGGATTTGCTTACGATCCAGCGCAGCTTCCTTTCAGGAACAGCAACTCAATAAGAGATGTTTGTCCAGAAGTTGGAGTCGGTCTTGAATCAGTACACACAGGATTCTTGCATCCGTCTCCGGTCCATCCGTCTTCACAGGAGTTTGACAGTCCGATCGCGGCAAAAATGGCACGTTTCGCTCTGACATGGAAAGCTTCTTCATGTTTCAATTCTGGATAGTAGTTTGGCAGATTGTGGAATGGAGACACTGCCTCTGGAAAAAGAAAAATCGGGGATAATTGAAGATTACGGTAAATACCATAGTTAGGTGCCGCCGCGACGGCGGTGACCAATAAAAATAGGGCCAAGAAGAGCCGCATCGCAAGCAATGACGACTTGACAGCAGCGAACTGAAACTGTCCTATCGCAAATTTTAGACCGTGAAAATTTTATTATTTGATAAGCCAATTTTGGTATTTGCCCTGCGACGTTTGCCACACTTTCGGCAATGCTTTCGGAACTAATATGGTTATCAATGACGATTGCACACGCCGCCACGCCATGCATTTCACAACAAGGGTGTGGTCGGGTAGGAGGGACCAAGAAATTGTCAGATGTTTGCTGGAAAAAATTACTGTATTCGTGTATAATAATAACTCGAGTGTCTTGATATAGCATGTACATATTCAGTATTGTCATATAAAACGTTTAATCCAGCTCGATTACTGGGATTACAAAGTTTAACTTGAAACAGTTTGATGGTATCTTTTCAAAATGTTTGGAGAACGCAGAGGGGCTAAGAAATCTCCCAAGTGTAAACCCAATAAATCAGCTGTTCGATCTAAGGCAAAAGCTCGTCCCATCCTTTCGCTTTCATAGTCCGCCAACCTCTCAGTTTCTCGACGGAAGACCAAAAAAACCGAGGGGAGGAGTTACTGACGATATGACGATGAGTGAAGAGAACTTGCCTTTTCGCAAGTTGACGGCCTCCAGTGGCGGCGCACGCATTCGCCGTTGTCCCCTTCACGTCGTCGTTGTCGTCGTTGCAAAGTCTACGGAATCCCAAACGAGACAGACTCCCTCCCTCAACATCCTCCCTTTTTGCCTCCCTCCTGCCGCTTATCACTGATCTTCTCTCTCCATGTTGAACACCTAACGCTGATGATGTTGATTCGTGAAAACGCGTTCCACTCCCTTGCATTCCTTATACTATTCATCGTCAGTGGCAGCAGGTGTGACCAGGAAAATCGAGAAGGTATATATTTTACTAGCGACCGAAAATCGTCTGCCGCACAACACTCACACTTTCTTAATTCTTCACATCCGTTTTATCTACTTTACCAGACTGTGTGTTCTTCTTGTCTTTGAAGGTTATCTGCAAACTGTAGGTCAGAAAATAGGGAAAATAGGATCAAAAAGAAAAAGAAACATGATGTGAGTGTGAACAAGCCTTCCCGGATGTGTCTCTCTTTCTTTTTGTGGCTAATGGCCAAAGTAATGTGATGAATGACAGATATAATGTTTATGAGTGAAAATGCGAAAATGCAAATTTTTCGTCCATTTGTCAGGATCTGCGGCTTGTGACTGTCCAAGTGTGATACGTCCTGTTTGTGGTACAGACAACATTACTTACGACAATTTGTGCTTTTTGCGATGCGTTCAGCGCACGAATAGAGGTATTCGCTATACAGGGTCATAACCTAGCAAAGGAATAATTACTTGTTTTCTCAGAACTTTTATTTTTCTACAATGGAACTTGTTGTGAACAAAAGAAATGCGAGGATGAGGGACATTTGCTCTGCGATAATTTTGGTAAATTTGTCTTTCAAAAAGAAAATTGGAAATTTTTGGTAAACTTTCAGGAAAGACACATGCAAATGAGTGTCAGTTTAAGCACTTTCAATGCATAATGCAAAAAAGTATGAACTTGGACCTTGAAAAGTCGCACGATGGACCATGTTCGGCCAAAGATTGCAATTTCAACTGCACCCACACCACCTTTGACCCGGTTTGCGACACCAACGGTTCGATTTACAGAAATCTCTGCGTGTGGGTTTTTCGAATTCCTTATCCAATTCTGATAAACAGTTCTGTTTCGTTTCAAGGTTCCAAATGCGAAGATGCGAATTACAATTAGAGAATGACCAAATTCAACTGGCAGAGGATAGAAAGTTTTGTTTGAGGGATCGTGGTATGCGTGGAACGTAAACGGTTTCGCAATCCTTTTATTGGTTTAGAAACTCGAAGATTCAAGTTAGCGGGGGTGGAATCGTATTCGTCGTATGGAGATGAACCATACACAGAACTTCCGGTCACTACAACAACAATAATTCCAAGTAGCACAACCAAACCAAAAAATGAAAGCTATGTGAACAAAATAACGGCTAAAACTACTTCTCAGAAGCAGCCATTTCAAGAACCTTCCTCTTCTTTTTCAGTAAGTTTATCTTTTAAGCGGTAAAATCCGCTGGTAATCGGTGTTGCGACAGTAGGCAGATGCTAGATAACATCTATGCTATTATTCAAAAAGGTGAAGATCTTATCTCCACCTACTACATTCACTTTTTGCTTTGAAAAAACGACCAACTCGATGCAAAAGAAAAGAAAAGACCTTGTCCGTCATGGTTTTTTTGACCGACTGAAAATTTTTGATGAAACGCAGAGTGAAGAAATGCCAAGAATGCAGTGTATGGTAATGAACCTTGAGATTCTTTCAGAGGAACGATCTTAATCGAGTGTGTAGCATAATCGACTGCGATAAATCATGGGACCCGGTGTGCGATACGAGGAACAGGACTCACAAAAACATTTGTCAGTTCAAATTCTATGCTTGCAAAGTGAGAAAGAAAATCTGAACCTGAGAAAGTCATTTGAAATTCTCATTTTTAGATCAACAGAATTGATGGAAGCGTAATTGATATTGCTCACAGCGGAGCTTGTAAACAGGTGTCAATCAAAGAAGGATAATCAATGAACAAACTTTTCAGAAGAAGAATACGTGCATAACATGTCCGAAAGATGAGAAAATGATCCCAATTTGTGATAACAAGAACATGGTAATGTTTTCTTTGTTTTCTAACTAAACCCAATAGATTCCAAGAATCTCAAAACTTTGTTTCAAAAAAAAATTCCAATGACCATACTGTTTTGTTGATCATTACAAGTATGCCCAACACTGTAGTTCAAATTGGGGTTAATTAAGTGCAAACCAAGACTACACTAGAATAGACGTTAAAGTTTTAAAAAAAAAATTTGAAGATCTGGATTTGTATGTATAAAAGAAAACAAAAAAATGCTAAATTTTTAAAAATTGCAACCTTGATAAAGGAGTAAGCCCTTAAATTGACTCAACTACAAATTGCAATGAGTACTTATATGAAATACTTGAAAAAATCAACAAAAAAACTCAACGGAATTATTGAAAACTATTGAAATCGTTTTATAACTACACAAACTCAAATGGTAAAAACAGCGCAGCTTCGGAAAGTGGAGTGTCGTAGCGACATGCGTATTCTGGTAACCAACTGTTCTATCAAACTTAAGAAGAACCATTTTTAATTCACAGTCCTTGATGCGATTTAAATATAATTTTTGAAAGTGATTTGCAGACACATTCCAATCTATGTTCGTTCATTCAATTCAATTGCGAAGCTCGCAACAACGAGGAAGAGGAACGTGTGCTGGTTCATGTCAAGACTTGTCATGAGAGGAGTCCTCAGTTTGACTTGAAAGTAGGTTTCTGTTCTCCATTTTTTCATATATTTAATCATCTAATTTCTCGATCTTACCCTCTTCAGGAAGAAATCTGTCCAAGGACGTGCAGCCGTGACGTGAAGCCGGTTTGTGATGAAGCCAATAACACTCATCAGAACCTGTGCCATTTCCAGCAGTACAATTGCAATATGCGAAAGGTGAAAAAGAGACTAATGTTTAAAGGAAAAACGGTTTTTTGCAGCTGGGGATCCGATCACCATACTTGAGACATCTAAGGCCCTGTGTGAAAAATAGGAAGGTGGATAATGCGGTCGAAAATGTTGAAATGAGAGCATCAGTATCCAATGTTGAAATAAAGACGACCAAAAACACAGCATCTTCAACAATAACACCAGTTGCTTCTAAACCAACTGTTCCTTCGGAAAAGACAACTTTTATAGTTAGTGCGTTTGAAAAAGTCACGGTGAGCTGAAACTATCCCGTCCTAAGTTCTCATTCTTTTTTTCAGAAAAGTACCGAATCTCCGAAGACAACCACCGCTTCAAAACCAGTAACAACAACAATTGCACCGACCACCATTGCAGTCTTTACGGAACTGCCAACATCTACTGTCCAAACTGTTTCTGAAACGACCACGCTTCCAGATGTTGCCTACTTTGACTGTCCAAAACCGAATTGCCCGACTGACGGACAACCAGTGTGTGATTCAACAGGAAATTTGCATGGGTAATTTATTTGTCAAAAAATAAATTCAATTTTCTGGTTTATAGGAATCTATGCGAGTTCACCTATTCTCGATGTCTGGCAGCAAGTAGAGGTCATCAAATTCATATTGCGACCGAAGAAAATTGCATCTCAAAAGAAGCGTGTCAAATGCCTTGTACTGACGACAAGCACCCAATTTGTGCGTCAGACTTTTCAACATACGACAACCTGTGTCAATTCCGAAAACAAAAATGCTTGGACCAAGAACTGGAAGTGTTGTTTAAAGGTGCATAATATAAAACAAGGGAACCAAAGAAAATGTTTTCAGGAAAGTGTAACGAGTGCCTGGATTCTCCATGTGCTCTGCCTGCAGAAGATGCGCCTGATGAGTCGTTCGTCTGCTTGGAAGACCAGTCGACAAAGTCTCTCTGCGAATACCAAATGCTTTCTTGTATTTTTGAACGTGGATATGGTGTAAATCTGACGGTTCAATACGTGAGTCTTCCGAAGATGGATTGAATAACTAAACTAGGAATACAGATAGGAGTATGTTGCCCACCAGTAGAATCTTGCGATGCTGAAAAGCCAGAGCCAGTTTGTGCTGACAATGGGGCGACGTTTTTAACAGAATGTGAACTCAATATTGAAAATTGTAAACTGAGAAAGTTAGAACAGCCGAAGCTGGTTGTTGTTTCAAAAGGAGTTTGTGAAAAGTACGTTTTCAAGTCTGCTTTTTCAATAAAAAATTATAAAAATTAAAAATAACTTTCAGAGATATGCTCACGGATGATTTCTCTAACAACAGAAACTTTCAAAAGCCAAATATCGAATTTAAAAGAGAGAATTCATTCAATTGCTCAATGGATTGTGACAACTCTTATGATCCGTTGTGCGGAACTAATGGAGTAACGTATACTAATGCATGTTCACTGCAAAAAGAGATTTGCGACACTCCGAAGTTAGTTGAAAACGTCTTTTTGTATTCAATACGTTTCAAATTCCAGCTCTAGTATAGAGGTTGCTTACACAGGAATGTGCTGTGACACTAATTGTCCTTCAGATTTCAGCCCCGTCTGCGATAGCAAAGGGAGTACACATCAAGTTGGCACTTTGATTCACCGAATATTTTTATGATACTGTTTTCAGAACATTTGTCATTTTGGAATCAAAAGATGCATCGCAGAAAGAACATTTGGCGATGTTTTGACAATTGAAAAATTTGAAATTTGCAATGAAGTAAAGGAGTGCAAAATGGACTGTCCAAAAGAATATGTTCCTGTTTGTGCGTCGAATGGTCAGAATATTATCAATCAATGTGAATTGAATAAGATTCGTTGCTTGGTGGAGCACAACATAACTGTTGGCAATGTGTTGGAAAAAGACTATGATGGTAATTCAGCCATTTCTTATGAAATTTGATTTTGATTTCCAGGAGAATGTTGTCGTACTGAAAACTGTGATTTGTCGGCATTTTCTCCCGTATGTGACACTCAAGGGGTGACTCATGCCAATGAATGCCTCATGCACAGAAATGTTTGTATTCAACTCAAAAAGTACCAGAAGAACGTGCAAGTTGCTTATCAAGTAAGATCACAGTTTCAATCAGAAATTTGGACAGAAATCTAGTCATAAATGGCAGCATTGAGCATAATTATTTTAGGGTCAATGCTGCAATCAACCATGTGATGATGAGAAGGCGCCAGTTTGCGATGGAAAAATCACTTATCCAAATACATGCATGTTCAGGTAGACTGTTCTGCGCTGAAGCAAGATGACATTGTTATTGTTTAGAATTGCCCAATGTGAAGCTGATCGTGAGAATAGAACAATAAATATTGCCTACTCTGGAGAATGCTGTGATGTTCCTGGAGGGGAATGTCAAACTTCCGGCCCTGTTTGCGACTCAGAAGGTCAAACTCATTCGAACCATTGTCTGTATCAACAGAAAAGATGTATGGCTCAGAAAACCACTAAGAAAACACTAAACATCGTGCACACAGGTTTTAGCTCGGAAAACTTTAAAAAATTTTAATGTTCGTTTTAGGAGAATGTTGTGCACTAGCTTCATGTCCGAAAACTGGTCAACCAGTATGTGATTCTATGGGAAGGACGCACGACTCACTTTGTCACTTCCACAATTCAAAGTGTATATTCGACAAAATTCATTCTCAAAATAACACTTTGAATTTGGATTACCAAGGTGAGATGACAAGCATACTTTCTAATTTTCAAAATGTTCAGGTAAATGTTGTCCTGCTGGATGTACAGATGAACTCCTTGTAACGTGTGACCAACATGGAAACATCTACCGAAATACTTGCTATTTCAACTTAAAGGCTTGTGAAATATGGAGGAGGTCAGTTTTTAATTTTTTTGTTGATTAAGCAAAAATGTTATTTTTTCAGAACACAAGACGTATTACTTGCTACACCCTGCCCGCTATTACGAACTTAATGAATCTCAAAGGATATACATAATTTAACGTTTTGCTTTTTTGTTTTATAGTTGTTTTGTATGTAAATATAAATAACATATAACGTTTATGAGTAACGTTCAGTTTTCCGTTGTTTGTTTGGTTGAGCATTCTGGTCTTTCTGGGACATGTAACTCGAGTTCTTCAGGTCTTGGACTGGAACTTCTTGATTTCACTTCTAAAACTGCCAACTTTGATTCGACTTCGTGGAGACGCATTCCCAAAACCCTGAAAAGAAAATTATACCGTTGAAAATGATAGCGAACAACGACTTGTTAGCTCTTCGAGAATGTGCCAACGCCATTTGCTTATCATTGCACAAGTCCAACAGAATGGTTGTTATCGCCCGATAATCAGACTCGTCCAACTCGATGGCATGAGAAGCCAACAACTCTCGAACTGAAATAGGAATAGATTATTGGAAAGTGACACAGTGCAGAGTGCAAGAAATAAGACGGAACTCACTCTGTTTCATGTTGATAACTGCAACACTCGGCTTCTCATCGCTGTCGCCCGTTTTAGGAGAGCGATTGACCATGGACTGAAAATTGATATTAATTAGTCAGAGATCAACTGATCAGTTTCAAAGTTTTGAAATTTAATAGCTCTTAGTTACCACCCAAAATATTTCGCAACAAACAAACATTAATTTGGTTTAGTTACCTGAACATTAACAGATTCAGCCATTTGTTTGTATTTGGCCAATGTCATTTTTATGGACTCGCTCTCCTCTTCTGCCGTGTTCAACTTGGCTTTGAGGAACCGGTTCTCAGCCACTAAACTGTCCAAATCTTCGGCTACCTCAAATACAGCAATTAGGTAAAGGGTAATGACGTCAAAGATGTATACATACTCTACGGGGATCTCCATTCAACAAATAGCTAAGCTCATTGGAGAGACGAGCTACTTTACGCTGCATCTCGTCGCGTTCCAAAAGTAATTCTTCTTTGATTCCAAGGAGAGAACGAAGATCTGATTCCAGTTCTTTAATCTGAAAGAAATACAAAATAAGGGGATGAAGCATTTTTCAAAAAAAAAACATACTTACTCGAGATTGAAGTTTCTCATGAACACCAAGTTTTTCAATTTCTTCAACATCGTTCGAAAATGAACTTTTGATAGCGCCACCCATTTTTTCGACCTGAAAATTGGAAAAAAAAATGTGATTTTTCAAATACAACGACACCTCATACTGAGCAATCGTCTGCCGGAAAGTTTTGCAGTCTTTCTTCAAATCCGCTTTCTCATCTAATAACTCTTGCCGTTCATTTTTCAGTTTTTGATTTTCACGCTTATACTTGCTGAGATCATCCACCAAACCTTGTTTTTCATTGCCAAATTGAACTTTCAAATCGTTTTGACACTAAAAAATAACACGTTCATTTTTTACACCGGCAAGTTATAAGGAAAACTTACAACACAAACGAGTTGAAGTTCTTTCTCGGACCGTTTTAAATTCCGATCCAACGTTTCTACTCTTGCATTTAATTCCTTTTTGTCATTTTCAGATTTTTCCAAATCTTGTCCTAATCGCACAATTGTTTCAGTTTTTGCACTGCATTTTTGTTGAAGAGTGAGTACCGGAAAAAATGAACATTTCAGATTTGAATTTTGCATACAACTCACTTGTTTCTTCAGTTCGTGGATTTCGGCGTCCTTATTCTCCTTCATCAGCTCGAATGCGCATTCAAAAACTCTAAAACGGAGAGGAAGGGAAAAGAAGAGACAAAATCGATACAAGCGCAGAGAGGCGAGCGTGTTCTTGGGCCCGTTGCTCGACACTATTTAGGGATGCAGAAAGGGGAAGGGGAGAGTAGAGGACTTGACGGCAGTTCAGCGTCCGGAAATTGAATGGCTTAGTGGCGTGTCGTGTTTGCTCCGTTTCTTGTAAAGACGTAATTTCAGAGAAAATAAATTTATTTAAAGAAATAAAACTACAAGCCCCTACTATCCCAGAATGAAGAGTAACAGAAGAAAAAGGAAAAATTGGACAGTAAAAAACTGAATAAAACTTGAAAAAAAAACAAAAGTGAACACAAAATGAACAGACTATAGCGGCTAACACACATGCAAGATATAAACGCAGAAAATAAAATAAAATGAAAATTCGAACAGAATTAGTGAATGTAAGCAGATGGATCGGAAGCGTATTCTGGAAGATGGGCTGGTCCATTGTTCTCAAAAAGTTGACGCATCTTGGAAACGCACATCAACTCATCATACTGAAAATTGAAATTGCAAATTTTTATTTTGGGTTGCTCTTAACCTCGTGATGTTGGTCAACATTGTCCTTGGTGATGGTAGATTGGCGGGATCTTGAAACAACAACATTGCCACCGACGACGGCTGGTTGTTGAGAACGGACAGTAGAAACGGAAGATTTGCGAGAAGATGTGACCGAAGAGCAGGTAGACTTGCGATCACCCTGAAGAATCATATTAAAAGTTTTTGACAGTTTATCTCTTACGTTATGAATTTGAACTCCGTTTCCAATCGGATGCACAAGAGTGCTCTTTCTTGAAGACTTTACGGAATGGCAATCATCATGAACAGCTGGTTGGAAAGTTTCTTGGGAAAGTGGGCTGCGTGGAGAGTATGGAAGGCGTGGAACTCCAGCAAGTGGTGTTGGTGGTGGAACAACGTGGGTGGCTCCGAAAACAGTCACGTACTCACGGACATTCTTGACAACGCGAACTGATTGATGGTCTCCGTATGGGTTGTGCACATAGTGCGGCTGAATTGTTGGTTGGACACCTAAATCGATATCATCATAAAACGTTATTTCGAAATTGAAACATACGTTGAACTGGAGTTCCACGAATAGTGCTGACCGTCGAAGTGCGAGAATGCGGTTGATGCTGAACTTATTCAGTTTATATTTGTACTTTCCCGAATGAAAATTGATACCTTGACGGAGCTAGCAACACTAGATGGTCTCGAAGGAACATCCTGCTTCTCGTGATGATGATGGTGATGATGGTGATGCTCACTGTGAGCAGTCGACTTTCTAGAACCGCCGAGCTGCACATGCTCGTTCACTTTCTGCAAATTTGGGTGTGCAATAATCCAAACTCAAAAATTGAATACCTATTCGAATTATCATGCGTCAAAGGATAGTTAGAGGAGGGAATAGAACAAAAGGGAGGAAAAGTAGGGGCGGATAGACGTGAGAATAAAAAATAAAATAATAATGAAAGAGTAATTAAGGAATAAGTTCAGTTAACAAAAAAAAAGCTTAGATACTAATAATCGGGTTGTGGGGAAGTGAAGGAGCGGGGTTTGGGGATGGGAAGGTGAGGCTCCTCTGGAATGTCTCCTTGCGGACGAGATTTGCGATTCTTGAGCATATAGTTTGATGGTTCATCAGGAATATTCTTGTACGGCTTCAAATTGGAATTGGTGTAGACAGTAGATGGACCAGTGGCGGGAATCAGAGAACTGCTACGATTGGCGCGGAAGTTAGCATTGGACGGCATCAACGGCTTCATTGCAGCAGAACGTTGATTGGAAGCGGCAACTTGACTTTCCTGATCGTATTCTGCATCGGCTGTTTTCATAATCTTCCTTCTTTGCTCGCGAATTTGATCGGTTGTTGAACTGGTTTTCTTCACTGGAGCAGGGGCATATTGATTTTGGTTTCCGTATCCATCAGCATAATCTTTCTCTGGGACAGAAGGAATGTAGTGGTGACGGTGATCAAATCCAGTTCGTTGCTCTTTTTGTTGCAAAGACGGGACGTAGTGATGATGGTTATCATAATCAGGAGCAATTTCTCTCTGTGGAATCTGTGGAACGTAGTGATGATCCAGAGAATTGAGAGGTGGAGTTTCCTTTTTCGGGACGTGTGGCAAGAATCCATGATGAGTGTTTACTTCGTCATGCGTGCTTCTAACTACTTGATTTGATGGAACAAAATTGTGCCTCGACTGGTCCAGCACCTTCGGATCATTCTTTCTCACCACAGATGGAGTATATTGGTGTTCATGTTCGATCTTGTTGGCAACGTCCTTCTCAACAATTGACGGCACATAATGATGTCTCTCGTGATCTACCAACTTGACGTTGTGTTCTCTCTGAATCTGCGGAACATAGTGATGCTGGTCAAAATCGTCACGGTGGTTTTCCTGCTTGGCCAATGTTGGGACATAGTTATGATGACGGATATCGGCTCGACGATTTTCTTCCGATTTTGGCAAAGTTGGAACATAACTATGTTTTTGCACGGAGAACTTTTGACGCTCAGCAGCTCTTGGCAAGGATGGAACATAATTATGATTCTTCGGAGGTTCTGGAGCTGTATCTGTCTTTGGAAGCTTTTGAACATAATTGTGGCGATGCTCAATAACCGTCGTGATTCCTGTATGTTGTTTCACAGATGGAACGTAGTGATGTTCCATGGTATCAGTCTTCTCATTCTTCTCAGCAACGGCAACTGATGGCACAAAATGATGGTCCCGATGAATCTGCTTGATTTTGTCTTTCTTCAAAGTGTCCGGCACGTAGTGATGTTCTCTCTCGAATCCCCAATAATCACTGTTTGCTTTCTTTGTTGGTGGAACATAGCCATGTTTCGATTGGTCGACGGATTCCTGGTGCTCAGCGTTCTTGATGGAAGGCAAATATCCATGTTTGGTGTGATCTGCTTTCTTGATGTCTTGACCATGTTGCACCGATGGGAGATAAGCATGCTTTGAATGATCAATATGTTCTTGACTTTTTGATCTTGGCACTGAAGGCATATAAGTGTGCTTTGAGTAGTCGATATGTTGATCGTTCTGTTGATGCTGAACGGACGGCAAGAAAGAATGCTTTGAATGGTCAATGACAACATCAGAATTTGAAGTCTTCAACGGCGGAACATAGTTGTGATTTGAGTAGATTACATTACTTCCATTCTCCAATTTCTTGACTGATGGCAAGTATCCATGTTTAGTGTGGTCCGTTCTTCCGGTGTTGTCCTGGCGTTGAACTGCTGGGAGATAGGCATGCTTCGAATGATCAATGTGTTCTTGACTTTTTGATCTTGGCACTGGCGGCATGAAAGCATGTTTCGAGTGATCGGAGACAGTCTTTGCTTCCACGTGCGCAACTGGAGGCAGGTAGCCATGTTCGTGAATGATATCAATCTTCTTGTCTTGTCGGCTAACCTGAGGGACAAATGAATGACTGGTGAGCTTAGGTGGTGAATGTTCGGAGGCATGCTTTTGGGAAGGGGGCAGATAGGAATGAGAGTGATGTTGTTCATATCGGGACTGGTGCTCTTTTTGTGGAATGGGGGGAATGAAAGAGTGAGAGTGATTCACCTCCGAAACATGTTTCCTGGGGCTGGCTTTTGGCACATAGTGATGATCCTCATGCGCATGAACAACAGTTGAGTGATTCCCGTTGTGGCTCACTGGCACATAGTTGTGGTTCCTGGTGTATCCGTTCGATTTCTCCGCACGTTGAACCGGTGGAATGTACTGATGCTGATAAACATTCTCGACTCTCGTCTCTTGCTTCTTTGCTATTGGGACGTATCCATGCTGACGATCCAGTGAGTGTGTCTGATGACGATGCTCCACTGGCGGAATGTAGCTGTGATGCTCGTGAGACACCTTCTGCTGTTGCTCTTCTCGTACCGGAAGCGGATAGTAGTGATGATCATGTGGAAGTTGTGGAGCTTTGGAAGAGTAGTTCTGTACAAGTGGAACATAACTATGTTGTTTTCCCTCAAGTTTTCTCACCACTTGACTGTCTTGTTTTGGTGGCAGCGGAACATACTGGTGTTGGTAGAGTTTAACAGCTTCCTTTTTCTCGGCATGACTCACTGGTGGAAGGTATTGGTGATGCTCCAAACTAGCTTTCTCATAAGCTTCAGAATGATTAGTGAGTGGAATATAGTTATGCTCTTGTGGCAATCTGGGAACACCGTTCTGCTTCATGACGAGCGGGATGTATTGATGATGATGCTCGACTTGATGTTGTTGCAAAGACTTGGGAACCAGAGGCACGTAGTGATGCTCTTGTCCAGACTGCACAGGGTGTTGTTCAGTTTTCGGTGCCAAGGGGAAGTAGTGATGTTCGTGGCCAACCTTATCACCAGTTGCCTTTGGCGCCTCGTTGCGTTTCGTTGGCAGCGGCATATATTGATGATGACTTAGGTCGTTGGAATGACGCGGCGCCTCCTCGATTTTGTTTGCAAACGGCACAAAACTGTGATCACGGCTTATAGTGACTTTATCGGAAACAGCAACATTTGAATGAGGTGGCAAGTAATTGTGCTGCTGATTGATAGTTCCTACAGTGACTGGCTCTTTTTTCTCAATCAGAGGGACGTAGTTATGTTCACGAAGTATTTCTGGCTTCTGAAACTCAACATTTCCTCCAAGTGGAATATAGGAATGAGCTCTTCCCACATCAACCTTCTTCTCGTCTTTTCTGATCGTCAACGGAATGAATTGGTTGTGCCATTGCTCATATTTTGTCGCCTCTGCCTTTTCCACTTTTGGCGGGATGTAGTTGTGATGACGTTCAACATGAACACTTTCCTCGGAAGATTTTTGAACAAGTGGAACGTAATGATGCTCTTGATGCTCCACGACATTGATGACGTCATGCTTCTTGTCAAGTGGCACATATTGATGCTTGCTGCTTACATGGTGATGATCTTCTTCTTTCTTTACAACAAGAGGGACGTAACAATGCTCGCGATGAATTGTCGCCTTATTTTCTACTGAATGTGACCTCTTCTCAAGAGGCACATAGTTGTGCTCCCTAATTATAGTTTTCTGATCGTTCAACTTGGGCGGTTGGTCCGGAAGGTAGTGATGCGTTCTTTCAACACTACGACTCTCTCGCTTGAATTCCAAGCTATTTGGTACGTAGTTGTGATGATGGAAAGCGTTGCGTACGTCCTTCACTGGAGAAGTCGGGGTGGAGGGAACAAAGTGGTGAACATGATCAATTTCCTTGAAATAATCGAGTGACTGAACTTGTGGACTCTGGGCGATTTCGTGTCCATCAGATTTTTTGATACGTGTTTCCACGTAATGATGGCGTGGGTTGATGTGTCGGTACTCTGTTATCACTTTGATTTGAGGAACATAGTGATGGTGCTGGTCGTCAGTGTAGAAAGCAGGAGAGTGAGAGTAGTTTTCAACAACTGGAGTATCATATACGTGATGTTCGTAGTTCACATTGGAATGTTGGTCAGTGTTATGGTGATTGACTTGATGATGGGAAGATTGCTGGGAAGAGGATGAGATAGAGGAGGACGAAGAGGACTTTTCACTTTCACGAGACTCAAAGGGAACATCATAATGATTCTCTACAGAAGCGGATGAGATGAAGTGTTCGCCGACCTGAGTATGAACGTGCCCAACCACTTCATGATGATGATGATGGTGGTGGTGATGGTCGTGATGCTCTTGATGCTCAATCTTCTTCACCTCAAAAACAGGAGCCAACGGTGGTGGAGCACCATGCTCAAACTTCATGCGAAGTGATCTGACTCCTATAAGTTCAAGAGATGAAGGGCTGTCAACTCTAATGAGTTGAGTACCTTCACTTCCAGAGCGAATGTCTTCCTGGACAATTGCAGACTTGACGATCTCCTTGTGATGATGGACGTCCGTCTCGTAGGCATTATAGATATGGCTCTCTCCGTGAGTGCGTGGCGGCTTGACCGGAATCGGGGCCACGTAAGCCATAAGTGGCGGTTCCACATGAGTCTCATCCTCTTCCAGCACAGCAGCCGGGCGCAGTTCCTCCGTGATCTTGGGACCGACATTGTGGGCAAGAAGGTGACGACTTTGGTAGGTGGATGCAGAATTAGAACGGGATTGTTTCAAGTCAGTGGAGTAGGTATGGGTAACATGGGATTCATGGTGGTGGTGATGGATATGGTCATGGTGGTGGTGCTCAGAGGTAGCAGAGGAATGACGATCCTCGTCGAAGTCGACCGATGGCACATTGTGGTTTTCATGAACAATTTGGTACGGAGTATAGGTTTGCTGCTCAATAATGTGGTCATGAACAACTTGCTTGACATGCTCCTCCGGCTCGTAATGATGATCGTGATGATGATGATCATGATGTTCACTATGATTATCCACTTCAACGTACTCCACTTTCTCAAATCCAAACGAATCCTCGCTTCTAGCATCAATAGCACCCTGAATGCAGCAAAACTAACGAAGCGAATCAAAAATGCTGGCATACCTGTACGGATGGTGGTTGATAATACGCTGGAGCAGCAAAATCAGTATACTCCAAATCATGACTTCTGTGAAGAACATTGATTCCATTTTGAGATCCGACAACTCCACCCTGCAAAAACAAAATCTAATAAAATTGCTTATGATATTAGGAAACTAACGACAACAATAGAATGCGTCAATTTGGATGGAGCAATTGAATCCTCACTGTCACTATGAAGATGAACGGAGGCTGGAACAATGCTTGAAACAACGGATGGTTCCTGAAACAACTTCTAATTAAGACTTCTTTATTTTTGTTCTAACTTTTCCATGCAAATTCTTGAACTGTTCGATAACAGCGTCATGTTCAAAAGATTGACCAACAGCCAATGGAGTTGGCATTTCGGATCCATTTCCAATGATTCCTCCGACAACCTGAAAAAAAAACGCTCAGTTTGGTTGTTTTTTATATGAATTACAATTGGCTCGTTGACCACTGTTCCATCGGTGATTGTCGACTCGCTGTCATGAGTATGAGCAGAGTGAGCCGATTGATGAGAATGGTGGGAATGGTGCGAGTGGCGGGATCTGGAAACATTTTCATTCACTTTCATTCTTCATCCATTTAGTCACCCATTGGAGGAGGCCACAGATGGAGCCTTTCCAATCACTGCTCCTCCAACCACAATTGGTGGCATGTCATACTGTGGGATTGGTGGCAGGTCATAATGCTGCAAATTCATGCCCCTTTCATTATCACACAAAATTTCTCTACCCCATGTTGAGCGGACTGTTGCGAAACGCTCGAGTGAACAGAAACCGAAGTTGCCTTGGAAATGGCGGACACCTAAATTAACAGACTTTCAGTTCTGCAATCCAGAGAGCATTTTAAACCTCGGATCTTTGATCTTCATTGTCAAAAGTTGTACGGCGTTGTCCCTCCTGATGCCCAGAAACTCCTCCAACAACTCCCCCGACAATTACCCAAAATAAGTTCCTATTGATTTTTTTCCTTCAATTCTTATGCGGAAGTAAGCATTATTTAATTCCCACACAACCAAAGAGCAACAAACGGTCTTCAGTTTCTAGTGATAAGCTAATAACATGCTGTTTGTTTGATAATTGAAAATGGGAATTGGGTGTGTTGAACGGGTGGGGTAGTGAATGACGTGGAAAATAGACTCACCCCAGAATTGGTATAATCCACATGTTCGTGATGAGTTTCTACGTGATGACTCTCCTAAAATGAATGAATAGACTGTAGTTATCAAATTTAAAAAAAATGACATGTTATTAGAATTGAGTTGAAAAACGAGGGACCGAAAGAAATTACAATGTTCAGAACAAGACACTTACGGAATGGAACGTAGCATGGGACTCTTCATGATGACTCTCCATGATTGTCGTTTGACCGACGGTCGGGAGAGTGACCGCGGAGAAAACCTGGTCCATCAAACCTAAAACACAATTCAAACAGAAAGTTGTAATGTATGACTCACTGTCGCTCCTGTTAGCCATTTTGATTTAGTTCTCCAATGCAATCCACGGACAGTAGTGTAACCTTAAAAGAGTTCCAATTTCTGTGCTTGGTTCCAGAAAAAAGAGAAAGTTGTGTCTTAAAATTGATGTAGCGCAGAACTCAGTTATAAACGGCAAACAGAGCACAGATGATAACTTGCCATTTGATGCAAGATGATAAAATGAAAAAGAAACGAGAAGAAGAGAAGGTTTGGAGCAACGATAATGTATGACACGCGGCACACTTTTTGGACACGAATCGTAATAAACGCGGCAAGAGACATGTCATGACTTGAAGCGGACACAGTACACAATGATAATGGAATCAGTTTTCGTGATTTTTCGGGGGACTTCCTACCAGCACATTCAATCATGTTCGACATAAACTACTCAAATACATTTTAAAGTTAAATAGAACAGCTCCAAAGTTCTGGGTCACATACAGTCCAATGGCACATTCCCGAATTGTCAAATACGAATAACACTTGGAAAATGCATGATATGTTAAGACATTTGGACGGTCTGAAATATTTTGGGTGTTATCAATGTTTCCATGTTTACTTTCAATACCTTTTCAACCCAAAAACATTTGCTCACTGACAGGAACTGTGATTCAAGGCGTTGTATCACTCCAAACGCAATGTTGTAAAGTTGTTGTAAACCATGAAGCTAATTGGGAAGGTGTCAATTGATAGCACTCATTTTCTTTTGCTTGGATTGTATTGAAAAATAAATTGTTACAATCAGCTTCTAAAAACTCCAGAATAGAATGTACAAGTTGTATACAAAGTTTTAAAAATGAATAAAAAATAATAATAAATAAATTTATAAATAATTGTTATACCAACTGAAAGAAATGTATATTTTTATTAAAATTATCATACTTTTCTATTTTTTTCAAATATTTTCTTCTAAAAAACGAAACATTTTTTGAATTTGAGAGCATCTGGAAACAATAATTTGTTCCAAACGCTCATTGATCCATAGCAACTGCTAATCCCTGCGCACATTCGATAGCCACAAAGTGCACCGCACTCCAATGCAACACAAGGCCACCTGCATTGTCTCGTCTAGGGAGGTCTCTTTTCGGCTAAACAATTATGACAAGGGGGGTCGATCATGATAGCTTTTCACCGTTTTTCGAAACAGTCGATGGTGTGAGGCTACCGAATAAAGATTGGATAGACAAAAATAATATAAAAAATTGAAGATTTTCATGATCCTGAATTTTTGAGATGTTGAATAAACAAAATTCTCTGTTGGTTTTTTTTTCAAATATCAATTGAAATATGTTTACTAACAAAAAATAATAACAATACCGAACAATTTAAAATGATATCCATCTTTATTTTTCAAGTGTTACACTTGAATCGTATGCTTATCTATCAATCCAAAGGTTTTTTTAAACATGTCGGTCAAAAGCTTGGCAAGTGTTTTACAATGTTTAGCGTCCGCCAGTTTAACAAATCGCAAAAAGTGGAAAACCGAGTTGTTTAAAATAAAAACTAATGAATGTTACAATCTATCTCCGCAAACCACTTTTTTCAATCGTTTAATGCAAAATTCGAAACGTCTGATTGCAATCTACCCGTAGAAAATTATAAACAATTTGCTGAAGGATATATTTGGATACCGATTTTTGTAATATAATTATTACAAGAATATATATAAATTACTTTCAAAAAATTGTCTTAACGCTGGTATTAAAATTCTCTGAAACTTTCATAGAGCAAAAAAAAGCCTTTTTGAGAGTTGATTGTCAAAATTTTAAATCATCCTTTTCCAATTCACGGAATGTATGATGTCTTGAAGATTTAAAACAAATTGGTCCCTCAAAAGAGATAGACGACAGAAGAGACGGTTAGAGGGATGTTATGGTTGTCTCTGTTCCAATAAACTGTGCTTGTGGGATACCTCAAATCAGACTACATACACTGTCCACAACTGTCATCATTGTCCGACCAATCGAACGGTATTGTCCGTAGTTTCATTTTATTACTGCAAATAACTCCCGCAAGTTTGAACAGTAAGATCTTACTAATTCATTTGCCGATGGGCCTGTTTAAGCTTCTGAATTTTTTTTAGAAATCTTTGAAATCAACGCTGAAAATATTCCTCTTGTTAGGAATAACAATACCAATGAGAATTGACTGGTTCCGTTGTTTTTGTTTATCACTCGTCAAGTTTTCGAGAACGCGTTCCACAGTGTTCACTGAAATCTTGTGTTGATGAGCAGCGGGTGCCAGTTTTTAGCGACTCAACTAAAACAAACGGCCAGATTTTCAGATTTGAACAACACATTCATATATATTTCCTGAATTGCGCAAAAAGAGGGTACGGATAAAACTGGGAATTTTATTTGAGGATTTGACATTTTTTCATTAATAAACAGTACATTTAATTACTTTCTAAGGCGCTGAATCCTCTTATTTATTATTCAATAGGTCAGGTGACATTATTGTTTTGTGTTGCGTATGGTTCGCACTGAGCAGCTGTCGTGCTGACCTCTGTCTTCTACCATTTGAATGACGCAACGTCTTAGAAAACTAGTGGCCAAGGGATGAGTGGCTGCATCCCTTGACCCCTGCCCACAGCTATGTAGCCGCTTGTGCATCTCATTTATTTCGCGCTCCATGTTATTCTACGTTTGACAACTCAATCATTTTTACTTCTGCTAACTATATTATTTTTTTAGTACTAAAGAAGACAGAAATAACAATTTTCGAATATTCCCTCCCTACAACTTTTTCTACTGAATTGCGATTTCTACTTTTTTAAAACGTTTCAAAATGCAATACTTTGTTCAGTACTTTTCTTTTTGAAAATACTATTATTTCCTTTTAATTCTGAATTTGATTTCTAAGTTACAAATGCTTAATTGCGTTTTGTTTTGTTTACCTATTCGACCCGTTATCTGGAAACCGCATCTGTCAACTGTTTTCTTTAGGATTGCATAATGGACAGTACTGGCATGCACCGTCTCCATCTTGCTCCCCCCGTCTCTTTCTCCCCTTATGTCCTCCAAATGTCTGCTCTCTCTTCAACCTATACATTGTCTTAGCCATCCCGCTGGTACAAGGTTCGAATCGCACTGAGTGAAGGTGTCGGTAGAGGTAGAGATCTTTCTTTAGAGTTGTCCTTCTCGCACATTCCGCTGCGTACTACTGAGATAGATCCGCTAGTCGCAGGAATAGTCCCCTGTCAATTGCACGAATGCACTTTGTTGAATCAGAGAGCATTGTTACACTTTCATCTTATCACTTAAGTGATAATGACAACCTGTTCATTTTTTTCTAATTGCTGTAGTCACCATAATTAAGTTTCTTATTTTTGGACAATCTTGCTCAAATCTAAAAGTGCTATATTTAAGCCCAACTCTGACGGCTTGGTTATAAGCAAAATCCACACCGCACTCTAGTCTTTTTTCCAAATCGTCTCTCTCAAAGGGAGGAGGTTTTTCATCGTTTTCTCTCTCTTGCGGCAGTGGAATTGTTGAGACACTCTCTGACGGCCTCTCTCACATTCTCTCTCTCTCTCTCAGTACGCTATCGCAAGGAGGGGGTGACTGTTGTCTCTCAATGTTATGAACAAAGAGACGCAGAGAATGCGTGCGAGACCCTTCTGGCAAGGGTTTGCTGGCAAGAAATGTTGCCATATTTGAGGAGGAGGAGAAGGAGGAGGATGAACCCAGTGGGACGTGCAATTGCCGTATTCAAGAAACGGCTAAGCAACACTAATGAGGATCATATGTCTATGAATCTCGTTACATGTTGCATCTTTTGATCGGATTAAGCCTCATTAGCACATTATGATTACAATTTTTTGTGCCACTTCGTTAGTCTTTTTTTTTTAAATTTTTCTTAAGTGATTAGCAATTTTACCGTACCCCTATTAGTTCTGATACACCAAAGTTTCGAAAGATTTGAAATTCCCTCTTCTTTTGCGTTCCAAGAAGCTATCGTAGAACCTCTTTCTAACTGCAACGTTCCTATTGGTGCTACCCGCCCTAATTTCGTTTCAAAGATTATGCTAATTTTTCTTTTTTCCAAAATTCATCTTCTACTCATTGTTTTCTCTGTTTATGAGATGTTAGTTGTCTCAATAATACATTTTTTTGTATTGCCAACATTGTTCCCTTCGTCATCATTCGACCCTTGCCTCTGACCCTCCTCGTCCTCCTTCTCTTCTTCCTCTCCACTCACTCTCACTTTTTCTCTTTGCGGCATAGAAATATAGACATTTCTCTACTCCAATGGTCCGTTTATTTACTTTTCAGCTCAATGATTTCAAAAATTTCCTGTAGCGATTTTAGACGAAACTATGAAACTGAATTCTTGAAAAAATTTTGAATTCAAAGATTTGATTGGAACAAAATAGTAACGTAGGAAAGTCTACATTCTTAATATTTTTTGATTCAAATTTCAATCCACTTGCCTCATCTTTTTTGACAATTTCGTATTATTTTTTTACAGTTCGTTTCTTGCTCGAAATTTTCTTAACTAGTTATTCATTATTTTTTCAGTTTGTGAAAAATCTCAATCAAGGTAATGGCTTCGAGAGGACTCGCTGGAACCAGAGAATCTTCAACAGCATCTGCAGTTGCAGTCGAAGAAGAACCCAATGCGTTAATGCAGATGCAAGTTTATGGACAATGGTTGGAAGACGAAGTTCCAGGGCAGGCAGCTCAATCTGATTCATCTGAGTCATCTGAATCAGTTCAAATAATCGAATCCCCGAGAGAGCAATCAATAGAACAAGAGGAACCTCGGCCCAATGAGTTTTACATGGAAGAAGATTACCCTGTACAAGAAGAGAACATAATAGAACAAGATGATGAAATAGAACGTGCAGCAGAAGCCATTTTTCAAGCTCCTTCTCCCCTACTAACCCCAGTAGAAGAAGAAGAAGAACCATGGGTTCCAGCAGTAAATCGCAGTATGAATCAACCTTGGCCACAACGAGGAAGTGTATATGATGTGGGAGATGGATCTGAATATGTTGATGACGAAGATCCAGAATATGCAAGATCGGTACAATTAAGAAGAAGAGGACACAATGATAACTCTAACCAAAGACGAAAAACCGTGCGATTCCGTGAGCCCATTGAGCTGTCACCAGTGCGACTATCACCTGAACATTGTTTTCCCGACAATGATGATTCCACCGAATACTTCGACAGATTCCGTGAAATGTGCGTGGAGAACTATGAAGTGAGAAACAATCGAAGAAGATCAAACTCCGTTGAAATTCTCGAACCACCTGTCAAACGCAGAAGAGGTCACCAAGGATTTCAAGCAGAATATGAGAAAGGCAGCAGTATACTACGCCGAAAATGTGCGCAAGTGAAAGACAAACCGGAAATTGTAAAAAACGACCACGGATTTCGTCAAACTGAAACGGTTCTCCGAAATCATATTCGGCCAGTCATTTATCGAAAGAAGCCAAAACCGCTGGTTCGTGAAGATAAAAGTCTTTTGAACAAAAGAACACGAGTGACACGGAGGATTATGCTCAATAAGATTCAGCAATTTCAAAAGGAACTACCTGGTGATACCAGACTTAAAAGTGTCGGCGTGCTAAATTTGGCCGAAACCGTCAAAGAATACCTGGACGAAGTCAGATTGTTCACATTTGAGTCGGACAACATTGAAGACGGTTTTGTGACAACTGCTGTGGAGTATGACAATTCTGTCAAAATGTTCCATTTCGGAAAGACGATGAAGAAGCATTCATGTAAGCAGAAAAGGATGAAGTTTCAAACGTCTTGGTGGGAGCATGATCGGAAACCGTTTTCCAAATCAATGTCGGGTTTCTTCCCACCTGAAGCTTCTCCAATATTTACTATTGAAAAAGACGCGAACCTTTACGGTCATCACGGAATGAGTCCACTCCATACAGCATCGCAGCTTCAAAAAATCATCCATAAGCTTCAACCTCGTCTGAATTCGGTAAGTTTGATTATTTTCTTATTTTTTTTAAGTTCTTAACAAAATCTTTTTTTTTCAGAGAAGAACAACTGATGATGTGATTCGTGACAGTGCCTACTTCGTTCGCGAGTTTTTCCTTCTCAAAGCAACTATCACTTATCGCGTTACTCGTTGTTGTGATATACCAGAATGCTTCGTGCCACCAACACTAGAATGCGGTAGGTCTCTTTTGACTTTGTAGTGTATTCATTTCGAATACAAATTCTTTTTTTCAGGTTATTTTCCCTATTCCGCTGAAACAATGGAAGACAAAGTCCATTACCTGGCACATCGTTTTCAAGAAGCACAACGAGAGTACCTCAACCTCAACTAGTATGTTTCCATTGTAGTTTCATAAGCGCATTTTGTATCTTTTTCAGCCGGAGTATCAAACCAAAAGAAGGCTTTTTATCTTCAAATATTACTGGAGATGAGCTCTACGAATTTCATGAAATGGGAAGGCACATCCATGGTTTCTTCTTAGTTTGGGAAGCCGAGGACGAATGGTACCAAGATCATGACCGTACCATAAAGAAACAAAGATATCTTGTCGATATGTTCAATTTCCTTATGTTTCCACTTTACATTCCATTTAATCGGTAATATTTACAATTAGACTTTCTATTTCTTAATTTCTAAAATTTCAGCTGGCAAAACCGAATCAAAGTAGCTTTCGATCGTACAACAACCTATCTTCTCCATCTGACAGAAATTATTCGTGTGAATCGTCCTGTTTTTGATTGTATCGCACAAAATCCAGCGTTTTTCAAGCCAATCTGTTTGCGAGAAATGTGTGAACTTGTAAGTTTTCATCATATAATTTTTGAATATGAAAAACAATTTCATTTAGATGTTGTCTCACGAAATCTCTCCGAAGTACTTCATGAATAGTGTAGGACGATTTGAATTCTATGATGTAAGTTTTTAAAACTACTAACTTAAAAAAAATGTTTTTTACAGTGGGCTCAATCAACAAGCAACGTTGAATACTTGTCAGCGTTCATGATGATCACTGGAGCTTCAAAAGTGATTAAAAACAGATATGATTTTGTCATAGAGCGCAGGAGAATGTTCTATGTAACAAACGTTGAAAGGCCAATCTATGTTGAACACGCTCAGTGGCCTTATGAAGTTGAATCAAGAAAAACTATAAGGAAGTTTTTCTTGAGAGAAGGATTCGAACGGAATGAGAAAATTCATGCAGCGGTAGCACGTCCAAGTTTGCAAAACAGCAGCGCACGTTTTTTGACTCATCTCATTGACGACATTCCCAAAGAGTCTCCAACTGCATCTAAGAAACCTGAAAAAGTGGAACGTAGAGAATCGGAAGAAGTTCTGAGTCGCATTGAACTTATGGAAGTACGCAAGAAGATTTACAACTATCCGCCAATAAAACGAGCTCCAATAGTGGCTGAGACACCGAAACAAAGAAAGAAACCTGGCAGAAAACCTATTCCAATATCTGAAAAACATCAGGAAAAACATTCTTTCGTAGAACCTTTGTGTCCATCTGAGTTAGTTTTTATTCATTCGTTTTGAAAAACTAACATTTTTTCAGCATTGAAAGTGAGCACGATTACTATGTTAGTGATGAAGAAGACATGGTAGAGTTCAAGCGTCCAATGTTGAAACGAACAGCTTCCGCTGAGTCTTTCCTTCTGGAAAACAGTTATCTAAGTTATCCAATTGAGCAACTCTCTCTCTTCCATAAGCAAAGAATACCCCAACAAAGACCACGGAGGGTTGAAAAGAGAACTGCGAAAATGAAAAGAATTCTTCAAAAACATATTCAACGGTACAGATGCATCAGAGCTGAAGATCAAGCTCAGTTTGAAATGAATCAATGCTATCATGGAAAATTACCGCGTACTGCTCTTGAAATTGCCCATACAAAGCGTAAGTTGTCATATTATAAAGATTAATAAAAGATTGGTTGTAGATGCAATGCGCAACAATAACAAGTACAGATCATACAATATTCCGAGAGTTTACGAAAAAGGAGAAGGAAAAATTGTTGACGATGTTCACGAATGTTTAAGACTTTTAGTAACCAACGTTGTCGGAAAAGAGGTACGTTGCTTTGACGATTCTTTTGTAGTAAACTGTCAAACTAACATTTTCTAATTTAGACTGCAAACGTTCGTCGGAAAAATGAGATAGGGAGACAACTGAAAAAGGTTCAGCTCGCGAGACGAAGTGGAATCATGAAACTGCCTAAAACAAGCGCAGTGGATCTCCCAGAACCATCATATTTAGCACTAGAAATGCTTTGTCTAAGACGAATGGCTAATAGAAAAGATATTTCCTGTGCTAAGAAGGAACTGTTGGAAAATGCGCAAGCTCAAATGTACGAATTCAATTGTTATCCAAGGCTTGAAAAAATCGAATGCCAAGAACGAACAAGAATCAGACAAGTCTTGGACGATATTTATAAGTATACGACCTTCGAAGAAAAAAGGAAACGAAGACTTGACAGCATTGCAAAAATTTCGGAACTCACAATAGTTGCTAACCCTCAAAGCAGTGAGAACAGGCGAAAACGAGAAGAACGAATCAAGAAGCTGGCAATAGAAGAAGCTGTACGAATTGCGAATGAGGAAGAACGGAAGCGCCGGGAAAGACGTATTCGGAAAACGATAGAAAAGGAAATAATAGATAAACGATACCAAGATCGACGTATCCAGAAATATTACGAACAACTGGCAAGAGAAGAAAAGAAAAAGAAAGAAGTGGAGTTTGAATACAAGAAAAGAACAGAAGCGGAACTGGAAAAAGCCAAACAGGAAGCACGAGAAAGAGCAATGAAAGCGGAACGAGAGAAAATTGAAAAAGAACTAAAGGAGAAGATGGAGAAGCTAAGAAAAGAACGATTGGAAAAGCAAAAAGAGGAAGAAAGAAGAAGAAAAGAAAATGAGCGATTGGAAAAGGAACGGTTGGAAAAGGAAAAGAAGGAACGTCTTGAAAAAGAGGAGAAGGAACGCCTTGAGAAGGAACGTCTTGAAAAAGAGGAGAAGGAACGCCTTGAGAAGGAACGTCTTGAAAAAGAGGAGAAGGAACGCCTTGAGAAGGAACGTCTTGAGAAAGAAGAAAAAGAACGTCTTGAAAAGGAAGAGAAGGAACGCCTCGAGAGAGAACGCTTAGAGAAGGAACGCCTCGAAAAAGAAGAAAAGGAACGTCTTGAGAAGGAACGTCTTGAGAAGGAAGAGAAGGAGCGCCTAGAAAAGGAAGAGAAGGAACGCCTCGAAAGAGAACGTCTGGAGAAGGAACGTCTCGAAAAAGAAGAAAAGGATCGTCTTGAGAAGGAACGCCTCGAAAAAGAAGAAAAGGAACGTCTTGAGAAAGAAGAAAAGGAACGTGTCGAGAAAGCGGAGAGAGAGCGCATTGAGAGAGAAGAGAAAGAACGCCTCGAGAAAGAAGAGAAAGAACGTGCCGAGAAGGAAGAAAAAGAGCGTCTTGAAAAAGAACGTCTTGAGAAGGAAGAGAAAGAACGTCTCGAAAAGGAAGAAAAGGAACGTGTCGAAAAAGAGGAGAAAGAACGCATCGAGAGAGAAGAGAAGGAACGACTTGAAAAGGAGGAAAAAGAACGTCTTGAGAAGGAACGTCTCGAAAAGGAAGAGAAGGATCGTCTTGAAAAGGAACGACTCGAAAAAGAAGAAAAAGAACGCCTCGAAAAGGAAGAAAAGGAGCGACTTGAAAAAGAACGTCTCGAAAAGGAACGTGTCGAGAAGGAAGAAAAAGAACGTGCTGAAAAGAAAAAGAAGGAACGTCTTGAAAAAGAACGTCTCGAGAAAGAGAAGAAGGCACGCATTGCAAAGGCAGAAAAGGAACGTCTCGAGAAGGAACGTCTTGAGAAGGAACGTCTTGAGAAAGAAAAGAGACGCAAAAAACTGTTGTCTATGGGATTAAATGATAAATCAAAGAAATGGGAATTAAAAGAAACATTGCCAGATGAAGAAGATCTTCCTCTTGTCAAATTACATCTCGATCCATCAAACGAAATCTACATCAGTGCGAGCAGAATTCTAGCAGTTACCAATCTTCGATCTCTTGTTCTTAGGACTCATAAGGTAATGGTTGGAATTGTTTTGAAAACTAAATATGAAACGTTTAAGGCCTGGGCTTCAAAGTTTTTCGAGGGAGGTCACATTAGAAGTGATAATTTTTTCCGATACGTTCGTGATTTGGGCTTCGTAAGTTGCATGCATTAACCTCGATCCAATGAAATGAATAATGTTTCTTTTCAGCAAGAAAACGAAAGAGAAGAATTAGATATCGGAACTAAACATGCAGTTTTTCTAATCGGAAGATGCTTTCACTATGTGCTAGTCTCTCCGGGAAAACGAAAATGGAGGTTCCTCTTAAATGAAGAGCTGCTCGACACTACTTTGACTGAGATTCTTGAAGCCGTAGCAGAAGAGCTTTCCATCCAAAAACTTGAAGCTTCGAAGGCTGAACAAATGGACCCGAACAAGACTGCAAAAGACAAAAAGAAGGCCACTGTCGAGATTATTCCACTCTGTCTGAGGAATAGAATCAATGATTCTAGTGCAAGTGAACCAAAGATAAGACAAAAATCCCAATCGAAAACAGATACTGAAGAAAGTGAAGTTGAAAATGGAGAAGATGAAGAAGATATGGAAGAAAACGAGAAGTATTGGCAGCCAATCTCAGATGGAGAAGAACTGGATGATTTCTGGCAATCTATTTCCTTTTTGGCATGTCCTCGAAATGACACAGCGGATAAGAGCGTTGTAGAAGTTGCATTAACATCAATGGTTGGCAAGAACTGTCCACTTCCATCAACAGAGAAATTTGCATTTGTCAACAAAATATTATCAACAGCTTGTGGTCTTTGCACTGGAAAGATGCCGGAAAAGACCAGACAATCGTCTTGTTTGAAGAATGCACAGCTTTCACTTGACAGCGTGAAAAATGATGTTGTTGATTTCTTGAAATCAGTCAAGGAAGCCTCGATTTATATTGCGGTAGCAAACAGTTCTCCACGAAACTTCAAGAGTATCATCCAATACAATGCGTTTCCAAGAATCGGATACTTGTTACATCAAATAGTCATTGATCTGGCAACTTTGAGCAGTAAGCCCACAATACTGAATCAGATTAATGCAGGAGCTGACATCGGTGCCTTCATTTGCGAACTGACAAGGGAATTGATCAGATTCTGCAGAACAACGATTTTTAAACATCATCATCATTTAACGGTTGATGTTTTCGACAAATGGGAAGAACAACAATACAAGTTTACCAGAAGGATGATGGACAAAACTGATTGCGATGTTGAAGTTGACAACGAAGAGTTTGATATAATGGAGATCTGGTACACTGAGCTGAAAGCACGAAATTGCACTGAATTCTCTGAATTGTTGGAAAAAATTCATCAATGTATTCCACCGAACATTGTAGAAGATGAAGAATCAGAAACCGAAGTAGAGGTGGTCTTTGAAAACATTGTGCCCGAAATGGAACGGAAACCAGATATCAATTCTATTCGAATGCCGCAGAGAACAAGTACCCCAGTTGGAAACCGTCGAGCCCCTCCCTTGGATTTGGCGCTCACTCCGTTTGTCAACCAACACTCTTCCAAAGCTCTATTTGCTAAAGCTGATGCAGGATTTAAATTCAAAGTTCCCGCCGTTCCAACAATTGCCGCTCCAAAAACTACTTTTGCACCGATATCTGAAAGGCAACCAAAGAAAATGGAAACAGCGCTTGACAAAGCCGTCGTATTGAAACTACCTGACTATGAAGCTCTTGTTGTAGCAACAGTTTGGAGAATAATGCATGAGACAAGTACGTTTCTGTTTCAACATGTTCAATTCAAATCTTTTTGTTTTTCAGTGTCCGACTTTTCTGAATATGAAAAAAAACGTATACAGGGGTACCAATCTCGTGAAGCAAGACATCGACGTAACCTACTTCATCGATGTGAGTTCATTTCTTCTAGTAATCATTATGAATTGTCATTCAATTTCTGATCAGTTCAAAGCGAATTTTTGTTTTTATGACATGAAATTATTTATGTTTCAGTCCACGCTCTGATAATGATTCCGTTGGACGGAAATGGTAAAGTCATGCTCAATATGGAATCAGAAACATCAAGCAAAAGAAGAGGATTCTATCCAATGAGAATTGAAAAAGATGATGTAGTCATTAGTAAAACGGAAAATGAATGTAAGCCAAAAATTGGCTAAGCCTATCAAAAATCAATAATTTTTAAGATCTCAAAAGGTTTTCAAACACATGCTTGTCCAAGAAGGAATTTCATCAGATGAAGTGGAGTGTGATAAATGGAGATAAACAGAAACATGCGATTGAGTTCTTCACCGACTTGCAAAAATACAAAAAAGCAAGTCTTTTCAAAAGAAGCAGTAAGTTTTTTGCATTAAAAAACTTAATAGTAATAATAGCAATATTTGTTTCAGTGGACAATTCAAAAACTATTCCATTCAACTTCAAAGTGTACAAACATTTTTGGTTTATGGGGCTAACACTCCCTAAGTATTTAAACCCAGAAAGTCACAACGATACTGAGCCGAATTGTGGTGGTTGTACCAACGGAGATGTCATATTGGTGCATAACTGCATCTGCGCATACGCTGAGAAAGCTGATGAAAATGTCATTTATGCCACGTCATCTATTCATCCGCTCTACTCCGTTAGTCGGTTTATCGGCCGTTTTGTCTGTCGCCATGGACCCAGTTCTGTTCTGCAATTGGACACGTACCTGCCATCTTTCTTCAAAGATTTCCCTGTGAGACCTGAAAAATTCACAGTGTTCAACGCACGTCTCCCTATCAATAAGGAACAGACAACATACGAGGAAATTTTGAGAACGTTCTGTGGAGCATCAGAAACAGTTGCAAAATCTGAAAGCAGCCTCCTGGAGAAGATCAAGAATAGCGACAAATACGATAGTTATTTCGAAGACTCATCGAGTAACTCTTACAACGAAGATGATATTGACGATCAGTTAAACTACTCAACCTTTGAAAACCATACAACCAAACTCATGTTTTCACCTTTTGAAGCAGTGTCTGCAAGCTTTTCGGCAATACCAAAGAAACATGTTGTATCGGAAAAACAAAATAAGGAAATCAGCATGCTTCAAGAAAGAGCGCGGAGAATTCGATCAAAGAGTCATGATTCTGCACTAGATAGGCAATTGATCGACATCAATGTACTCAAGAAAACACCGTCTTACATGACATTGAACGAAGTTGAAACGTACGCAGAGAAGAAGATGAATGTTGTCCGACACGAACTGATGAATGATTACAACTATCGGGTATGTTGTTCACTGCAAACTTTCAAAACTCTTGTATTCTTTCAGGAAACGGAGACACGTATGCAAGATGAATTCCTGAAACAAGATATTCTAAGCAGTACTGCTCTTTTCAACGGTCTCAGCCAATTCAACCACACGACTACGAAACAGGCGTATATTGAATCCATGCTGGTTTGTTAACATACAATGACTTGCTCAAAATACATATTTGATTGCAGCAAAGTAGACGAACTCACCAACAGTTACGATTTGATCGAGGATTGTACAAGCGTCACGAGGTGTTGCAAACCGTCTTGGCAACAACGAGTCTCATAAACTATCGCGGAATTGAATCTGATGCAGCAACTCTTCCCCAAGTCAATGACACGCTGGAAATAACATCCGGATCATCTGGATCAATGGTCATGGATGAGTACTACAAATTCGAAAAATACAAAAATGCTGAAATTGAGAAGATTAGAAAAAAAATGCAAACACTGAGAGTATGTTGAGCAAAAACATTTTGATTTCACTTTTGAGTTTTCAGAATCGTCTTAGACAGCGAGACACAAGAATCATTGTTTCGGCATTTGAAGCTCTTTTTGGGTACAACACCTGTTTGTTCGAGCATTATCTGAACTTGATTGGAAGACACGTATTCAATACCTATGCTGTTTTCCATGCCGAAGAAACCAGGGATCTGTCGTTTATTCGAGATCAATTGGCTATGGTGAAAACTAGTTTGAGAGAAGTGAAAGCCGCGTTATTCAACTGCAAACCACTAACACGCTTGATTTGCGAACTCAAACAACTCAGGTAGCATATATTTCAACTGATAAGTGTACTTACTTGAATCTTGCAGAAATTCCCCCGATGTTTCCGACGACGAATACAAGAACACTCATGCCGCGCTCGCAAGGTTTATCTTTGAAAGAGTAAGAAATTTGTCTGAAAAACATTGTTCACGCAAATTTTTCAGATTCGTATCCCACAAACGTTTACTCTAGACATCAGCGAATTCTTGGAATGGCTGAACACTTCTCTCGAGTTTCAACACACTGTGAACATTTTCTCATTTTCTCCCGAGGACACTATCACTCCTTTCCTTGACATGTCACATTTCAAAAGTGAAGCCGAAAAACAAAGCTTAAATGTGAAAAATATCGAGAGATTGTGCACGACGATCATTCACACACCTTTGACTGCTTTCAAAGTTTTGCTCGACGGATTGTGGAAACACAACAAACAATTTTATCGATCAATTAGAGGTCATACACTGGATGAGTATCGAGGACTCGATGTCACCATGATGGCTTTCTACAGACATCAATCATTTGTAACCTTTAAAAAACTTGTTCTGGATCAGGACACAGTAATAACACCTGAAGATATTGGTAGAGGTTCAAATGCTACGAATGCACTGCTGATTTCTGCAATAATCTATCATAAACGAGCTGAACGAGCTGTATTTTACAATTTGCAAAAAATTAACAACCTCTATTCCGAGTTGTCAAAACATCCTGCTGTGAAACCTTTGATCGAGCCAGCCAGGATCGGAACCGTTTTTGTTAGCCTCAAGAATGCATTCTACATCTCAGTGGTTCATGAAAAAGAAGTCCCTTGCGATATCAGGCATTCTTTCCATATTGATGAATCGGATTACAGTCATTATGAATACGAACGCACCTACGAAACAGCCCGATATACTCTCCTGGTCAGTTTGTTTCATATAAAAAAGTTTACTGACGGTGTTTTTTCAGTATCAAAGACCAAACAAAGAGACGAAAAAAGGAGAAGTGAGCCTGATATTTCCTTCACAAAGTGGACTGAAATACGACAGTTTTCTTTTGGGCACAATTCACAAAAATCTGTTCGAACCAAAAATGGACTGGACGTTTCTTCAACAATTGTTTATCAATCCTTTGTTCAACAAACTACAGAACGTTCTCAATGAAAACAAGCTGTAAGTGAAAGCATTGAAACATTTGATAATAATAAGATTGATTTTTTCAGAAGCAGAAGAAAAGTTTTTGTGACTGCAGCCGACCGCGCATTGCCGATTGGAAGAGAAGTGGACACGAGTTCTTCCATGCAACGTCGGATAAATAAAGCAATCCGAAAAATGGCTTTTGAGGGTAATGGTACTCGTGCAGAAATCGACGATGTTATCCAAGCATGTACTCTTATGTGGCAAAAGGAGGATGACTTTTAATCATCATATCATAATCTTGATCACTTTACCTTAACTATAGCTTTTATTATCCTGTTACTTATCCTGTTCTCAAATCATTCACTCCGTTACTTTTTGTTCTCACTCTTTGAATTATTCCACGGGTTTTTGACGTCTTCAACGAGTATTTCCAGATTTTTTAATTTTTTTAAATATTTTTTAGAAACACTTCAAAATTTATTAGTCTTGTTAGTTACGTTTTTTGAATCATACTATCATATTTTCACCTTACGTGCCTTTGATTTTTTCATTAACTTCAACATCTTTGCATCAAAACTTTAAATTTTTGCATTTTTACTTGTTTTAATAATTTAATTCTGATTTATTGTGTACATAAAAAATAATTTACATTCTCATGTTTTTTGAAATGTGCTAACAATTTTCTCAAAATCTGAAAAACGAAGTTATCAAGAGATCAAGTATTCAATTCTGTTAAACACATGGAAAGATTAAAAATCATGTGGTCTTCAATATGGTTTTTGCGTACGACTGATCTGAATGATCTGTTCGTTCTATGTGATTGTACCACTGGGTCCAATGCCAATAGGAACCGACTCATCCTGAACTATGTCCTTCGGTTGCCAGCTAACGTCTGTTTTTGATATCATCTGTTCATCGTTCGAATATCAAACGTCCATCGGATGTTATCGTTGATCGGTCAACGACTAATTTCGCCCGTTTCTTTTACCATTTTCAACAGATTTCCGACAGTTTTTCGACGCTTCGCGCGTTTTCGCGTGTCTTCGAAAGATGTGATAAATGATTCGGGCAGTCTGTTACCGACTGTTGCTGACTGACTGCCCATAGCCGTATCGTTGGCGTCTAAATTATAAAAGTGTACGGCCGAGACCATTTCTAATCATAAACAGTGAAAACTGCTTGAAGCTTGTGTACTTGTACTGATACTACCTCATCATTCGGCTCGCCTGTTGTTATTGACGTTCTATTTCCGTCCAACTCGTGCATCATCTTTGTGAATGCTAACTAAGAACACTTTTCTGTTCATTTTCCAATTATCACTGTACTCATCAATATTATTATCAGTTGCTGAAAGCAGAATTACTCAAAGTATTGTCTATGACCGTCTCCCCACAGAACTACTCGATGGAGCTAGAAAATTTGGAGCAAAGGGTACAAAATAGTTTAGTTTTGTCCACATAACCATTTTCTTTTAGCGTACAAAGACTTTCTATATGCAACTGAAAATGCAACGTCTCGAGAGCGGTAAGTACAGTTATCGACGTGTTATCAATACAATAGTATGATCCAATCTATTTTTTGATTTGGAAATTAACATTAACAAAGTATCAACTTTTGTCAAAAAAAACAATTAGAGTAATCAGATCAGATACTGCTGGTTGTTCTTTGAGGGTTTCTCAATCACGCGCAATCTGTTAGAAATCGCAGGAACATGATCTTTTGAGATCAAGAGAATCAAGTCATCTGCAAGAAATTGAGCGTTTTATTACAGAATGAACGTCTATGAAGATTATTTTATGGAGTGTAACACACTTGGACACGAACGCGCACAAACTGTCTTCTCGTCAGTTTATAATACAAAACTGACAAAGGATATGAAAGTACTGTCAGCAGAATTTTGCACTGTGCAATTAGATATATGTTCTAGCTTCTCCTGACCCTCGGTTTCAACTCTTTCGCTGCCAGATTTGTGTCTATGAACGCTGAAGTCTTCAAAACAGGCCTTAAACAATTGTGTGAAAAGTATGAAATGCAACTACAGTGTCAATATGGATTTGGCGAATCCAGGCAAGAATCATATTACAAAACTGCGGCTGATCAATGTTCAATACCTATCCAATCATTTCAGAACAGCAATTTACTGGAGACTGGATGATTTGAAAAATACCGATGGCAATTTGCGAATTCTACTTGATCGACAATGTCCAGAACCGGAAATTGACAACACTGTGTATCATTGTTTTTCGGCAGATGTGGAGGAGTATACAAGACCTTGCTTTGAGGTTGTGAATGTTCAGAAATCAAAGTTGACCGGAAAGTTTTCCAGGAGATGCTGGCGTACAATTACACCAGGTATTCTGCTGGAAGACGAATTGCTAGAGCCCATATCAGAGCAACCAAAGAAGTTGCCGAGTTGACAGCTAACAAGGTGTGCCAACTGCAAATATTTAATAATCTAAGACAGTTTCCACGTTCTGTTTTCAGGATCTTGAAAACGACGACGACCAGTTCCTGTCAATGAAAGAACATGTACAAAGTGTTTTTGGAAAAGCGCTCAAATCAATTGCTGATATTGAAGGGGAGAAGTGTGAAGCGCTTGAAAAAGTTCTGAAATGCGTGATGCCGCGAGTTGAAGAAAAATGCGGTCAGGAAGCGGTCGACATAATGCAATCGAGTATTCTCGTTGGGTGAGTTGATAGGTACTGGTCACAATTAGACTAATATTTTCAGATATTTGTCCATTCAAAGACGTGAACCTCTGGCGTCTCAATTCAAAGGTTTTGGAGTGGAATCCAGTAAAAAATGTCTAAAACTTCATGCTCACATTGTATAAGACAAGTTCACTTTAGAATATAATATCAACATTTTCTGTCACTAATCTTCAATTCTACACATTCCCTTTTTCACTTTAAAGTTTTCCATTCGACAACTTTGTTAGAACTCTTTTCCTTTCACAATTGCTTGTTGACGATAGTAGTGTCTGTACATAAAACTTAACTATTTTGTGGAAGAATAAGAGTCGAACGTAAATAAACAACGTCACACATCTCTCTCAAACTGTTGTGTACTGTTTTGAAGGAGAAATCGATTTCAAAATGTATAGTACGTGAAAAACAGTTGTGTACCAATTTGCGCATGTGACATTGATGAGACCAGGGGCATTGTGACATAACCGACCGCGATTCGATTTTGGCCAACACCCACATTCTTTGTTGACGACAGTCAGTCATTTTTACTTTTACTCGACTTCCAACTGTTGAATTCGTCTGACAAAATGGCTATTGGTAGGTCAAAAACTTTTCTAGGTTCAAAAGAGATATATATCATTTTGTAGATCGCGATGTAAAACGTGACGTGAAACGCGTGGCTACTGATATCAAGCATACAATTCGTCCACCATGGTACAGAAGAGCATGGAGTTAGCACTATAATTGTTTATTTCCATAGTAAAATAATTTCAGATCGTGTTCGTCGGATCTTTAAACGTTGAACAGAATGAATGCATAAATTCTTTTTTACAACTCCATCGCATCATTCAGATTCGCATCGCAGATTCATTTTTTTCTTGAAACTACAGCATTGCTTTTATTTTTCAACTGAATAAACGTTTACCAATATTGAATGAGTAGCAACACACTTTCCTCAACTAATCAACGCGTGTTGCTTTTTTTGGATGAAAAAGCAATCCGGATAGGAAATGGACTCCAAGGAGAAGAGATTGAATAAGTCACGCAGAGCACATTGTGTGTCGATTTCACCTAATAATTTTATAGGTTTCGGATTTTTATGACCATAACCCCTGACCATCAATTATTTTTCGAAATTTGAAAATTTGATTTACAATTTCTTTTAGTTCCTTATTAGATTAAATATTTTCAGTTTCCTGGTAGTCAAGTCGCAGTTTTTCCAGCAGAAAATAGTTGTTTTTCTACTGTTAAATTCTTTTTCAATCTTCTACGATTTCACCACTTTTTTGTCCTTTGTCACTTATTGCACTTTTTCAGTGTGTCCGACAGTGCCGAGAGGCATTCAAAAAGGGGAAAAAAAGATGATACAAGTCAGAAAACGGTTTCAGTCGGGTTGCTGCTGCCTGAACAGTCAGAAAAAAAGTTCTGATGTAGGTCTTAACAGTTTTTTAACAGTTTTTTTCTTCTATCTTGTTTGCATAGAATATGGCATTTGCATCTCATTTGCCAGTTCAAATAAATAGTCTGGGAGTGCGGAATCAGTGAATTCACATTTCAGAAAGTTTTTCGAAAAACGCGGAACACTCGGAACATGAAAACGACCGGCGTTGTGTTGGTGGCAGTAGCAGCTTTGGCATTAATTGCAGTCGTTTCCAATGCGGTTCACAAGACGCTCGCTTCACCTCAGAAGTCTGCTGTTAAAGGTTTGCCTATGTTTCTTTCATCAGCTATTGATTACTTACAGATGCCTCATTTTCTCTTCCAAATTCAATAAAGCAACTGATCAATCCGGCCAACATCAGAACTCATCTACACGCTCTGACCGAGAAACCGCATGTATCCGGAACTGAAAACAATTTACATGTTGCAGAGTATATCAAAGCTCAGCTTGTCAATCAAGGCCTAGAAAGTAGGTTTTCATTAAGTTCTAGTGTTTGACAACTTGATCTGATCTGCAGATGTTCATTTTAACGAGTACAATGTTCTTCTCTCTTATCCAAACTGGACTACACCCAACACTGTCGAAATCCTTGGAGACGATGGAAAAACAATATATAAAACGTCTGGAAGAAGTCCTTCTATTATCAAAGACGAACAAAACGACATTTCTGCTGAAATTCAGTGGTTTGCATACTCGGCGAATGGAATTGCCGAAGGAGATTTGGTTTACGTGAACAAAGCGTCGAAGAAAGACTTTGAGCAGATAGAGACAATGGGAATCGATTTGAATGTAAACATTGTTTTTTTTCATTGGTCCTCATGTTGTTTTAGGGAAAAATATTGCTTGCCCGATACAGTGGTACATTTCGAGGAAATATCGCGCAAATGGCGGTGAGAAAAGGAGCAAAAGGATGTTTGATTTACTCCGACCCGATTCAAGTTGCTTCGTGGGGAACACGTTTAAGTAAATTGATTCCTCAGTTGATTTTTAATGTCTTTTTTCAGATGAGACATTTTCTAATACTGATAAAATGCCACCAAATGCAACTCAACGTGGAACGGTTTTCATGGGACTTGGGGATCCACGAACTCCAGCATTTCCATCAATTGGAGAATTACACAAAGATAAATCGGAAGAAGATGTTACAACCATTGCAAATAACACGTAATCATGAGTTTTCTTTCAGTTATACGCAGAAAAAATGGTTCCCACCATACCAATGATGCCAATTCCATACTCTGACGCACAAGTTTTATTGGAAAATTTGAAAGGAGAAGTGGTCATTCCCGAATTCAGGGGTATTGAAAAAATGGAACGATTCCTGAGAAACAGGTTATTTAGGTAGTCTCAATGTTACCTATCGCTATGGCCCGGGGTTGATAAACAACCAAAGACTCAGAATGACAGTGCATTCAAAAAATGAAGAACGGTTTTTTTTTTACTTTTTCAAGTTTTTCAAAAAAAAACAGTTTTGCTTGCAGAAAAATCCAAAACGTTTTGGGGTACATCAAAGGTGATCAGGAACCAGATAAATTTGTAATTCTGAGTAACCACTATGATGCGTGGACATACGGAGCCATTGACCCGAACAGTGGAACTGCTACACTTCTTGAAGTTTCAAGAGCACTCAAAGAGTATCAGAACAGCACTGGATGGGTACCGGGTGAATAAATATTGACAAGCGATACCATTATTTTTTTGTTTTTTAGCTAGAACTATTCTTTTTGCTCATTGGGATGGTGAAGAGTTTGGCCTAGTTGGGTCAACCGAATTCGCGGAAGAATTCCGAGTGCAACTAATGAGACGGGCTGTGGCTGTCGTTAACATGGATCTCATCGGCGGAAACCAGACATTGTAAGAATCAAGTGTTTTTTTTGAAAAAAATGATGTGTGGCAGACTTGGAATTACTAATCCGACAGTCTCAAATGTTCTCCGAGAGGCTGCGATGAAAGTCAATCATCCGAATGAAGCAGAGGTGAAAGAAGGAAGACAGACACTTTATGACTCTTGGTAGCACTGAATAGAATACACAATTATCATAGCAAACCGTTTAGGAAACACTTTTCTCCTTCTGCGAACAATCGTTCCGACCATCCGTTCCTAAGAATCCCTGCTGGAGGAAGTGACCATCTACCATTTTTCGATTACCTTGGTAAGTGAAAAACGTCGTCAGTTCCACTGATTGACTTTTGCAAATTTTCTTTAGGAATTCCTATCATCATGTTTATCACATCATCTCTTGACGCGCCACCTACTTATCCATTGTATCACACAATCTACGAAACACCGTATTTGATAGAAAAGATACTGGACCCACAGTATAAGGTTGACATCAAATCTTCTGACCCGATCAAACGTGATATGTTGTAGATGCACAAAGCGATTGGAGAAATGTTTATTGAAATGGCATTAAAGTTCACAGAAAGCAAAATTTTGCCATATGAGTGAGATTAAAACATAGGTCGACAAAATTTATGAAAATATTTAAACTTTTAGTCTTGGAGAACTATTGAATGAAACGAATTTGGAATATATTCCAAAAATTCAAAACCATTTCAACACGGCAGCTGCGGAAAAGAACATTTCAGAATACTTGCAGTTGGGTCAGAAGCAACTTGATCTTCTCAAAACGACGGTTGAGGTGAGCTCATCATGTTCCTAGTAAGCTCTAAGATTTTGCAACACAGGGAGTGTCTGTGATAGTCAAGCAGCGGAACATCACAACACTTTCCTCTCTCCCGTTCAGTGCAAGAGTTGATGAAAACAACCGGCTCATAGAGTTAGCAAATCAATACTCCTTGAATATATTTCCGACAAACTTCAGATTTGAAAAGTGTTTCATAAACCCTCAAGGAGCTCCGGGAAACCCACAAGCAAGACATCTTCTCTTCCATCCAAGTGCCGAAGATTGGTACAACGGAGGAGCTATTGCTCAAGTTCATGACTTGGTATTCTAGTTAATGTATTTTTTCCATGAACCATTTTCAGATATCTAAAATATCTGCTTCTTCTGACGAGAAGAATCTGAAACAACTGTCGAAACAACTTGCTAGAGAAATCAGTTTGGTAAACTTTGCATTCATATGTGCAAGGCATTCTCTCACCGAATCGTTCGCAGTGTGACTATCATTGTAACACAAAATGAAGTGAACAGTTTTATTTTTATTTTTGTAGATGCAAATCGTAATAAATAACACAATGCAACCATGAGAATTAAAGATGAGACGATATTTGTGCGAGGAGAAAAAAAAAATTTAATTTGACATTGAAATTACCCACAATGAAAACAGGAAACTCGATAGTTGCAATCAACTCGAAACCTGGCATGAAAGTGGTTAACTGGTTTTGAGAGAGTAGGAATGGGAATTGGAACGAGTTGAGCAGCAAAAAGACATCTTTTGAGGCAATTTTAAATAGCTAACTGTGGTTTGATCAAGATTCGGCATGAATTTTGTATTTTAGACGGCCTGTTGGAATTCTCCAAACGATTCCGTGTTAACTGGAGCTTTTCCGAGAACGGCGAGTTGGGCGTCAATCAGCTGAAACAATACATCACTTGAAATCAGTTAATCTAAAACCAAAAGGTTTACCTGCATGAATTCCTGTGGAGACGGAACTCTTCCAGATTCAATCTTACTCCAAATCTGTTCGTTTCCAAGGTAGACCTCAAACGCTCCCGTAGAGATCAGACTCTGCTCGACAAGGTTTCCAAGCATGAAAACCAGCATGCAGGAAGACATCTTGTTTCCGTGCGCATGCTGGAGGATTCCTGGATATCCATAGCCAAGTCTTTCAAATGGGTTTGTTCCAGTAAGGACAATGACGAGGACGGCCATCTTAACGAAGCTGAGAGCTTGAGCAACATAGGCTTTCCAGAGAACCGGAGCAAAGTTGGCTCCTTCAATTGGCATATTTGGGTACTTTTCCTTGGCGAATGTTGTGAACTGATCGAACGCCTGCTTGTAACCACAGGAGACACTGGAAACGGGAGAATTAGGTGCTGTATATCAAAATGAGCTCAAGAGGCAATAAAGAGAGAACATGTTGTACCCACCAGTAGAAAACTCTTAGTGTTGGGAGGTCCTTAGCGTGATGAACAGCTGTTGGTTTGACAAACGACGATTGCTCACGAACTTCAATATGATCTTCTTCGGTTCCTTCGCTAAAGCTGTTTCCATCGGTTTCATCTCCAAACTCTGCCTCGAAATCATCCTTATCATGGTGTGCTTCATCATGTGTCTGCTCTTCCGCTGAAACGGCTACTTGGGTTGTTTTATTGACTATTTTTATAAAAACTTACTTCTTAGAACATCACAGATGGACATAACAAAAAGAACGCCTATTATGAATACCCCAACCCGAGACATCTGAAAAAAGGTTATATTATTAAAACTAACAGCAAGAAAACTTGAATAATGCAGAAAATGTGTGAACATTGGCGAGAAAAAAAGAAAAATAGACCAAGAACAAGCGAATAGCTTGTTTTACAAATTTAATTGCTGCACGCACTTGTTCCGATTGCGACGAGGAAAGAGAAGAAAAACAGAACGGAATGATGAAGTGTTGGCTGTACACTGGCAAACGGACATGTGGGAGATGGGGATGCGCGGCGAGTGATATGACAGAAACACCCTCGACCCGAGCGGCAGGGTATTCCAACGAGCGCTCACAAACCCATCATGACAAACCGCCGGGACCAGCGATCGATAGTTGACTCGTGCGCAGCAAACGCGCTCCAAGGTCGCACCAATCTGTGCTCTCCACCGGTAACCCGCTCTCTCGCTCCGAACGGTTCTCGGTGTATGTATGCTGTCCGGCCAATGAGTCATCGCGGTACTCGCACACATATAACCTTTAAATTGATGAATATGCTCGTTTTCCTGTTTAATGTTTCATTTCAATTGTGTTTTTTGGTAGTTTGAAACTGAATATAGGAAATGTGAATGTTATTATATGATGGTGACTAAGTAATAGTTAAATTTCTTCGTTTCCGTGAAGGTCGTTTGAATATCTTTTCTCAGAAATGGTTGTTTCCGAGAAAGTGAACTTTCCAATCGCAATCTCAAACCATATCTTCACGGACTTTATGAATGTTCTTCAGACATTAGATACCATATTTCGTCAGTTCTCTTCTTTAACTTCTCAGAATTTCTTTAAAATCAATTTTAAACTTTTTTGCAAACAAATCAAAAACACATTGAGGTTTGTATCTTCTCATCAAGTTGTGTTCTTTCTCTCTCCCGTTTCTCTTTCTAATATCCATCTATCTTCTTCTCGGTAGAGAGTGTCCACAAAAAGTTACACCAACAATACGCATCTCATCTCATCTCACATTTGCTAGCGTGGTGACAAACTAATTGAATCGCATCCGGCCCTGGAAGAACTTTTTGTCGCTTTCCTGAAGTGAGAAGAAAAGAACTTGCCCTCCCTCTTTCCTTCTCTTTCTTTTCCTGCATTCATCTTTTCTCAGCCTAACCCATCCAATGCATTAGTTTTATGGGCTTTTACGACAGATATCAATGACTTTGAAAAGAGTGCGGAGACCTTGGTGGGACTAACTAACCTTCCAGATGTTCTGAATTAAGCAAGTGACATTTCGACGGCTTGCTTCTTGCCCTTTCTCCGATCCTCTTTTCGCTTCGAGCTCCACAATGACTCATCTGCAGATGTGGCCCCAAGTGCCCCTTTCCCCTGGTTTTCGGGTCCAGCGAAAAAGCTCATTTGCATTCAAACCGATTCGTTCTCTCCGTTTTTCCGTTTCCCGTTTGGATTTGACTATGATACTAGATGTCTTTGTCTTTTCGTGTTACCCTTACCCCGTTTGCCTCTCTCATTGTTTTTCCGCTTTCTGGTCGGTACACCCTGCACTCTATGCCTTATCCATTCTCTCTTCAATATGGCATGCCACATTGCATCGACTCTATGCCACGTCATCCTGTCTTTCGCAATGACCCTGGTACCAACGACAGACTGTGCCCACCTGTTATCTCGGATTCTCTTATATTTTCTATTCGTTTCGTATTCGACCCTTTTCCTTCTCACATTATGAGTCATCTTCAAGAAAACTCCCTTTCTATTTCAATTTTTCTTTTCTCAATTGCTGCTTTTTTTCAGACGCTGCCTTCATGTCTTCGCCCTCAAGGCAGATCAAATGCGTCGTGGTCGGTGACGGAACCGTCGGCAAGACATGCATGCTGATATCTTACACGACTGATTCGTTTCCCGTCCAATATGTGCCCACAGTGTTAGTTGTGTGACTCTTGAGTCACTCTCATGTTTACTTTCTTTTAGATTCGACAATTACTCGGCACAGATAACTCTTGATGGCAACATCGTGAACTTGGGCTTGTGGGACACCGCCGGACAGGAAGATTACGATCGTCTGCGTCCACTTTCTTATCCACAAACAGACGTGTTCATTCTGTGCTTCTCCGTAGTTTCGCCTGTCTCATTTGATAATGTGGCTAGCAAATGGATTCCGGAGATTCGTCAGCACTGCCCAGATGCGCCAGTGATTCTTGTTGGTAAATAGAATAAAAATAATCAACAACTTGAAATAAATGTGTTTCGTTTAGGTACTAAACTTGATCTTCGTGATGAACCGGAACCACTTCGTGCGTTGCAAGCTGAGGGAAAGGCGCCTATCTCAAAAGCTCAGGGAATTAAACTTGCTCAGAGAATAAAAGCTGTCAAATTTTTGGAATGCTCGGCTCTGACGCAACAGGGCTTGACACAGGTGAAGCTTATTCGATTTTCTAAGAAATTAAATGTTACAACCTGTTTAACATGTTAGATTTCATCATCTCAAAAAAACAAAAAATGCTGAAACGTAGTGAAAAGAGCTTGGATTCTTAAATGAGTAACGCATTTTGCAATATCTCAATTTTTCAGGTCTTCGAAGATGCCGTCCGTTCAATTCTGAACCCAAAGCCGCAGAAGAAGAAGAAGTCGTGCAACATCATGTAAATTCAATCATGGCTTCCCTTTTCTCTTCTTTTCACGTGTAATCGAAATACTCTCCTTCTCCTTAAATTTGTGTCACTTTTCTTTGTATCAAATCTTATCCTTCCTATTCTGTTTCTTTCCCCCCTCTGTAACTTCTAACCATTAGAAGTGCCTTTTTCAAAAATCAGAACCACGTCTACGTCGTCTTTTCCTCCAGCCAGTTCCGTTTGAGATCAGAAAATTTCAAGTTTTAAAAGTCATAAGCATTTGACCTCTATTGCACCTCCGAGCCAAATTTGTTTAATATTTTCTGTAATATCCTCCGATTTCAAACTTGTCAGTGAGTAACTACAAAAACGTTGTTTATTAGGGACCGAACTTTTTCAACAAAAAGATCACTTCGAGCTAGCCTCATCATTTTCTTCTGTGTCAACTATCTGAGATTTGTCAATTATAAAAACATTACGTGAACGTATATGATATTATATGGTTTGATAGTTTTTCTGTTGGCAATAAAACATTTCTGGTCAAAACGTCATTTTTCATTGGAAGGCATATTTTGGCGAACAACTGAGAATGAATGTTCCGTGTAATAGCGGGCTTTGCCCACAACTGGAAACATCAATCAATAGCAAATCGCAGAGTTCAGGACGTCACGGAGCTCCGCGCTTCTCACTTCAAAGACCGACGCAGCTGCGTGAGATTTTCCTTTCTTAGCGTTCAAGTCGTTCTCGTCTTACGTTTTCAAAAACTGGTTGCATTTTTTTTAAATGCTCTCTCTACTTTTTAAGTTTGAACTGTTCATAATGAAACAATTCTCTATTTCTGAAAACTTAAATTCAATTTTTTTCAGAAAATCTTGGCAAAAATTATTTTAAAAAAGAAGGAAAAACTTCTTCTCAACCTTTCCAAATTCTTTCACACGTTTCAAGCTCATACAAATTGATATCCATTGGGAATAGGGAAAGCATTTGGAATATGGCTGCGCAGCTGCATCGTGTCCGCCGCCTTCGCCTTCTTCTCCTCCTCCGCCAACTCTCCGTCAGCCCTTAAGCTCGTCTTGCTCATTTCCATGTCCTCTTCCCGAGAAAGATCAAGTTTCCATCGAAAATGCATGAAATATGTGTACGCACGTACGGCAGAGCCGTCTCTTTACCATTTAGTTCACTTTGAATAACTCATGATGAACGGATGAATGGCGGTGACCAAGAGAAAAATATGGACGGAACGCATTGTGTGTACATCTTCGTTGTGCTATGAGGATGATGAGGATGGTGACGTGAAAGAGACAAGCCAAATGAAATTGCTGGCGGTGTGACCGACCGTGCTGTTCCTTTTGCTTGTCGTTCCCTCTTGCAGTAAAACCCATTCTCAGTCATTCTCTCATTTGCTTTTAGAGGCAGCGAACCAACGTTCTTGCGCAATGTAAAGACAAAAACACAAACGAATGTCGCAGTTTCTCCAGTTATAAATCACTTCACACCTTTGCCTTGATAAACATTGTATTCGAAGTGTTCTCATTTCCCTTATTATCTTTTTCACCGTATTTCTTGCTTGACTATATGAAAAATGCAAGCGTTCATTCCATATTTGTTTTTCCACCCATTCCTCTCGATTTCCTCCTTCTTGACTCTTGAATTTGTTGATCGTGGCCAATTCCTTCCGTCTATTCTGGCTACAGAAACAACTTTATTTCTTTTTCATGCTTTCGATCCCTTCTTCCTCCTCGTCTGCATCAAGTGAACTACATTATTGTTTTACGGGCCTTCATTCAAAACTCCACAGACATTTTATGATATCCGTGTGCCCCGCTGCACTACATCACTTTCTCTACTTTCCCCAATTCTTTCAAAGAATTCCGAAACGAAAATCTTCAAAATTTGAGAGCCTTTCTTGAAGAATAATCCAAGCATACTTTATTGTTGTAGGGCTCTCGTCCGTGGCCCGCTTTCCCTTTTTCTCACTTTTACCTCCGACCTCTGACCTCTATTTCTCTCTATTGATGAGATCCGAAAGGCCGAAACGCCGTAAGTTTTGGCGGAGAGCAAGGCCATCGGCTTCAGCGCTACCAAAAGTAATTTCTTTCCAATTCAAATGGTTTCCGTCCTTTCCCCTCCTCTTTTCCTTTTCAATGATAAGTGGGAGCACATAGAGAATAGGAAAGAGAGCAGAAAAGAGGAGCAGACGCAGACAATTAGAACGCGCAAGTCCCCGCACAAACTAACTTGGCATTAGCATCGTCCCGGACTCTTGAGTGTTGCATGAGTAAAGACCCGACACATTCTGGGGACATTCGGAGAGCATTCTGGTCTTTTCCCCCTTCCCCTCTCACACCATGCAGTGTCGATTAAGTGGCTAAAGTGGATATATTTAGTATAGACCTGGGGCTCGCAAATCTCTTTCTTCCTCTTATGGAGATCTCTGCTTCTAAGATCATTCAGCTTATAGTTTAGTAATTAGAACTGACATGAATTTCAAAAGGATTAACATGTTAGCAAAATGTGATCTTTTACAAATGCCTTAATATCATTATTTAATTTTAAAATGTTCAATCTCTCTCTGCTGATCCTTGATAGAAAAAAATTTACCGCAAACAAATAAAAATCATATATTTATTAAAAACTTGTTATTCTATTTCACAAAAGATTCCTTTAGATTCTTGTTGACTCGTCATCATCTTGTACTCTTTACATTCACACCCTCAGTGGTTTCCATCTCACTGCCCCTGAAACATCCATTGATCAGAAATGTGCGAAGATGAACTCTGACAACATTTTCAAACATCGTGTTCTTTCTCAGCCTCTCCCACCATTTGGCGCAACGTGTTTGATTATTTAGACAGAGAGTGCTATCTCTCTGAAGAACATGCCATTCCGCCCAAAAGGACATGCCCTCTTTCCGTCGCACCAAATAAGCATAGCGCTCATTAGCACCGAATCTCTGCCTCTTATTACTCCATTCTTCTTGGACCAGACGGTACCTTCCGCTTCTCTTTCAACATGCCGAATAACACATTCTGGAGTGACAAAAAGACGGGTGGCGTTGTGAATTCATTGGTAAGCTAGGCACTGGTCCTTGTCTCGGTCCTAGTTCTGCCAGGAAGAAATTGCAAATAGGAAAATCGACTTTTTCTTCGTTTCCCGGTACCCTGTTTCTATGTCTTCTTTCTCTACGCTCTGTCTTTGTTATTTTTTGAACCTTCAACTCACATTCTCTTCACTTTTTGTTACTTTTCTAGCTTCTCTGAGCCTTTGAGCTGCGGAGATGTGAAGGGGGAGGAATGCGCGCAAAAACATGTCTTGACAGCTTTCTCGCTCGCCTACTTGTATCTTCTATATCGAGGAGAGGCCATTTCTTTCTGCTTCTTTTCTATGTTCGCACCCTTTCACCCATACACCCTTTTCTTCATTTTTTCTTGTTTTCTTGCTTGTTTTATGTCAGAGTACTTTCAACCAGCCTTTCACACTTTGCCCTCTAGGTCTACCCACCCTACTCCTCTTCCTCCTCGTTCTCCTTCTCTTCCCATCACTCTTAATGATAACAGTGACCACTTGTCGAGAGGAAAAGTGAATCTGGTGTTTGTGAGGTTGGAAAGAGAGGAGCAGCAGGGAAGTCAAACAATTAGAAAGTTCAATGCAGGGTCGGGAGCTGATCAGTTTGTCAAAGTCTCAACTGATGTTCTTTTTCTGATGATTGTCTTTTGTAAACTGTTACTGACCATGAAACAAAACAATTTCCTGTCAAAACATGGTAGCAGACCAGAAACGCCTTACTGGTTAAGTTGGTCACCAGAAAAGAACAAGAAAAAGGAACAAGACGACAAAATTTTCTCGAAAAGAAACCGCGCAGTGCGCAGTATAAGAAAGACACTGAAATGGTTAGAATGGAAACGCTTTCCCCACTAGACGAACGGAAAAAGTGAAAGAAGAGAAAATAATTCGGAGGGTTACGGTAGTTAGTTCAGTTTCCTGTTCCGATACAAATGCATTCTGGAATGTTTGTGACAAGCTTTGACCGGACAAGTATCAAATTTCCATGGGTCCATGAGATTCTCTTCCATCTCTCCCTGTTCCCATTATTTCGTCTTCCTCAACCAACCAACTGCACTCTGTTGGAACAACTGTGCTTTGTCCTCTTTCCTCATGTGGTTTATCCTGATTGGATTGCGTCAATCGCCGGTTACTAATCACATGAGTTACTCTTTGACCCAACCCCAACCAACCAAAACTCGTTCAATTAAACATTGGAAAAATGAACACTGTGGTTGTTGTCTGTTTTATTCCACTCTGACCGACAAATTGCGACTAATCGAATCTGGTAAAATGAAATAGGCGCCAAAAACGACTGTTTCTGCCTCGAATCTCACTTGTCGGCACGATGAGTGACGGTTTCTATTTCCAGTATTGTTATCTCCTCTTTTCGAGTGTTTTGTTCATTTATTCTCTGTTCAGTCTTTGTTTTTTGTCATTTTTCTGTAGCGAGCTTAGGTATTTTCAAACAGCTGCAAAGCAGAAAATAGTATTAGTGTTAAGACTCGAAATGGAACCAACTAAAAAACGAAAATAGGAAATGAAAGAGGGAAACACCAAAAAATGAGGGCGGGAAGGCATCCAAAACATGGAAAATAGAAAAGTAGACGAATGAAAAAATGGTGAAAAAGGAAATGAGAAATAGTCGTCTGAATGCCTCAGCTCTCTTGTTATTCTGGCTAATTCTAACATTTCTCTCATTCCTTCTCTCTTCCCTTCTCTCTTTCTTCTCTCTTGTTTAGCTAGTCTTGCCTCTTTTTCCCACTCTCATGCCTCGTTAACACGATATCACAACCAGCCAACGCAATGAGAATATCAGCTGAATAACAAACTATATAGTTCCACTTGTCCACCTCCTCGGCTCCTCCCCCCTTCCCATCCCCATTGTCGGGTTGAGGTCTGTGTGTTAAGACGCGGAGAGAACCCCACGACTCTCTTGTTAAACTGGAGTTTCCAGGTGTTTTTCCATCTGTCGTGAATGACAAATTCATGAATGAAACATTTTTCATTCCCTCCTCCACTACTACTTCTTCCGAGCCAAACATTGACCAGGTACGACGTGCGCGTTGCGTGTCTAACAAATAAATTTCAAAATATTTGTTTGTTTATCAAAACTCATCTTGATAACTAACTTTTGTGCACACTAGTCGCTGACCGAGCGGAGTGTTATCACGCTCAAGTTTTTCCGAGAGTCTGGACAAGACCTCATGAAATTCATCGGGTGATTCTTCAATCGTCTCGGGAGAAAGTTATTTGATAACATAGCACATGTCACAAACATTCCGGTCAGAAGAAGAATAAAATTGATAACCTATGCAACAAAATAAACAAACTAGATTCAATCAGAATCTCTTATCTCCGTTTCTCCCGTTTGTGCATATTCAACCTTTGCCCCTGATTGTTTTGATTCAAACTTGTTTTGAAGTAAGAAAAGAAAGATCGCAAATTCAAAACCATTCCCGTTTAACAAACTAACCTTGTGTTCCCCGCTTTGTGATCTTTTTCATTACTTTTCTCGGTGTTTCAACTTACCAAACGTTTCTTATTTCAGAATGCAAAGGTGATGTACGACGTTATTTGGGAACTTGCCATTGGAGGCATTGACAGCTCCATTCAAGGAAATGGTGGCGAAGAATGTATGACTGTGAGTTACTCCAACTATTCTATAACCACAACAAAGATCATCATGTCGTTTTAGTATCTACCATCATGGCAACGCTTCTTAGAGTCCATCGTGTTTATACCACTCTCATTCTGGGCTGCCTGGGTTTCTTTACCACTTGATTGCTCCTATACCCTACCAGTGAAAAACGTGTCAAGATATGTGATACTCACAATATACAGCCTGATTTTTGGCGCTGAACTCGCTTATAAAATGATTTCAAGGTAACAGAAAATACCTCATTTTCATTGCAAGTAATCATGTATGTATCTCATTCTTTTAGAACCGGAATCTTTCTGCTCAACCCTTGCCATGTTACCACGACAATGCAACTGACGTTATTGACAATGGAAGGCAATTCAAAGTAAGCTCATTTCTATTTAATTCTCAGAAACCTTCTTTTTCTGCTCCGCTCCACTCCCATTCGTGTGTCATTTTCTCAGATAATCGAATTTACTTCAGAAAAGCCTGCTTCCTATTCCGACTGATGCTCTATTTCATGCCCGGAGCCTGGTTCGCATTGGCTTTTCCAATTTTGAACACGAGAAATGTAAGCCGAGGGATCTCGATAAAGAAACAACATACGGGAATCAAATTTTTCAGCTACCTGGAGAAGTATTCGTATACTATGCTCAACACATTGCCATTCTTGTGGTCCCCGTGTATCTCATGTACATACAAGGAGCTTTTGAACCTGAGAAGCCATACGATTTTGGATGGACTGTTTTTGGAATCTCTCTCTTCTCCCTGTACCATTTTGTTATCCTTCAATTCGGAGCTATGGTAATTGAAAAAGAAAAAATGTAACATAACAAAAAATCAACATTTTCAGTACACCCGTGTCAACCTGAACAACATAATGTGTCCTGCAGTCTCAGATCCATTCCAATCTCGCTACTACCGTATTATTGCTGTCGGGCATCAATGCATCCTGATCCCAATCCTTTCCAAGACATATTCGGCTATGTCGCTTGCCGCTGTTGATTTCTACAAAACTCTGTACGAAACAACAAGCGTTCCAGCGAAAAAACGGTGCGAGTTAAAGGAAGACGACAACACGATCTGCTTGAAACCGACTAAACTGAAATTGTAATTTGTTTTGTTCTCGTATAAGCATAGTACCAATATTTTGAATTTATTCCAACTATTTCTATTATTTTCTTTCCCTGACCATTCGCCATTCTCAGTTCTGATTTTCTTTTTTCCGTTCCCGAAACTCCTGTGATATATTCTATTTTGTGCTGATGTTAGGCTTTTCTTCCTTCCTTTCCCGTCCCTGAGTAAACAATTTGCTTGTTTTTGGTTTTTGCAATTACGCGTGGGAGGGAGCAGCCAGATACTAATCGGATTGGGGGCATCCTTCCATCGTCCATCCGACTGGACGCCGATCAAACGAACTTCTGGCACAACATCGTCAGTCACTATAGTTTATTTGCATTCGTTTTCATTACATCGAAACCTTTGTTATTGTTCGCTTTGCTTAACAACATTTCACTTTACCTCACTTCACTCCGAATGACAAATGTTGCTTGCCGGAGGCGACGATAAATTTGATCTGTTTCCAATTATCGCGCGTGTTGTTGTGCTATGCGGCACGGCACGAAACAGCAGACGATGCCGGATGTGAGCAGTATATACTTGAGCGATAAAGTTGAAAAACGAGACGATAATGTTGGCGAGTCGAAGTCTCGAGGAGGAACATACATAAGCCTTCAAGTCGACATGTGTGTAACAGTGGAATGAGTGAAGGGCGCGGGCAACGAGAAGTCATCTCTCTTATGTAGCCCAGTAGGTGAAGAAGTATCTGGCAGTTGCCGACGACCGCACCTGTCAGCCGATCTTCATAATAATCGGCGAAAGGTCCTTTCGGTTGTAAATTTTTAACCGCTGCCTCATCAGTTTCCGAGCCCATCACATCTAACACCCATCGTTTTTTATCCGCCTGTTGGCTCGGCCACTTTCGAAATTTCCGATTCTGTCGTCCAGATTGGATGCGATCCGATCCACTGCATCATATGGAAAAACGAAAGAACTGACTTCAAATCTCTGTGCCAACCGTTGTTTATCATTTATCTCATCGATGGCGCTGTTAAGACAAATTGTGGTCGCATCAATTTGTTCGTTCCGACGCGACGCCAGAGCTGTTACACCGACACCAATTTTTTACGCGGATCCATTGATACTCACACGTTTTTCGGCAGCTAAGAACTCGGCGCTAAGAACTAAAAACTAGACTGAAAGCTTGACTAGATGCACATATTTTTGTTATTTTGACTTCTTTTTCTCCTCTTTTCGAAATTCGGTGAAATCTGAGAACATTTATACTGAGCTGAAGAGAAGAGCAGAGCAGGAAGTGATAAACCTTTACGTTTCTCTTTTTTCCTTGCACCGTCAACTTTTTCCAACTTTTGTTAATTTGCAGACATTCCGAGGCATAATGTGGTTACCACAACGGATTAGTTGCCAGTTTACTATAGCTTTTATTATATTGATAGGTAAGTGTTTCAATTTTCAAGAACGTACAGCAAGCAATTAATTTCAGATGTTTTCACAGTTCAAGCAAATAAACACGTTTCCCAACTACTAGAAAATCTACTAACAGACTATAATAAAGTTGTTAGACCTGTGCATAATGCATCAGATGCTCTGAAGGTAAAGTTCGGAGCAAATTTGTGCAGATTGATTGACGTAGACGAAGTTAATCAAGTCGTGACAACGAGTTTGTGGCTGGAAATGGTACTTTTAAAAAATGACTTTGTTCAAAAGTTTTATTCAGCAATGGTATGACAAAAAACTGACATGGAACCCAAATGACTGGGGAGGCGTTGAATCAGTTCATATTCCATCTGATCAGATATGGGTTCCTGATATTGTTCTATACAACAAGTGAGCGTGTTTTCTTTTGGAAAAACTGTTAAGTACCAACTTTAAGTGCTGATGGAGAGCCCCATATCACAATCACTAGTCTTGCAAAGATCGACAATCATGGGAGAGTAGTATGGCAGCCACCGTCCATCTACAAAAGTTTCTGTCCGGTATATTTGCTTGCAACTTGTTAGTTCTTTTTATTTTTGACATTTTTTCAGATTAACATCAAGTATTTTCCATACGATTTCCAAGAATGTGAGATGAAGTTTGGCGGTTGGACAAATGACGGAGAGACGCTCGACTTGTATCAAATTCCCGTCGATGTCAACGATGTTCCGCAAGTGAAACGACAAGAAGACGGCGTCGAGTTTTTGTATCTGGAGAAGGGACTCGGGCTCAGTTTCTATCACGAGTAAGCGCCAGCACACAGAACATCGTGTTCAAATTATTTTTACGATTTGTCGTTTAGGAGTGCCGAATGGGATCTGCTCAGTGCCACATCGTCACGTTATGCTCAGATTTATCCGGGGTGCTGTGGACAGCAGTATTACATTGATATTAAGTGAGCGAAAAACCATCTGATCTGACTATCGAATCTTTATTCGTTTTTTTTCATAGATATCGCATTAAACTCCGTCGAAAAGCAATATTTTTTACAATGACATTGACCATTCCCAGCATGCTTATTGGTAAGTTTACTATCAATCCCATTCGAAGTAAAACCATTTTTAAAATTTGCAGCCAATGTCACACCATTTGTCTTTTTGATCTTGCCAAACGAGCATAAAATGACCTACTCGATCTCTGTGCTTGTCGCATTCTCTGTCTTCTATTTGGTTCTCATCGATCTTATCCCTCCGACATCTCTGTCCTTATCTTTGATTGGTGAGCAGTTTGATTTTTAGTTCAACACACACATTTTGCAAGTGGAATTGAAGGAGAAGAATCAATAATAACATTTGCAGGTGTTTATTTGTTGTTCACACTGTTGATGGTCTCTATTTCCATTATCATGTCGGTTGTTACCATCAACATGTACAGGAAGTGAGTTGGGAAATGTTTGCAAGATGCAATGTTGATGATGGATTTCAGGCAGGCATTCTCCTCAGAAATGACTCACTGGCAACGATGGCTTTTTGTTCAACGACTCCCAAAACTTCTTCGACTAAAAACGCTTGAAAACTCTGTTGAGCCCGAGGATGGGAGTGAAACAACGACTCCGCGTACTGGATCGGTGTCCGTGACGGCATCCGTCACTCAGAAACCAGTGAATCCTAACAACAATTCTCCAGTTTTTCCGCCACAAAGATTACGATTGTTGAGCTTAGTGCAGGTTGGTCATGTTTCATTTCTGAAAAAGAAACAATTTTAATTGTTCAGATGGACGAGGCTTTGAAACAGCGTTGTGCGGCTGACAATCTTGACTTGTTTCGAAAAATTGCTGGTCACTTGAAAATCATTTCAGCTCATTTCCACAATCAACAAATGGAAAGCAAAGTAAGAAATGTGCAAACTGCAACGTTTTTCTATTTTTTTCAGATAACCGATGAATGGCAGTTAATGTCTTTAGTTATTGACAGGATATTTCTCATTCTCTACTTAGTAATTAGTATGGCCGCAAATATTCTATTTGTTTACAATTCACCAACACTATTTGACGATCGGCCTTCACTAACTCCAACAGTTGCTCACAAACCGTTATCTGGTGGCACTATTAATGTTCTCAACACTTAAACTCGAGAAAAACAGTGAAAAAAGGCAAAATAATTTTTTTTGCTCACTTCACCTTGTTTTTTTTGGTTTTGTATGTATTTATTTGTCAAATATAACTATCGATGATGAAATGAATGAAACTCTCACCTTCTAGACGTGTTTTCCTCTTTTCCCGCGATTTCACAGTATAATCCGCGCAAAAGCGAACGCGAACATTGCGAAAAACAAAACTGGAATGGATAATCAGTCATACGACGCGCAAAGTGTGCAAACACGCTGACGGAGAACTGCGGACGGTGGAGTGCGGTGTGTGTCCTCGTCACTGCCGCCGCGTATCTTCTTCTTCTTCTTTTTTCTTTCATTTCTTGCTCGATACCCTTTTGTTCGCACTTTATCGCCAACGATCTTTCTATCTTCAGATGAAATCTAGTACATCAGATTTTTTAACCGATGTACAAACTGTAAATATCATCATCAAACAGGTAGGCAACCAGATGTTCTTTTTTATCTCGCGTTCTATCTGTTCTTTCTTTGCAGATAGGGCCAAATAAGTCACTCCCAGCGTTCAAAAGAATTGTGGAAAGATGTTCGAGGCAACGGGTCATTCAAGTCTCCGACAATCCACGCAGATTATTCCATTGCTCGTTTATTCAGTCGTCTTCGTACACAGAGTTTAGCGAGCTACAGGTATTTCTTTTAAATTGAGTATCCGTACCAATTGATTGTTTTCAGCAACATCGCCGCGTTTTCGCCGTTGTTGGCGTTGCATTCACAAATGGACACGGAGAGCCGGATCGTTCGGCAAGAGCATCTCGTGAGTCGACGGATTCAGAAATGATGGAATCCGAACAAATTGCAAATGCGTACAACAAATTAAAAGCAGACAATCCTAACATCATTTGCGGACGATGCATTCTCATTGGCGGAAAGGATGTGAGTTTTCCACTGAGTAATTGAAGCTAATCAGTAAATAGTTTCAGGAAGATTTCAACGACGTTGAAAGACACGAGCGTCTCTGCTTTCCAAGTTTGGAAGAGGCCACTCAGTTGGAAAGTGCTATTCGGGAGTTGATGAGAGCCATTTACATTGTTATTGAGATGAAACGCGTTGATGTTTCCTTTGAGAAAAAAGTACGTGTTTTTCAATATGATTAATGTTCTATTGTTTGAATTTGGTGAAATTCATTTTATTGCAGCAAGAAATCCCATGTCCTTCAATTCCTGACGAGTCTCGTTGGCAGTATGGTGTCGAGGCGAAAACCACAAAAACCTACAGAAAAAAGTGCCTTGGACGATATCGAAAACAACACGCCGACTACTGTCTCCTCACTGGTCTCCCCCAACTTGCTCTCGAAGCATACGAAGGCGCTATTGAAAGCTTGAAATCTGCCCAGGATCACTTGTGGCTAGCGGGTATGTTTATGTTCAGCAACACATTCTCTCAACAACTTTCACTTCAGCGGCATATGATGGCTGGGCAAGTACAGTCTGTATCCTCCATGCGGAACAGATGGGCGAGATCAACTGTGGCGCGTTTCATCGGGTGGCCAGCATGCATGCCATGTTTACGATTCCATCGATTGAAATCAACACGCAAAGCGGAAGCGATAATTTGTCTGTATCAAATGACAGCATTCTCAGGTATCCCATTCCTGAAGAGCTATTGGAACAAATGTTGAGATCAAAGTTTTTGCAGTTCTCCGCAAGGACATAAGAGAAATCATTCGGATGAACATGTTAGAATCACATCCCCAATGTCTAATGGGTTTGAGAGAAACGAGTCATTTGGCAATGAGAGTGGAATAGTGAGCAATGGTTCTTCGCCGTCAATCAAGGAGGAACCAACAAAAGTGAAAGCATCAAAAGGGCTCAACCCAATTACAAATTTTCTTAGTGACAGGTACAGCTATCATAGAGAATATGCTCAACTCTTCCAAAGTTTCAGACGTGAAAAACCAACCAAGGAACGTGTTATGGACCATTTCAAGAACGCCATTGAAGAGTTTGACAAATTTACGTTCGCCGGGTGGCTTGAGTACGAAACAGTGATGCGTGCCATTATGTATCTGATTTTCGAACGCGAGTACATCAAACTAGAACAGTTCCATCGCGATTACACTGGAAAATATTTGGATGACAAGAACACTTTTATGGATAACCGGATGAAGGCGCAAATTTGTTTGAACTCAGCCGCAATGTACAAAGAAATTGGGTTTTTGAGAAAACAAGCGTTTTACGCAAGACTGAGTGTTTTGTTCGAATTGCAAGTTGCGGGTCAATCTAGACAAGCTAGTGATTACAAAAATGTTTATCCAGTGCTTTTCAAGTAAGTTCGTATTCTTAACTCAATTACTAAGTTTTAAATTTTAGAACATTGGAAGGATACGGAGTCGATTTATCAGAGCCTCATGACATGAAGAATAAGAAACTCGGTCCAGTGAAACTTCAAATCATGTCCATCCATGAGATTTTTACGGCGGCAAATCGTGCCGGACATCGGGATGCGGCGATTCGTCACATTTGTTTTCTACTACAAGTATGCCAACTTCCGGTTGAAACTAACAGTAACTTTGTCTTTAGGTTTACTATCCGCACATCAGTAGTTCTATGAACACACGACTGTTTGATGATTTGGAAAACCTTGTGAAAGCAACACCAACCGTGCATCAACTGAGCCAGACCCTTGTGGTCGATGACGGGAAAATTATTATTCCAGGTCTTCAATTGACACGTTTTCCTATCATACAGTATGTTATTCGCTAGATACTTATAACAGAAAATTTTGATTTTCAGAAAGCCAACCGTTCTTGCTCTCCAGCCAAATCTTGCCCCAACTATTGTCCCAAACAAATGTCAAGCATCAATTTTTATCTATACTCCGTTTGCGAAGAAAGCTGACAATGCGCTGCTCTGGGTGACTGATTGCCCTGGAGAAGTTGAAGTAACGGTGAAGAACTGCCGGAACCTGGAACTTGTCGTCAGGGACCTATGTCTAATCGTGGAAGGTGTCAATTTTGAACCTGTGCAAGCCCGTCTCATCTTGCCACCAGAAGAGTCAGAGAATAATACTGGTTCAACGATTCGATTGTTGGGAGTACCAAAGTGAGTTCTAAAAACCTCAACAACTTCTAAATCCCTTGATTTACAGAGAACCCGGAGACTTGTTCATTACTGGCTACTCGTGTAACGTTTTCGGATTGCACAATGAGTGTCGTTTCGTTTCGGGAACCAACCAGAAACCAAACAAGATTCGTGTGAAAGTGTTGCCTAAATTAGCGAAAGTATACTTGGAGTGCTCTCTGCCGCGCGCACCGATTGAAGAAGAGAACGACGAGCCGTCGGCTGAAGCTGTTGTATACTCTGGACAGAAATTTGATCACACCATCACAGTTGTAAACGATAGTGACATCTCGGTTCGTTACTGCGGAGTCAAGATTTGGCAGCCAGTTGTTCAAGGAGGGCCTCCACTGATCAGTCTCGCCGAATCCGAAAAACAACATTTAGAAGTCGATGGTTGTGACACTGCCGATGACCTTTCCAGTTTTGTACTTGAACCACGTGGATCTAGAGAGTTGAAATTTCACATTTTTGGAATCGACCCAACCTCTACAGCAGATGATTTGAGCGACGAGGAGAAGGTTCTCGAGAGTGTCGTTCCATTAGCAGCAACTCAAGTCTCTTCGAACGCCGAGACAGAGCCACACGACATGGACCTGATACCGTTCACGGGACGTCTTCTTACTGGAGAATTCATTGTCAGATACCATTCTGACATCACTTCAGAAGATGGTAACTCTTTCGAGCGCAAATGCAAACTGCCAATTGCCATTTCGATCATCCCCGCAGTCACTGTTTCCGCATGGCATGTGCTTCCAGGAGATAGCCCATTCTCAAGGTTTGTAGCGGAATTGTTTAAAAACCATGTTAATCAATGTGCGTTCAGATATATCGTGGTGGATGTGACCAACAGTACGGAACATGACGCCGAGTTAGTCTACAGCAATTCTCGACGGATGTACGTTTTGCCGAAGGAAACATGCAGAGTTCCAATTTTATCCCCATGCTGTTCGGATGTCACTGGCGGCGCTTTTCATCAAGCAAAACAACGTGGTAGCCATATGATGCAAAAGATCGAAACTGAAAGGTTGCGATTGATACTGGAAAATCATGTCTCAAAGCATTTGGATATTCGATGGGCTATCCCTGCTCTGACTGTATGTTTACTAAAATTGGAAAAGTCTAATCACTGGCAATTTGCAGCTTGAGGGTCAAGTTCCAGTGGGGTCACTTCTTTCATCAGTTTCTCTTCTGAAACAACTTGTGCTACCAGCCATCAGTCTTGATTTTCTTGTAAATGGCAAGCAGTACGTCAGTGAAGATGATGTGACGGTAGGGATCGGACAGTTTGTCAAAGTTGAAGTAGATATCATCTCATCGCTTTCAAGTAAGCTCAGATACCATAATAACTGACAATGAACCTTCTGCTTTTAGCCACCTACAATGGAATTCTGTCATTAGAATGTGAACAAGAGATTTCTCACCATCTCGGGTCTAATGCCACTACCAATTTGATGCTTGTTGCCGGAGCCAAAAAAGTGCCGTTCTGTGTTGACGTGAGTTCTCTATCGTCATGAATTGAATAACCCGACCTAGAATTTCCAGAAGGAGAACAAGCAAGTTGCAGTTTTCATGTTGACTTTTATCGTTGAAGGCAGTTTTCGCGTCCGGCCACAGATCACTCCGGCTCCAGGACAAAACGCTCTTTTACCAGAGGACATGTTTGCCACCCCGGTTGCATTCAGTGTTTCTACCAAATTCTAAATCCACCATTCTTCTAGAAAAATCTGTTTTCATATCTAAACTGCCTCATAGTAGATAACCTGTGAGTTTGTTGCATAAGTGACATTTCAAATCGACATAATCTGCATTAATTTGTAATTTTCCGGGGTTCCGTTCCCTGACCTTTGGGTGCATAATGCAATTGCATAATAGCATTTCTTTTGTTTACTTTTCAACGGGTCATGACCATTTATAGTCGCATCCAAGTTCATAATTTGAGGAAAGCAATCTTTTGCCCATAATTACTGCAATAAAAATACAAAACAAAATCGTCGTATTACCATATGATTCTAGTCGTTTTTGCTAGTTTCAGTCGCATTCTTTGTCAAGTTCAAGTCTTTCATCTAGTATCTGCAGGGTTTTTTGATTATTTTTTTAAATCCAATCTTTTAAATGTTTTTGTTAAATGAAAAAGTGCCCTCATTCCCCATCTCTCACTCAATCGCCCATTTGTAGAACCAGACTTTTTATTGTTATGATCAAAATAAAGTTTTCAGTTTTGCAAGGTTTTCATTTTCAATCTATCGTACCGTAATTCCGTCTTCAAAGCAACTCGAAAGACCTTATCAGTTTTTGAATATTCCAGCATTTTGACAGGTCGTCACTTAAAAATTTTACTGCGTGTTTGGTGAAAGTAAAAATAAAATAAAACGGATTTTGCCTTGTGAGGAAACGCTGCTTGCGCATTCTCAAGTGCATGAAGAATAGGGAAAGAGGGAGTACTTTGGAACAACTCAATACCGCTTCACAGCTCGTAATAGAATAAGACGGCTCCAACTCTTCTTGCCGCTGTTTCCTCTTCTTCTAGCGGCCCCTCGAAGAGCAGTTGTTGCAAAAACATTCTACTCCGTAACTACATTTGGAAGAGAGTGGGCCCAAAAAGTCCTATTGATTCTGGTCCTCAAATTTAAACTTGGACTCAAACCACAACAGTTACATTTTTCTTTTGCATTTCAAATTTCAATTTCATTCCGAGCCTTGTCCTCAACATCAGAGTCGACGGCCGCGTCTTCATTTAATAATCGACATAATTGAATCGTTCGTCTCCTCGTTCGCACCCGCCCTGAAGGCATCCCGAAAGTCATTGGAAAATTGGTTTTGCAGCTGAAGTCGATCATCATTTTCTTCTCGAGATGTATGAAAATAGATCTCATGTTTACTCATAAAATTTTGCCTTCTTTTTCCTTTTTCATCTTTCTTTTCTTCCGTCCTCAGCGTCTGTCTGTCATCCTTTCTTCCTATCTCATGTATCAAGTTTCATCCCTTTTCTGCAATCGACCCTTACATCTTACTAGTTACTACTCTTCCGGTCTGAATTGCTCTTGAAAACTATAACTTTTTCGTCAGCGTTTCGATTAGCTTTTATGTTCAAATTTCCAATGTTTTCTCCCTATTTTCAGAATTCAATTTCTGTTTTATTCCAATTCTTCCCAAAAATGAGTGTGAACGAAAACAAATTTCATGATGAGTGTTCTTGCTCATAGCAGCGTGAAATGAACCAAACCATAGCTTGGTTCGGACAGACGGATGATTTTATTATAATCTATGTGCACAAAAGTCCTCCCGGAGCTCGTCAAATGTTGATTCGAAAAATATACGATGATGATAATGTGCTGTAATTGCCGGCCGACACAATAGTTTGGGTGGTTGATGGTTGTTGTCGCAAGATTACATTTGACAGAAAGCCGGAAGTATTCTTCTCTCGGAGACCTAATTTTTCATCCAGAATACCCGACTTCTCAGTAACTGATGGGGAAATGAATGTGGACATTTTTGGTGTAGCAGGGAAAGCAAAAATAATGCACCCTAGAACATTTACAAAATAAAGCATCATGTGATCGATACTCTTAGAAAGACTTAGAACAAGTTACATAGTAGTCTTATTATAAAATTTATGATCGTGATGAAAAAATGAGCTCGTCATATATTTTGAAAAGAAAAAATGATATGGCAGTAAAGTTGTTCAATTTCTTTTCAAAGTGCCGCTTTTGATTGCTGGGATGCCTGTTTGTGCTGTTAATCAAAAAGCGGTATAAAAAAGAACCAATAGCCAACAGAGTATAAGAGAAACACTGGAGTTTTTGACGATTGGTGTCCGCAACACACCGAATTTCCACACATTTCATTCCTATTACGGCGGGGAAAAGGGGCACTCTTTCTTAGGCTAGCGCGTCCGTCCGTCCGTCTTCAGCACTAGTCGCCATCCGACTGTTGTGCAGAAAAGGAGAAAAAGGAAGAAAAGAAGAAGTGCGAAACGAAAAAGCATGGCGGCCACCCCCAGGCCTTCAGCCTCTCGTTTTTCTCCGCTTTTCCCTTCTTCTCTCGGCTCTCTTTTCGATTTTTGTGGCCCCTATAAGCTTTACTTTTGTGGCCATCGTCCGTGCATCCCGATTGTCCGTCCATTGGTCCGTCGCGTATCTCTCCCATTATTTCTGAAGAGCTCACACTATTTTGCAGCTCCTTCCTCTTTTCTTCTTAACTTTTTCGCGCAATCCTTTGTTCCTTTCCCCGTTCCACATTCCTTCCGGGAAAGAGGCGGAAAATAAGAAATGTTCATCTTTACCCTTGTTTATGTTTACTCACTCATATTTTATCTCTTTTTCTCCGTTCCTCACTTCTTTCCGTCCATCTGTGATGAATTACGACGGCAAACTTTTTACTCCTGAAATATAAAAATCTCTTTCTTTCAACCTACTTTCTCCGTCTTTTCTCATTGTAATTTCAACTGATAACCTTTTTTTCTCGAATATATAATTTTGACATTGATTTCTGGCCTTCACAGTTATTTGTTAAAAGAACTTATTCAGATCAAAACGCGGCCGAATTCAAGAATTCGATTCAAGGCGGGCTGGTTGATCGTGATCTACCTGCCATGTGATGGCGCGACTTGACTATGCATATGCAAGGTGAGGCCTACTAGCCCATTCCGATTCTGCTATTTGTCCGTCCGGAAGTTAATTAGAAAACAAAACGGAAAATGCGAGATGTTTCACCGTTTGAAATCGTAAAAGCAATTGGCGTCGAACGACCTCCCATCCGTCGTTCGCTCCACCCGAGGTTCCGGTTCAGTACGCGTCCCCTTCTCCGCTTTTTTGCTCTTCTGCCAGCCAGTCTGAATGAATCGGGACATTCGAATCTGATAGCCCTTTCTCTTTAGTCCAACGTCTCCATAATCTTCGCATTATTCGTCGTCACAGGAGAGAAAAGCAGAGTGGGCGGAGTTTTGCCGAGAAACTACTCGGTGGTTCGCAAAATAACAAGATTGGAACACGTGCAAAACTCTCGAGGGCCGTCGCTTCGAGAGTCTCTTTCTGCTATCCTGTTGAGTGCGCTCCGCGTGTCGTTGTCTCCAACACAAACTGCTTCAGAGGTGTCGTCGTCGCTTCATTTTGGGTCGTGTTTTGAGGCGTCGAGCCGACTTTCCCTCGTTCTCCACTGGACAATGTTTTTGTTCCTCTCCACCCGTACACACTCCGTTCTTTCCTGCCTCTCTCTACACTTTTTCCATTATCTTCTCCCGGTTTTGCCTAGTAAAGATACGTATTGAGATGTGTCGTACTTGATGGGCATTTGGTTTGGGTATTAAACTTTTTTCGAAAGAATGGGTGTATTAGCTTGGTTTTGAATGTATTTCCCCCTTTCTCACAGATTGCGGCTACTTGGGCAGCCACTTGAGTTTTTCGAACATGAAAGTGATGTGAACTCGCTTCTCGTCCTTTCTTCTTGACGTCTTCTCAATCTCGATTGTTGGTTTAGTATCCAACTTGGTTTCCTTCGATAAGTTCGTAGTGTTTTTCATGGGTTATTTTCATGGATAGAGTTTCTATTTTCCGGTTAAGATGTCACGGTGAGCATGTCAAATATATCAAAAATGTGGTCATATGATCATCACGACAAAAGAAAAAAAACAGTTGCTCTCTATCATAAAAAATAAGCTTTCCGTTGTGTGTGTTTCAACGAGCATTTTGAAAAAGTTCAAAGGCCAGCTCGAAAACTTTTTGACATCATAAATAAGTTTTAGGGGGTGAAAAAAGCATTGGAACTCCCATAAAACAAAATGAAAACCAATCGTCAACAAAGAATAGCGGGGTTGGTTGGCTCTCGTTCGAGATCCCTATCTCCTGTGATCTATTCTTCTCCCATCAGCCACAGGTCGATCATACGGGACCGACATTCTTTTTGTCTTTTTTCCACTCTCCAGCCCCCATCTCTTCCAATTCACACTGATTTACACACTCACTCTGCTATCCTCCCTCGCACAAAATGTGCTCCCACCTTGCTCGTCCGCCGGCCTCTTTCTGCTCCAGGGTGATGTATTGGACAGACACCGGACTCGATTAGTTCCGTTTTTTCTTCGAGTTTTCCTTGATTTTATCATCAGTGGGGGTCAGAAGCATCATCATTAGAGACAACTTTGTCATTCTTGCATTTATTCTTGTTGAGCTAATTTCCATTTTCGACGAATAATGAAGTTCTCGGAGGGCAGAGTCAGCGGCCGCATCGTCTTCTTCCTATTTGCTCTGACTAAAGCTTCAAAATACTCCCTCCTCTTGTTCTTGTTTTTCTATTTTCCGGTTCTGAGTGTGGATTTTCACAGCCTTCTTTTCTTCCCTTCGTTTCATTTTCGCCACAATCACATGTCACTTACTAATGAGTTCCTTCTCGGTGAAACCTCAGAACGATCATGTATCATATTACTCGCTCCGACTCCCGAAATCTCTGTTGTTAGTCAGGGAGCACATCATCGATTCGGCTTAACGTCCTGAAGGATCGTTTTACCTTTTCTTCCTCCCAAGAACCTTATGGCCTTTGACATTTTTCTTACATTCAACCCAACCCACCCCATTTTTCAATGTAGCAGCAGCAATGCGGATTTGATTCATTCCGCATCGATATATCTCTCCACTCGTGTTTGCTTTCAACTTTCAACTGTTTTCATTTTGTTTGCCCAGTGTTAGACACAAGAAAATTACAAGATTTGATTGGAGTTATCCGTTTCACTTCGAGGCCACTTGTCTGGTGAGACATTTTTTCTTCTTCTTCTACTTCTGTTTCCTGTTTCCGTCCTTTCTGCTTGCTACTTTCGGTGCCAGTTCTGTCGACCGACTCAAGGTTCAATTTGTTTATTTCAAAACTTTCTTTATGCAGCACGTGTTAGTGTTAGCTAGTAGTCGGGTCCCCTTTCCTCACAAAAGTGCTATTGTTTGAAAACATTGAGTCCCCAACTCGAAGACAAATGTCTTTCATTTCCTCAGAGGTTTTTCCATTTTTTTGCCCATTGCCCCTAACCCCCAAACTCAGTCAGTCAGCCTCATTTATCCTTCTTTTCACACTATTCGGGTTCCTTTCCCATTTCCGGCAGTTCGGTCCCTCTTCCGAAATTCTCCATAATTAGTTTCTTGTGCCAACCAACTCACTCGTCGCGAACATCTGCCATTCGACCCTGTCATTGTTTTCGACAGTGTGAAAAACTTCTTCATTTTGAAAAATACAAAAAATTAATGAATAGAAAAAATCTATTGAAATTTTTTCCCCACCTGGGCGTGCACTCGCAGCTGCGTCCCAGCTGGATCACTGGAACTTTTTCAAAAATGATTTTATGGGAGAAACAACTTTTTTTCAATCAATCTTCTACTTCTGGTTGAAATTACCTGTGATACAATTTTCAGATCGGATATGTCAAATATTCCACGCGGGGTGGGTGCTCCACCACCCCCGGGCATGAACTCATCCAAAAGAGGTCGACTGGTATGCATAAAAGTTCGAATGCTCGACGATACAGTGGCAGTATTTCATCTTGGGGTAACAGAACTTATGCTCTCTTATCATATCAATGTTTGTCACTTCAGCATAAAGCAATTGGTCAAACTCTTCTGGACGAAGTGTGTCGTCATCTGAATCTTCTTGAGTGCGATTATTTTGGATTGTCCTTCATCGATATTAATGGCAATCATGTTCGTTGGCTTAACAGAAAAACGTTTTTTTGATTCAAGAATATGTTGTTTTCAGTGCTGGCTGGATCGGGAAAAGACAATTTTACGGCAAATCACAAACGGGTCAACAGATGCAAAGTTCTATTTTATTGTCAAATTTTATACGCCGAATCCGATCGACTTGGAGGAGGAGTACACCAGGTGAGGGACCCTCATGTCACTTTCCCCGCCAGCCACACATTTCTCAGTTTCTCACTTTTGTGAATGTGTATTGCCCGCATTTTTCATAAGCGCGTCAAACAGACATGACAAATGGCAAATGCAAATTCGTATGAGTCGCGCCGACCGGCCCCCGGACACAAACGTGTGTGTGAGTGTGTATGAGCCGTGAGGAAAGAGAGAAGAGTCCGCATTGCATTTTTTCAACGAAGTGGGTGGACGAGATGAAGATGGGAAAGCAATGGTGTTGGTGGCGGCACAAGGGTCCAGTTGAAAAACGACAGCTGACTCGAATTCGACAAGGCAAACGGGGCGCAATGACGGGCTAATTTCTTCCATAGTGTGTGTGGCGCACTTTTGACATGCGTTAGGGTGGAAAATAATGGGGAGCAACTGGAAAATGGGGGAACGGGACATCATTAGACTATCCAACTTTTCAGGTATCTTTTTACCATGCAAATCAAACGGGATCTCGCATTAGGAGAATTGCACTGCAGTGATAACACTGCTGCTTTGTTATCAGCATACCTGATTCAGGTAGCAGTTTAACTGACGGAAATCCTTGAAATTAATGAATCTTTAGTCGGAATGCGGAGACTTTTCATCAGAAGATTACCCAGACGCCACTTACTTGTCTCATTCGCGCTTTGTTCCAAATCAAACTCTTGAATTCCAAAAGAAGGTGATGGACAACCACCGGAATTTCATGTGAGTTACCAAATGTTATGAAACACAACTCAGTTGCCAATATTTTAGTGGAATGACACCTGGAGAAAGTGACTTGGCCATGTTAGAAGTGGCTCGTCGGTGTGATTTTTACGGAGTAAAACTGCATGGAGCTAAAGACATTGATGGGAACGATGCTGCTCTGTCGGTCATGCACTTGGGAATCAAAGTATTCCGCCAACTACAACTGGATACTACGTTTTCGTGGGCAAGAATCAGAAAACTGAGCTTCAAACGGAAAAAGTTATTGGTAAAACTGCATCCGGACAGCTACGTGAGTTTTTCAGATTTTATGCGGTCTTTCAAAAATTTTATTCCAGCAATATCTGAAAGAAACTGTTGAATTCTCGTTTGATACGCGAGATGAGTGCAAAACTTTCTGGAAAAAATGTGTGGAACATCATGCTTTCTTTCGATGTGTGCAAGCAGAAGAGCCGAAGAAGGAGACACGGTTCTTTATAAGCAAGGGATCCTCATTCAGGTTATCACATTCACGCCGCTCATCATTCTAAAAAATGTATTGAAGTTACAGATACCATGGACGGACACAAAAACAACTGATTGACTACGTGAGGGAACATCACAAGAGGCGGGAGCCGTTTACACGGTACGAAATTCCTTTTTTTTTTTTAGATAAATTGTTTTGTTTTTTAGGCCACTTCGATCTGCGGCGTCAACACGAAAAGGGACGTATTCCTCAACATACGGTCTTGTTTCTGACCGACCATCCAAACATAGAAACGGATCAGTGTACGAACCAAACCAAGCGGATGGCTACAACAAACATCAGCACAACACGCATTCTTCGATGCCCCACATTGCTCATATCTCTTCTCAACCAGTTGAGCATGCTTTCTCAGGTACCTTAGATGCTCGTGTCGGTTCATCAGTGACACGTGACCCTTCTTCCTCTATTACTACCCATCACCGTCCCCGACAGTTGAAACGTAGTGAACGATGTATTTCTGATGTTGATTCGGTCGAGAGACCGCAACGTTCCAACAGACCCGTTTCTAATGCTATTAATGTATCATCAAACAACTCGAAAGAGCAACCTGATTTGTCTGTTTCCCTTCCCAATGTTCTTAGTGATGACCTCCAGATGGCTTGTAAGGAAATTGAATTAGAACAGAAGGACCCTCCAAAATCCGTATCAGGTGACAACTTCCAAGAACGAAGGCCATCGCGTGACTTTGACAATGTCAGTGAAGACTCCTACCGACTTTCTGATCACGAAAGAAGCACTCGATCAGAAGTAGGTGTCGGATCTAAATACGCTGCTGCGACAATCTTCAACTCTACATTTGTCGCCAGAAAACCGGGTAGCAACATTGTCAAGCGAGTTGTAGCTCACAGCAAGAGCAATCCGAATTCGACAGATGAAGAGGAAGGTGCACTGAAATCTGTTTCCGAGTATCAAACATTTCGACACATCAAAGAATACCCGTTTGCCAAAAACGCGAATATTGTTCCCATCGAGATTGATGGTCCAAACGTTGATTTATCTGCTAGAAGATCTCCGGCAGCTTCCACGACAACAACTCGTACATATGGTTCTACAACAACTACAGTTTCTACTACGTCCAAAGTTCTCACAAGCTCTGGGGCTGTTCTAATGAAGCCGAAAGTTATTCCCAATGATCATGATGTGTCTATCTCTTCTTCAAGAGTTTCTCCTGAATCTGGTACATATGGCGCTCTGGGTCCGTTGCCTGGTCGCGTGATCACCAAAGAAAACATGATCGTCACACCCGAAGGTCTCAAGGAAAAACAACCGAAACCAAGTGTTCCTCCCAAACCCACTTTTCCAATTCAAGCGGTTACTGCTGAAGTTGAAGAAATTGTACGAGAAGTAAAGACGGAGCGCGCTTCGAGTCACCCTCTCGTTCACATGCAGGAGGAAATTCCATTTTCACGGGCCCCACTCAAGTTTGAAGAAAAGAAGGAACGAAAGTCGTCGCTGTCACGACCAGCGTTGATTTCCGTACAAAGCGAGGATAATCCGGATGTGCAGAAATGCCATCTTTTCAACAGTGACATTCCGTACACTCTCACAATGCGCAACGTCGAGAGTACACAATCGCTGTCATACTCAACGTTCAAAGATGTGGCAGCTGCAAAACGACAAGGATATGAGTCGAATTCACTGAAAAGGGTCTCGAAAAGTCCGGAATTCAAGAGAAGGAAATCTTTGGATCTAGTACCAAGAAAACGATTGCCGTCTCCAGGAAACTTTTCAGCACAAGATCACACGATTTCGCCAACTACTCCAGATAGCGATGTACTTGAATATCTCCTCAGAAGACGCAGTTTACTTGGAGACAAATCAGTAATCAAATCAAAGACGAAAAGAACGGATCCTCGACGACAAACACAACCTGTGAGATTTGACCTTCCACCATCCCCATGTTCTCCAACTGCCGGTGGCTCTACTCCTTTCATTTCTATTTTGAATGACGATCTGTTTGATGAATGCGTCTCAGAATCTCGAAGTCTTCATGAAGATATGGATCGTCTCGACAAAACCACTCCTCACAACCAGTCAATTTCTTCTTTTATGTCTCAAAAATCAAGGAGAGACTCAGAAGACAGTGATGTAATGCCTCCACCACCGGATGAGATTTTGATTCGACCAATGGTATCTCGACCCGGTCCTCCACCGCCTCCTCCAAAATCACTTGCCGCTGCTGTCAAAGTTGCCGAGATGAAGGCTGCCGCCGCCGGGAAATTGATGTACTTCAGTGGTTCGAAACTAGACGGCCAGAACAGCGACTCGCCTCCATTCATCGACGACTCTCCCAAGAACAGCAGTGCCTCGGACGCCCCGTCATCTACCGGACCATCGCCTCATAAAGATTGCTTGACTTTTTCTGATTTCTAATGTGTTTCCCGCATGTTTTGAATTGCTCTAGACAGACTGTGTTTGTGAATGTGATCCCTTTGATGTGTTCTTCAATATATATTTGTTACATTCATCAAAAATATATTGATTTTTCTCAAAATTCATTTCTATTGATGTTTCAATGTAGATTGTAAAAAAAACGAGGCCTTATTTATTTCTTTTGTTTTTCCATTAAATTTGTATTATAACTTGCATGGATTTCTTTGCTCTCTTGCTCTCTCTCATCAAAAAGTTTCTGAATTGGAATTAAACTGAATCACTTTTGTCTCATTCTCATACTTGCTCACCTCAAACACTTCCTTAGTTTGACTTCTGGTTTCAAGCATGGTTTCTGTCATTTCGCTTCTAGTTTTTGTAAAAAACAATCACTGAATTTGAGCTGACCTGAGCACACGATAATTTAATCTTCTATCCTTTCCAGTATGCAAACAATCAAAAAGAAAGTTAAGAAAAGTCTTTCCGAATGTGCATGTTTCCGCGCATGCTCATAGTTAGCTTCTACATAATCTTGTTTTGTCAAAACACACACCCTCGTCCTTTTGTCTCATACAAATAATGATTACAAAATCAATAAATGATTTGGCAGTACATTTCACAACACAACGAACTAGAAGCGACATGACCTCCCGTTAGTAGCACTTCACCCTTTTTTCTTTCGTTTCTCTGTTTTTACTTTCTTCAATTAACTGTAATTTTATTAGTTCACGTTATTTTCTATCTGTTCTTTTCTTTGGCTATCCATCACAAAAACACATTTACTGTTTGTTTTTCAAATATTTCTTCCCAAAAACCCAATCACACTGCATCTATTCTTAGCTTACATTGTAAAAGATCTCGGCTCTTTTGATTGTACCACTATTCTTTGCTTTTCTGACGAATGAAACGTAATTCTTTCTGTTTTTGCTTCTTGATATTGTACTAACATTGTATATTCTATATATGCAACAAAATAGCATCATTCTATTGCTTGCACACTTTCAGACATCCAAGAGCCTTTATATCAGTCCGTCAACAAGAAAAGAGATGTCATCGTCGGAATCAATTCAACGTTTTCTTCGGAAACTATTTGCACGTCAGAGCCCATCTTGAAACTCACAAAGTATTTTACTTCTTTCCTTTTCTGTATATATTAGTAATTCTTGTAGAAAGAACAAAAAACGCATGTCCCGCAGTACAAACGACACTACAGAACTCACCAGGTTCGATTCAAGCGACAGTGGAGGCGTGTCAATCGGAGGCCCCACAGCTGGTTCCAGCGATTCGTTACGCCTAATGAAAAGAGAGCACGCCTCCGAGTACCAGCTGCGGCACGATTATACACTGATGAAGACATCCCAAAGCACAGCCAGTGTTGGCACTCCATCTAAAGAAATCGAAATGAGTCTCGACAACGGAGATGACAACTACCCACCAAGCGGTAGCAGTGAGTATTATATCACGCGCAGGGTAAGTTATTCTGATTTCTTCCCCGTGGAAAATAAGGTTTTTAGGACTTTGGGAGATCAGAGCCGCAATTGGCAAATGTAATCGACGAGTTCTATTGGAAAGAGTTGGTTTATGCCAAAGACATGCGTTTGATCAACGAAGTACTTTGATAGTTGTTTTTTTTTGAAAAAACAATCGAATTACAGTCTTTCTTCAACAAAATCAAAGAACACGTGGCTGACTGCCGTTTTTTGAAAGAACTCTTTGGATCTCTCAAGGAGTTGACCCCAATCCACAAACCATTCCTAGATGCGTTGAAAGATTCTTCAACTGTGTATGTCTTTATACTAGGGTCTTAGATTTATTCTTTTATTTTTTTTCAGCCCAAATGAAGCTAAAGCTGCTATAGTTGCTCCAGTTCTCTTGGCAACTGTGCACAATCTTACTCCACTGTATCAATCACTCGTCCAAAACTACCCAATCTACATTTCTGCACTGGACCAACTATACCGCTCGAGAATCCCATTCCGGACAATTATGTCGTGAGTTTTTGAAATCCCTATTGTTCATGCGATAACAGGTATGAACTTAATTGCGCTCGGAGTTCTACGGCAGCTGCAGTACGGAATGCACACGTGTTCAAATTTCTTGTTGCGTCAATAGACAAATATTGTAATTGAAAGAGTTTGTAAAGCGAAACAATAACAGATGCAAAATGTTTTTTTTCCTAAGGCAGCTAATTATTTTCCAAGTTCTTCTCATTTTGAACGTTGTCAAACCAAACAGTTTTCAGAAAGTTCGAGTCATCAAAAGAATGCTACATCCAAGTAAACTGGTTGCTTCTCAAGATTCTCAACCGGTTAATCAACTGGCAGCCAGTGTTGGCGAGAATTATTGAGATTCAGTTGTCAGACGGAGGAAATGAAACTGATCTCACTGCCTTCCGGGTGGCAATGGACAAAATCATCGAGTTCGCCAAGAAAACTCAGTCAACAAGAAAGTCCCTCGAGGAGTATATTCACGTGCTCCAGGTGGAAAGAGACACTGGTCTGGTTGGAGTTCTCACTCATCCTAATCGCAAAATTATTCGCGTTGGATTTGTGCTCCGCAGTGCTCGCAGAGCTCCATGCAGCAGAGTCATGGTTCTTTGTTCGGACAGGATACTCTTCGGACACCGTGGCAACAACGTCGACGGCAATTTTTTCACAGTGCATGCCGAGTTTAAACTGAAGGGAATGATGGTAAGCGCGCCAAAATATGCGAATCAGAGGAGACTTCAACAATTTTCAGATCGACGAAGGAGACACTTACAAAGTGATGGATGGAGAGAAAGATGTCATAACTCTACACAATGCTGATATCTCCATTGTATTTGCTGCTCCCGACCGCGCATCTTGGATTGAAGATATAACAGAAGCTATCAAGAATGCTGCTCGTGCCAAGATAGACCTCCCAAGTCTGGTTATGGAAAGAAAAGAAGAGAACGACATTGATAGTAAAAATTACACAATTGCATTCAAAACAAGTTCAAATTTTTAGTGACCAAAGTTCTACTACCCGAAGAATCCCCAGTTTCAAAAATGAGCCCGCTTCAAATCTGCTGGTACAGAAAATGCTCATTTGGAAAGAAAGACGTTACCAATATGATCACCAACACAATGTGCGGATACCTGCATAGAAAACTGAGAAATTCGGCTGGATGGCAACAACTTTGGGTAGTTCTCTGCTGCCACACCTTGTATTTCTACAAGAATCATAATGTAAGAAGAATAGAATTGCCCGTTTCTCATGAAAATTTCAATAAACATTTTAGGATCGCGAACCACTAGCCCACCTTTCCCTTATGGATTACGGTGTTGGTCTCCCAACCGTTCTGGACAACATCAATGATCATGAGAACTGCTTCAAACTCTTCTACGGTTCACACACTTACTTTTTCCGCGCCGATGCTCGTTACATCTTTGACAGGTTCGCCTTTTTGCTCATTTTCATCTGTCTCAATCAGATAACTCTTAAAGCTACTTGCAATTTACTTCTTACGAGCTAACTTTTTTTCAGATGGGTCGATTCGATCTTCCAAGCGGCCATCTCGCGCGACTCGCTCGACGTCGTCACTGCACTTGCTCTTCGCATCTGACGATCCTTCCTTGACATCCTGTCTCTCCATTTTTCCACAGAGCGCAATAATAACTTGTGCATGCAATAAACCCGTTTAACTGCTGGTACCTCTAGTTGAATTGAACTATTCCGTTTTATTCCATTTTGTCTTGTGTTTTATACTCGAACTTATGAATAAATTTTCCGGTTATTGTGAGTTTAAGAGTTATTGACTTTTACTGCAGAAATACGTAGGTAACTAAAAATGTTCACAAAAAAGATAGGTATGACGAAGTTTCGACTGGAAACATTTGTGCATAAATTAGCATTTCAACTATAATCTGTGTAACTTATGACTAGGCAATGAGTCTTTCACTGAAAGTGTCGAACATTCCTGTTTTTCTCTTTCATTTTTTGAAACTTTCACTTCAACCTCAACTTTTAAACAAACTCTCAAGTATCCAATGTTTCAGTAGTGATGCCTGAGTTATTATGTCGGACCGAAAAGGTCGAACATGCTCGAAATTTCAAAACGGAGGTCCGAGGACTGATGGATGTAGATCACCTGATCGAAAGAGCTTGTATCCATAGAAATATGCCGCATTCTCACATTCACACCATTCTTTTGACGTGAGTTAAAACGCAAGAAGTATTTCAGTTTTCTTTGTTCGCAGGCTCTTCTCCGAGCTTTCTTCCCGTTTTCCCAAAGAGAGATTTGACCTGGCATTATTCAAAAACGCCGTTTTCTCGGTTTCTGATCGAGATTCACGTGCTCCACGTCTTCATCACAAACTTCAATGCTACTCGGGGACTGACTTTTTTGACGTCAATCAAACCTGGATCGTCACATAGTATTTGTCAATTTTTGTTTTGTTCTAAATTAGTATTTGAGTGCACAACTCGATGGTTTGAAACAAAGCCACTTGGCAATTGCAACTCTTGAAGATGCCACAAATCTTGGATTAGAAATGGAGGAGGCTAGAATTGTGGTCCTTGTCTTGTCACCAAGTTATGAGGTTTTAAAACTTTCATAATAAAGCGGCTTATTTCCTTTTAGAAACACACCAAATCAGCGGCGGAAATTGCCAGAACCTTCGCCACTCTTTTGATAAATGACACTCTCCGTCAGTCTCTGAATGACTCTGCTGATGACGACCAGGTTCAAGAATAGAACTGCCCCTAGTAAAAACCTTTATTTCAGGTCCGAGACTCTCTCAGTGAATACGCCAAACAACTCTCCCAACAAATGACTATTAATGTGAATGGTATTTCCAAAACTGAAGAGGAAGATGATGATGAGAAGGATTCTGATGGCTGCGTAAGTTACAAAACCACAAAAAGGCCTTATTTTATTGTGTTTTTTCACCCAGAAAATCTGTCCGTACTATCCGTTCCGCGGGATGATCAAAGATTTCAAGCGTCGTCTGGCACATTACAAATCGGATTATTTGGACGGTATGTGATATAGACAAAACAATAACATGTACAGTAACCATTTTTTCGCATTTTTTCAGGTGTTAAAGACCGAAGATCTATTTCAAAAGTAATCTCAACAGCTGTTTTCCTAATTTTCACAATTCTTCCGACATCAATCGCATATGGAATGCTCAATGAGAACAACACGAAGGGGGCAATCAGTAGGCCCCAGAACTGAGCCCATTTTCAGTTTTTCAATACAAAAACTATTTCAGATGTTCAAAAAGTAATCTTAGGTCAGTGGATTGGTAGTTTGCTTTTTGGTATTTTTGGGGGTCAGCAGCTTCTGATTCTCTCAACAACTGCGCCTCTGAGTATTTATATTGCTGGTAGGTAAAAACCCTCTGGAGAAAACTAGAAATATGCTTGCAGTCATTTACCAAGTCGCTCTATCAAACGGATGGGATTTCTTCCAAATGTATGCTACAGTCGGAGTTTATGCGATGGGATTTGTAATACTGTCCGCAATATTCCAACTTGCATCGCTAATGAAATTTACAACACGGTAAAAGGAAAATATTGTGGTTTTTTTAAGTTGAAATTTATTTAGCTCAACTGAAGAAATTTTCTCATTTTTCATTGCACTAGCTCTTATCATCAAAGCTATAATGGCAATTGTTCACGTTTACACTCATGGTTATCTTGGATGTATCAATGGAGTTGCGGGAGATCTATGTGACCCCGCTGAACCATTACTCTTCATTTTCCTCCTTTTCGGAACAACTTGGTTAAGTATGACAATAATTTCCTTCCGCAGTTCCCCATACCTTTCGAGGTTGAAATTTGAACAACTTGCAACTACAAATTGTTCATTTTCAGATGGAAACGCGACTTAGTATCTGACTACGCTTTACCCATTGCCGTTCTTGTGTTTGCCTTCATTTCATTTTTTGCGTTCAGCGATGTTAGAAGTATCAAAGATTCAACAAACCGGTTTAGTATCATATGAACATTTTGTATCTTTTGCAGAAGAGCAGTTCCAAATCTACCCTCGAGAAACTGATGCATTCTTCATCTCATTCTTCTATCTGCCAGCTGAAGCACAACTTCCGGCGCTTGGTTTGTCGATTCCCTTAGCGATTCTCTTTTTTATGGATCAACTTTTGGTCACAAATACTGTTGACAACAAAGACAATAAGTCGGTTGAGATTTATAGCTGTCTGTTGAGATTCACTTCCTTGTAGACTGAAAAAAGGATCTGCCCTTCACTGGGACCTCTTTGTCGTGGGAATATTGAACATCTTGTTGTCTATTTTTGGTTTGCCATGGATGCACGGAGCACTTCCATCTGCCTTCTTACACTTAAAAGCACTCTCAGATGTAGAAAATAGACTTCACAACGGATATATACAGACAGTGTATGAAAAAACAAAACGTATATAAAATTGAAAGAATTACGTTTCAGAATTGTGCATGTACGTGAAACACGTTTGGCGACTCTGATTGCTCACGTAATAATGATTCCAATCTACTTCTTCTTAGTGCCCTATATTACTGTGTTTATTCCGACTTCAATTTTTAATGGTAAACCTTTTCTTTTGACGTCCCAATTAATTTTTTGTTAACCAAACTGTCTATGGTATCTTCCGAATTCCCTTGACGTTGCAGGTGTGTTCCTGTTCATGGCGTTTAGCAGTTTGACCGGAAACGAATTTTGGGAGCGAATCTTGTTGATATTCACCGAACAGGTACATGTTTGACCTCATGATTCGATAATCGTTTCTTGTTCAGCGCGCATATCCACCGACCCACTACATTCGCCGAGTTCCGCAACGAATCGTCCACAAGTTCACGATCATTGAATTTATCCAACTTGCAATCCTGGTGGTCCTTGGCTTTGCACAGTATCACTACGTCGAGATGGTCTTTCCTATTGTCATTGCTGCTTTCATTCCGTTCAGACACTTCATACTACCGCTATTCATCCGAAAACAGTATTTGGAAGCAATCGATGGGAAACACTGATTTTAAAGTTACTACATATAATCAAACAGTTTGAGATAATTCAAAGCACATTTATTTGCGTATTATTTTTACTAAACTTGAAACTCATTAAATTGCATCATTGATTGCACAAGAAACACGCGTCATGTCTTGTCATGACACGGCATTTACAAGAAAGTTGCAGCAGACTTGTCAAAGGAACATTTCCAGATACAATTGTTTGGAGCAATACAAATCAAATTCAGACCAATCATAAAAATAATAAAAACAGTCTTGCTCAACTGCATGGTGCAGACTAAGTCGTGTCTAGCGAGTACACCGTAAAACAACATTAGTTGGTTTGATTCGCTGCGGGGAGAAAGAGAGACAAAACTAGGTAATTACTGAATTTGTGCGTTTTTTGTGAGTTTGTGGCAAACGGAAAAGGATTTGGGAGTTGAAGTCGGGGTTGAAATTATGGCGGTGGGTGGGATGAGAGAAAAAGAAAAAATTGCTGAGAATGGAAAATTGCTCTAGACACAAGAATAAACGGTGAATATATGAAGAGACCCGCAGAAAGAGTCGAATATCTTTTGGAAGATAATTTCTCTGATGAGAATTTGAGTATGGCTGCTTGGTTTCTGGCGTTTCGCGCATTAAAGTGACGTCACTTGCTCGACTTCCTCTTCGTCCTCGTAATCTTCTTCGAGGATGACCAGATCGCTGTCGGAAGCATAGATCTCTTCACTTGATTCCCGCACCAGTTTTCCTTCCTCGTGGTACCCTGGAATGTTAACCAATCAGTTCACATGTCTTTCTCGTTTCTTGATACTTACCGCTTTCTTCTGAGAGACTGTCCGGGTCAGTTCTGGGAAGCCGAAGGGTCGCTCTCTCGTCGTCGGAACACACGGAACTCGCTCCTGTCGTTGAGGAACTGCTTGGTCCGGCTTCTGATTTGTAAGCGTCGCTCACTGGAAACGACGAGTTAGATTCCACGTCTGGAGCGGCTCGATAGCACACGGATTCGTTGTCGTCCGAAGCAAATGGTTCTTCTTCCTCCTGAAAAATTGAATAATAAATAAGACATACATCTACTCATGATTATGCAGCCTTGCAAGATCACATTATCAAATAGCAAAAAACAGGCAAGTTTTTCGTAGAATTCGATATGATTTCATCTAATACGGAAGGAAGTCGCGCGCATTACTCACTTCTTGTTCTTCGTCAATGCTCCCCAGACGGGGCGCTGACTTCGATCTGCTGACTGGTGGACGGAAATTGAGAGTTCCTGTTTGAAGAATGAGCTTGCGACGAGGACATCCAGCAGAACCAGTAAGACGAGCATTCTGTGCCGACAGTTTCTCTCGTTTGTACTCCTGGAGAGCCGCGTGAAGGAAGTTTTGCAGTCTCGTGTGGATGATTCCCGGCTCGGCACTTTTTTTGCATAAAACGGCATGACAACGAAGCTCCGGTTTTAACCTGAAAACGAAAAGTAAAAGACGCATAGAGAAAATTATGAGAACAGTGTGACTTACCTCTTTCCATCGTGCTTGTAAATCCAGCAGAACACTTTGGGATACTCTGGTGGAGCAGCGCTGAAGGTGATACGATGGGCCCAGTACTCTGTCAACCCTTGTTGTTTTGTCTCTGCTTTAAGTCCGGATCGAGTGATCTGAAATGATCCAAGGTTTATGTATGTGTCTACTTCTGTATTATCTAATACCTCCAAGTTCATTCCCAAGTCACTTCGAGCTCGCGAACAGTACGCTTTCCATATCAAAGACAATGGTTTTTCGTAGCAGTTCTCTCCCCGAGCCATGATGGTCAGCACGTTTCCCAAATAGATGACATTGTACGACTCCTCGGGAGGGTTGATGGTGTACCTGAAATGGAGGAACGCGGTTATGCTGCTTTTCTTTTGGTGATTCATGCATGACTAGCGTCAGACACAGACTCAGACACAAAAACAGTGTGCTGTAACAACAAAACACAATAAACTAAAGTGAAAGACTGTCAGCAGAGGAAGAGGATTGGTTGACAAATGAACACTCACCTTTGTTTCTTCTTTCTGAACGGCAGCGTAAAGAAGTTCGAGGCGGACGATGCAGTGCTACTTAGAAACGGCATGTCTGAAAGAAACAGTATTTTGTGGACAGATAGAAAAAAGACAATGACTGGAAATAGAACAGAGCGGAACAGGCGGTCGTTTCATGGGGTGGAATCCTAATTCAATTAGAAACACATTCTTGGGAAGAAAAAGGTAACTGCTGATTTTTGAGAACCAGAACAGATTCGGGAAACAGATGCGCTTGTAGAAGACAGAAAATGTAGATGTTTGAGACTGTACAGTTCGGAAATGAAATTAGAGCGAGTGATAAGTGAACGAAACGAGGAGACAAAGGTGCAATCGGAGTACGACCAAAACAAGAATAATGTGCCCCATTTGCTCCAGCGAGGCGGCAAAAGCGATTGCAAGTACAACGCCTAGAACAAAGATGGGAACACTCGTTTGTTGACATACCGACTGGACCTGAACACAGGGGAAAAGAAGGAAGGAAAGAAGGAAGAACGGGGAGGAGAAGAAGAAGAAGACGAAGGAGGAAGATTCAAGTGAGAAAGTATAGAAGGCGCCAATTGTTTGTTCAAAAACGGAGAAATGAAAATGGAAATGGAAACGAAGCGAATATTAAAACTGTCGCAACGGTCTTCTGCCTGTTCGTTCCGTTTGAGACACAGTTTTTGCTTATTAGTTTTTGTACGAATGTATATGTTCTAGTGAGTAGTGAGAATCTCTTCTGTTGTCATCTGCAATTGAATTTCAAGATTTTCACATTTGAATAGAAATGGAAACAGCGCCGAGTGAAGACCGGGGGTTTAGTATGTGAGGGTGCGAGAAGTCAACGGAGAGGTACGGAAAAATCGGATGAATGCGAAAAGGGTGACATCATTCGTATCGTGCCTTTCCTCTTTCCCTCTATGCCACTCACTAATCGATTCACGTGAAAAGTTGACATAGACATCTGTTATCCATTAACCCTCAGCAAAAACTTTTCCCTGCGTTTTTCCTTTCCTCCCGGTCAATTCATTCCAAATGTCTGTCTTGCGCCGTTAACCGCAACCACCCGCGCTCGTCTCCAAATCTTCTCTTTTGAAAATTTATTCCGATGACAGCAGGCCGCCGGGCATCCTAAATATCCGAATCGAATAGGGATAGGAATGGAATAGGAAGGAATGGCAGACATCCACTCTGCCAAAACTATGAATTTCCGGATGAGAAGAGAAAAAGAAGCGGCAAAAAAGGATGGAAACGGCCGACAAGAGCGGGAGCGCGGGAAAGAAATCGGATGGATGGGCGGATTCGGATTGATTCCGAGAGAAGGCAGGAAGTGAGAAAAGAGGAGGGGGATGAATGCGCATTCGGAGGAGATGAAGGCAACACGAGGTGAGACTATCCCCCAGTTCTACCATCCGCTTTGGATAGGGGTGAAGAAGCGAGACAGTCAGTGGCCATATCGTAAATCTTTTCTTGTGTACACCCTCAAGCATTTCAAAGCCGCGAACATAAAAAATCCATCGAGAAAAGAGGCAAAAAGTTTTGACAGGTCTGTCGCACCAGTTCTTGCTTTTTGTATTGGTCTTTCACTAACTCCACGGCATACGTCTTGATCTCGGAAAGCCAATGCAACAACAGTATGTAGAGGAATGACAACACAAGTAAAAGTTGAGTGAGATATTGATATTGGGATGGAGCTGGCAAATCAACTGATAACAAAAGAAAAGAAGTGGGCGGAAAGGGGAGGTATGTGTAACTGTAGAAGCAATAGATACTTGGAATCTTGGCTCTGCTTTATCCAATTTCCGACCGTCTGTGGTCGGGTGTTGTGCGTCAGAACTTTTATGAGCGGATGAATAACACGTGTCAGAATACCTGATGCGTTTCTTTCTTCTCGCCATTTCCCAGAAGCGTAATTAGTTAAAATTCTAACAATTTCCTTTCTTTTATTATGAAATTGAACTTTGGACACAAGATGGTCGGCACGTTTAGCAGTTTAGCGCCGAAGTGATATTAAAACTTTTTGTGTAAATACTTAGATGCAAAGAACATGTGTGCACCTAAAAATAGGAAACTCAGAGGGAAATGCATTTGAGGACAAGAAAGGGAACTTCTGAATAGAGTATAGATGGACTTGCATCACGATACTATCAATTGTTACACTAAAACTGAGAGAAGACGTATCAACGATATCATATGGTTCTAGAGGAAGTATCTGTCATCACAGGGCAGACCAAGAAAAAACAGACACAACGGGGGCGCGAGGACGGGGTGGATTGTTCGGTTTTTTCAACGTATCGATCATTGTGATTTGTTTGGAAAGAAGGTCTCTTCATCATCTGGACAGCAACGAAAAAGTTCTGGGAACTGGGAAAACAGTCGTTGTAGATATCATGGTTTGTAATTGCAACCGACAGCGGAAGCGAGAAAAGAGAAGGAATGAGGAGAAGAACCGTATCATCGGGTCTGTCACTTAGGGATCTGCTGACTACTGTCGGTTCACATTTGTTCCTTCCCTTCACTCCTCCTAATCGCAATCAAACCCGCCTTAACAGAAAAAAACGTGGTTTGGTTGCGGTTGCAATGAACAAAGATGTGAAGAGAAAAATAAGTACTCACATCCTCAAAAAAGGGACCCAGCTTGTCGCACTTCAGAGCGTATTCACGGGTAGAGAGCTTCGTGAAGCTTTTCGAAACGGAGCAAAATCTAAACGGAAAAAGAGGAACCACGCTACTTCTAACAGGGAAGTGATGCGGCGCCGTTTTTCCCCGAAACTCCTCCACTCCATCACATGAACCTGACAATTTAGTGGAGACTCATGGAAACTTTGCTTTTGACTATTGAGCTATGCTTTTTTTGAAGAAGCAAAAAAAGTGTATTTGAAACAAGAATCAAAGATAATTTGATTTTGACAAAACAAAAAACGGATGTCTAGAAATTTAAGATGACGAATAAATTTTGAATTGTTTTCAAGATTTTGAGTTTTCCCAGACTGACTGGTGCTTGTCGACATGTTTGAGTGATACTAACAAAACACTTCACTTCTGATTTTGAATCTGAATTTCAGCTACATTTGGTTTTGTTCAATATGTCTGCAGTTTGTGGAATTCGAAGTTTGTGTGGAAACAGAAAACAGAGAAGAATACGTCGTGATGGACCACACCACTGCACTCGTAAAAGGAAAACGATGAGTCAGACCAGGCAGTCATTTTTTTACAATCAAGATATCTTCTCTCGAAGTGAAAACAGTAGGAGAAAAACCTGAGCGACGGTCCGAGAGAAACGATACGCGAACAGTCAAAAAACATTTGCATCAAATTGTTGATCTATCTGTCGGGAAACGAGGCAAAACAAGGAAATGGTTGGAAATGCATGGAAACGACCAGTCGTTGCAGCAAACTAGCAACTGAGAAGATACGTGAAGATGGAACGGAAGAAAGGAAATAAGTCTGTGTCGAACTCTGGTGAACCAACCAACCAACCAGAATGCAGTACAGCATTCTTCTTTTTTGCCCTTGCAAATGGGCTTACGGAAGAAACAAGGCTCTAATCTGTACGCTCCGGAGGGGCAGCAAAGTAGTCAAGCGGAGGGCGCCTAACACTGTTTCGGTGCAAACAGTCCTTTCTTTCTTGCACTAATGATATCTAGTTCTTGGGTATACATATGTAATGCCAAAATTCCTATCGATATACATACATATTCCAAAGATGTGAGTGATAATAGCGGAAGGAAAAGCTTGGTGTTGTGTGTGTGAGATGAACAAAGTGGACGGACTGTGATGGCCAGTGCAAACAAAACACGGGTGGAAAAGAAAGAGGAAGGAAGAAGAAAGTAGATATAATTGTAAACCTCCGTAACCAAACTGGTTAGCAGCTATGATGATGCCGTCGTTTTTGTAAGTTTTCTAGAGAGGATTGCTGTGGGAAATGAAATAATGGAAAGGAAATCCTAGAACTGATCCTGAGAAAAAAAGACAATCTCGGCAGTAGATGGAAAATCAGAATATTCAGGAGGCAGCGTCGCAACCGAAAACGATCAAAAACTAGTAACTTTCCCGAATTTGCAACCTTACATTCAGTCGCGTCTGCAAAAAATAACTATTGTCTTATTGAAAACCTGAATTTTTCCCTTTTTCTTCTTCTCCCACACACCGTGCTGAAAATACTGAAAACTGCAGAAAAATGACTGCAAGTTACACTGTCTCTGGACACTTTAAAAACCTCCAAACAATTGAATAAGTAATGGGGAAGTAATGGACGAAGAAGGAAAAAAGTTGGAAAAGGAAGGTGGAAAATGACAGATATCCGTTTTGTAAAAGGTTCAAAACAGGTCATGTGGAAGCAATTATGCTCTTTCATTAGGTACACATACTTCCACTTTTTCTTTCCCTTTTCACACCTTCCACAAACATTGAAAAATTGAACTAGAAGGGATTTTTGTGCACTGTTTTGTGGTTTCAAAACGTGTTCCTCTAGATCTACAAAACTGTTCAAAATACGGAGTAAGGGTCTTGAGTATCTCAAAAAAGATGTTTGAGTTCTAAGGGATCAACTAGCTTGTTATACATACATTGTCTGACAAAACAGACATCATCACAAAAAAACAATTAACATATGTGCTAATGAACTTTCCCCAAAGCGTTGCCTCATTTTGTTTTTGATCTAACTCATTGCCACAGAGAAATGCAGGCAGTAACTAGACGAGGTGACAAACGAACTCAAAAACAAGAGAGGAGAGTTAAAGGGGTATTAGAAAGAAAATGTGACACAATGAGAAGCTGAATTCCAGATGAGAACAGAACAGAACAGAACAGGGGAACAAGAGGAAAAAACGAGTGAGAAGGAGCAAAAACAGAAAACATGAGTTCCAAAAGGCCTGTGCGTATGATATCATGTATCCGTCAACTTTGTGCTTTTACTTCTTCATTTAGCTGCCATTTCACATTTCATTTCATTTTTCAGCTACGCTTTCAATTTAAATGTTGACTTTGATTTCTGTCTTACTTTTATGCCTTCATTTTCTCAAATTTATTTTCAAGCTGCCTTCCGGACAACCGGACAACATTGATGTCATGCTACTTGAAAAGTTTAATCGAGAATAAACGGGAATTCAAGGATTGCGGAAATGTAAAAGTTGCAATAAGCAAGTCGCAAATAAAACTGAAGAAAGACTTGAAAGTTGTTGACACTAACTTACAAAAGGTTTAGTTCAATAGGGCGCATAAGAGGATGAATTGAAAGTTCAAGTTTAGGAGAAAACGGATAAAACACTGTCATGACGCAGACGGTGATCAGAAATTGTTTTTGACAGCTCGAAATGGCATATCATGGGTGGCGGAAAAACTGTCGCAAGGAAAGAGGAGAAAAGGGCCTTGTGATATGACGTGCAGAGCACGAAGCTGCGCGAGCGTAAGATCGAGACTGTGATCTGGTCAACTTTTCCTCTATTTCTCAAAGCTGTCGTGGAACAGCCACAGCCAAGACACACAGACACCGGGGGCTCACTGTGTGCTTCCATGCTCTTCCGCGCGGCACATCTCACCTTGGTTTGCGTTGCTGAGCGCAAGCGGCAATCGCGGAGCCGGTTGAAAATCTTCTGTGTGTGCGAGGGGCGTCTGCAAGAAAATACGCACATGCGTTTTTCTCAAACACTCTCTTTTTTCTTTCTTTCATTCTTTTTGCGCAATCACAGGCTGAATTGCTATCATTTAGCGATAAACCGAATCGACAAACTCAAACCGTAATATTATTGTATGAGGAAACGGGATTAGAACTTGAAAAAAAAGCCTTCAAAAAATGAGAAACATTGATGTGGTAAACGATAAAATTTAAGAGAGATAGACTAATTTAGTCGCCAAGTCCGAGGGTCTGAGCCCGAGTGTGAGCTCACCATACAACAGAAAACGAATTGACAAGGGAGTGGACTCGAGAATGCCCTTTAGTTGGTGTAAGAATCACAACAAGGTGACGCCGAGAAAAAACGGACGAGAAAAGTTTGTCACTATGAGAAAGAAACGTGGCCCATCTGGCAAGTGCTGTTCTTCGGCGATAAGAAAAACGAAAATGAGAGAAAAGATCCGACCCGTTTATTCCATTCTTTATTTCAACTTATACACATACAAAACAGCAGATGTCATTTGTATAGTGTATTTGACATTCCTCCGATACCTTTCCGTAGCATAGTAAAGATATCCTAAGGGTCTGATCCGATATGCGCATTAAAAAGAAAAGAAAACGGGAAGAAGAAAGAATAGGATGATTGCTGGATATTGTTGCGCAGGGCGCCTGCGCAGGCAACTACCGCCGACGCGCGCACGCGGCAAGGTCAAATGTATCGGATGGCTCGATAATAACTTATTGGCACTTGGAAGGAATGAAGATATGTGGAACAAATGAAAGAAATGCCGCTTGCCTGTCTTGCCCCATAAAAATGAAAAAGAAGTACAAGATTTGAAAATGATGTGACTAGCCGACTAGTGAGTCAGTCAAGTAGGTTCGAAGACCGAGCCCCTAAGTTTTCTGTCTTCATTCTTCCATTGAACAAACCGAAAAACGAATTATAGCATGTGCAAGAAGAGGAAGCTTCTACGCGCAAGAAGCGATGGCACAAAAGATTCTCAATGTCCTCGAGATGAACTAGTGGTAGATAAAATAAATTAAAAGAAAAAAAAGACTCGCAGATTCCGGAAAGTTGTTCATGAATTATCCAGAAGTATCGGAATGTGGCTAAATGCCAACATTGACGAGCAGAATGTTTTATGAGGAAGTGGGAACCGAGAAACGAAGACGTTTGATGCGAGAAAAGGGTACGGGTGTACATGTACAATGAACATAAGTATACACACGTCATATTTGTGGAGGAGATCGACAAATTTGCTGGAATGTATAAATTGGCGACGTTTCACGGTAAGCTGGAGAACAATAATTATAGGGGGAATCGTAGATGCATACATCATCCGACCGCTGTCGCACAGTTGTTCGCGTGTGGATATAATTTAGCTAGATACTAATGCCATTTCGACATGGAAATGCTTCAGAGCGTTGCGGGCCGGAACAGATGAAAAACTTGGGAGCAAATTTTGACGAGCAAGGCAAGACATCAAGTGCAGAAGAGCCAGGCCTCTGCGAATGGTCTTAAAGTGCGGCAGATTCAGGGCAGATTATTATTATTTACGGCAATAATAATATGACCAACTGGAAGAAGAAGAAGAAAGCGATACAGAGATGGTTATCTTCTCCCGATATGCCACTCATAAATTTTCGCGCATTTCAAATGATTGCTATCTTTCCATATTTCTTATCTTGTTCACACATTTGCGCTCATGTAAACTTTAAACGAATTCCGAGACAGTCTCAATTTTCAAATTTTCGAAACGGTTATCATAGTAAAATAAGATTATTCGTTGGGCAAAACGAACGCTTGAGAAATAAGAGGAAAAAGAAACAATAGCTGTACAATTAAATGAAACGAAACGCGCTGTTAGACGACCACAGAAAATGGGTAAGATGGAAGAATGATGGAGAAAAACGGAGAGATAAAAGTAAGTGCAACGGGAGGACGTAGTGCGCAGAGAGAGGGGACGCACTGTCCAGAGGTAACCGGACGAGACATTGGGTCAACAGGGGCACGCAGATGTACGCAGACACTGTGCAGGCACGAACGGACAAAACAGCAACGGGCAGAGCGGAGGAGGGAGACTGACCACCCGCGCGGACCGATATGCGTTCCAAGAGAGGGTTAGCTGCCGCTGAGCCGCGCTCCGTTTTGTTCAAACCCACGATATTTCTGGGTAGAGAATGGAAATGTTTTGTTTGTTTAAGTGCGAGATGGCAAAGGAAAGAAGAATTGAGCTTGGGAAATAATTCTCCAGTTCCTATGAAATAGAACATTTGAAATAGAACAAAGATTGGTTCGTCTTATCTTACGCAGCAGCGGCAACTGGATATTCATCGTGAGGACCCTCGAAAGGTTTCGTAACTTTGAATTCTACTCATCTACATCAGAAAAATGCAACCTTGGATGGACCACGCACGGGGAAAAAGAGAAACGGACAATTTTGCTAGTAGAATGAAGTTTTGCAAAACTACGCAATACGCTTCAAGGATAGCTGGAAACTGCGATTTCCCAACACCCCGAACAGCAAAAGACCAAAGAAAACAAAAATCTGTTATCCGAGCCGTTGGCAATAATTGAAAACCCCTAATTTGAATCAAGAAACTGAGGAGAGCACCTTCATTGACCGCTAAAACAAAAACACTTTGAAAGGGCCAGATGTTCGAAAAGCGGTGAGAAGTGCGCAATTCTATGAATCCTTTTTCAATTTCAAAATTTGAATATTGTTGGTCAAATTTTGTACACTCTACATGGAAAGGGCTTTTTGAAGATGTAGGAAATAGTACTAAACCAGCAATAGCAATGCAAGCAATGGTCAAGATGAAAAAATGAGGAAAGAAACAGACCAAATTGAAAATCGCGGTGTATACACCTTAAAAAAAACGTCGGAGTGTTGTGCGCAAACGATAAAATGTTGTCGGGACAGTGACGTTCCCATGGAATATGTCATGTATATCGTCTTTGTACGACTCTCTAAACAACACAAAAGTACAACGGGCCGCTACTTTTTTTTAACAAAAAAACTCAGTGCATTGGACATTAGGAAGTGAATTGGGAATAAAGGACTACCGAAAGCTTGCTATTCACGTTCCGCCTGACTCTATTGTTTTCGTCGCAGCAGGCGACCCATGCGCCACAAAAAGGTGTTTCTAACCATTGTTTCTGCTGACCTTCATGCTGGCGCCGTTGAAATCATCTTTCTCCGGAAACTAGTACTCGAACAAAGAACAAAACCAAGGAGCACAGGGCTGAACCAGCTAGTTCGGAAAACGAGAAGAAAGTTTACTATGCATTTAGCTGCGGCGGAACTCACAACGTATCGAAAAAGCTGTTTGCGTCTCAACATGGGGTACCTGTTACAAAATGCGAATGCTTAGAGCATGTGCATGTGCTGGGCAGTGCTGCAATGTTTGCTTCTGCGAAAAGTTCATTTTTTCAGTAATGATAGATTTCATAATTGTACCTTTGGGTTGATTTTGCGATTCTCAGACAAGTTATGATGCAGAACTTTAGGCTTTTGGTATGAAAAAGTCAAATTATATTAAGAGTTGAAAAGTAAAGCCCGAAGCCTGAAAAGCGCGGATGATTAAAAACCGCAAAAATTCCGGTCAGAGAAGGAGAAATGATTAAAAAACTGCGGAACATACTGTTTAATATCTTATTGACAGTTAATTTGGGTCACAAAAAACAAAAAAAATTCATATATCATCTAATGGCGGGTGAAATTCAATTAAACTTTGGTTTAGTTTCCTGAAGGTTTTCCACTGGCACAGAGGCTGGGTTGATGTTAGACTTGACTGGCTCAAAGCCCCAGCGAAGTTGACACTGGTAGTTGTCCAACCAGAAAGAACAAGTAGTGTTCGAGATTGACAGTTCCTTCGCCAGCTGTAACAAATGCGTTTTTTCTCTGCAACGTGGCTAAATCTCTCCTACATTAATTCTCTTTTCAAAACTTTGATGTTTTCCTTGTCGTGCAGCAGTCCATATGGCATTCGACGTCTTTTCATCAATATCATGTTCCATATCGTCGTAAGCACCGTTCGTGTTCACATATTTCAGTCGTTCTTGGTTGAAAAAGCGTTGAACATCTTCATATTTCATTTCCAATTGTGTGGCAATTGTTTGATATGTCTTCGGATTCGGAAATGGATCTTCATCAAATGCTTCTTTCATCGAAAACTGTTTTTTCTGCATTTCAGAATAATCTGATGTAGTGACAAATCGTTTTCGAAGTGCGTATGCTTGTGTTCTGATCACGTTAACCGGAAGACCCGTTGCGTCCGCCAACTGAAAATGTGAACATTCTTTTACTATTTCAAACATGAAATGAACTTACAACATGAATGTGTCCAATACTCAGCTTAAGACTATTCTCAAGCCACTTGTTTGTCTCTTTATCGAGAATGCGCCGTTGTTCTGGTGTCAGACGGAAATATTGACTTTTGTGAGAGCGTTCTTCAAAATACTTCTGAATCCGGTTGCAACTGTCTTCTGGATGACATTTGATCTTGTGACGAGCTCGAAGTTTTTCGAAATTTTCATAGATCAGTCGGTATTTCACGCTGAACTGCTCGGCGAGACGGAGAACTTCTTTCGGCGACGGATGAGGGTTTATTTGGAACTTTCGAATGCACTCTGTGCGCACGTTCAATAAGCCTGACAACTTTGCCTCCTTAACTTCTGAAACGAGTCTCTGTAGTTCAAAAGATAAATTAAGCGACTAACTATTCTTGCATTCTTCTTCGTATTCTCTGTCCAGTTCTTTCAATGCTTCTTCAACCGTTGTTTTATCAATCATTTTTGGAACTATTCTTTCATCTTTATCAGAACAATTATCTCCATTGCTAGGTTTTTTTCCTTGATTGAAGATGAGTTGAGTTCTCATTTTAAAATTCCCCTGCGAAACAAGTGGGGCAGTCACTTTTGGAATTATCTGGAATTTTTGTTGTTGAATATATAAATTTGACAGTTGCAGTGGCAGTTTTTCCCCACCTTTACTGGACATTTAGATGGACCGGGTTGAGATCGCAGGTTCAATAATCTTGCCTCCTCAACTTCTGAAACGTATCTCCGTAGTTAAAAAATGACTAAAACCACTCACTATTCTTGCAGTCTTCCTCGTATTCTCTGTCCAATTCTTCCAATGTTTTTTCAACCATTGCTTTATCAATTCGTTTTGGAATTATCCTTTCATCTTTTCCAGAACGATAATCTCCGTTGCTCGGCCTTTTTCTTTGATTAAACTGGAGTTGGGTTTTCATTCTGAAATTGCCCTGCGAAACAAGTGGGCCGATCACTTTTGGAATTCTCTGAATGTTTTTTTTTTGGGCATTCAAGTCTGCGGTTGTTCCCACCTTCACTGGACGTGTGGATGGACCGGGTTGAGACAACTTCACTGGGAACAACATCACTGGTTTTGGGGACGGACTGATTCCAATTTCAGCTTGTTCAACTTTTGGAACTCGCAGTTGTGTCGATGTGTTTGGGAGATTTGGATATGTGATTTCCGGTGGTTCAATTATTTCATTTTTTACTAGTTCCTGAAAAAAAAACTTGAAAATACAAATTTGATTCAAGAAAACAGAAGTTAAATACTCACTGGATCAAATTTATATTCTATATCATCGATGGGTTCGGTTTTCATGATTGACAATTCATCGTAGGGTTCGTCTTTCATAATTGGCAATTACGCAGATATGATTTCTGAAAGCAGAAAATGAAGTAATTTGGCGAAAAAAGTGAGAGCGGTGGTGGCGAAAGAAAACAATCATTCAAAACAACAGGCTAGTCTCTCGGCGGCTGGCTGGTGCGGAGCGTGCGCGTTGCGTGCATAGGTAGTCGTTGTTGAGAAGGACACCGAAAAGAATGGCGGTCGCTTCTGCTGATAATGCAGGTGATATGCGCTGTATACTTATAGATCTATTGTCAGGAACATGTAAAAAGGATTATAAGAAAGAAGATGTGAGAAGAAGAGATTAAGAGAAATAAAGTCTGGATAAACGCTTCTAAAACAACAAAGACTCACAATATTTGAGATAAATCAAATTAATAAAATAGTAAGTAAGTAAGTAAGTAAATCGCAATAGAACGATACATGTCCAAAATAAAAATAAAAAACACGTGTTTTTATACAAATTTATTGTCAGTTAGTGACTGTGAATATGATTTGCAGAGTCAAAATAAAAATACAAAGAGAAAAAAATACAAGATGATAATTCTATCAAGAAGTAGAAGGAACAGGGCGAGCAGCATTATTGTATTTTTCCATGCTGCCATTGAGTTGGGAGACGTAGTTGTCGAACCAAAAGGCAATCGAAATGTAAGGAGTTTTGTAACGTTTGGCGGTCTGGAAATCTAGTTTTAAAAGACGATTTGTCCGTTTTTTCTTACAGTCTGTCGTTTTTCATGGTTCATCTGTTTGCCTTGTTTGGCCAATTCCCAGAGCGCATCAGACACAACTTCCGGAAGAACTTCTTCAAGATACTCATACGGACCGTATTTTCTCACATATCTAAAGCGTTCATTGTTGTAGAACGCCTGCACGTCTTCGTATCTGATTTCAAGTTGCGTAGCAAGTTCTTGATATCGTTTGGGATTTGGAAACGGATCCACATCGAATTCTCTTTTCAAAATAATCTGTTTCTCTTCTTCTGTCGTCGGGTTTGCGTTCGCAGCAAGATACTTTTTCCGGAACGAATTGGCATATGCTCTGACCACTGCAGGATGAATTCCCGTAGTATCGCACAACTAGAACATTTTAGACTAGCTTATTTTTGAGTTATGAATGACTCACCACGTGAATTTGACCAGGTGACAGTTTCAGATCTCGCGCAAAGAACTTGATCATTTCCTTTTCCAGAAGAGCGCGTAGATCACTAGGCAAACGAGCATGCGGGTCTTCAGAAGATCCAGATTTGAAGTACTCTTTTATGCGTTCGCAGTTGTCGTTCTCCGTACATTCAATCTTGTGATTGATTCGAAGCCGATCGTAGTTGTAAAATATCATCCGATACGTCACATCCATCTCTTCAGACATTGCCTGAAGCTCTTGTGGCGAGGGATGAATGTTCAGCTGGAATCTTCTGATAATTTCCTTCCGAACTTCAGCTCTGCCGGTCAGCCAGTCGTGACGGGACTCTGAAAAAGACGCAAGTAGAATGAACTAAAAGCCTAACACTCACGATTTGTATAATTTGTCTCGAATTCTCTGTCCAATTCTTCCAACATCTTGCCAACTTGTTCACCTATCGACTCAACAGGCATAGAATTTGGAAGAGACTCGGGTTTATACAAATCTTCATCTCCTTCCAGTGACCGCTTGTCAGATTTTTTATTCAAGAGTGAATCCTTGAAATTCCATCGAGAGCCTGCTGGCAGTGATTCCTTGTTTTTCCTGCCAGTCTAAGTACAAAAATAGAAGATGATCTGTGATGGAACTAATGAAACTTACTTTCTGTGGTTTGGGACCACTTTTTTCCCTAGGTGTTGCAACTTTTTTACTTTTTGTTTTGAGGAACTCTTTGACAGTCACACTTGTAACAGGTTCTTCTGTTGGAGCGGTAACTACTGGACGTACTGGCCAATAAACAATTGGACTCTCTGTTTTAATTTTCTTATGAGCCGGTTCTATGTACAGCTGATCTTGCTCGTCGTATTTCATCATTCCATGTTTTCTATCATTTTGTGCTTCCCAGTCATTTCCTACGAAGTTACTTTGGCTGAGATTCTGAAAATTATTTTTAATAAAATATTTGATGGAAACATATGTGCTTACCGGGTCGTCGAATGGCTTTGTTTCTTCTTCCAAAATGTTAAATTCATCGTCCTCCTCTATTTTGATATACTCCAAACTGTTGTAAGCATTTCTTTTCATTTCGGTACTGAAAATTTGAACCACTATTTTCTTTAAAAAAATTGAAACAAAACATACAAATATTTTGTTTAAAAAAGAAAACAAATAAAAGACATACCTGATGGAAACCAGAACAAGGGTCGTTGTTAGTAAAAATAATGCGTGGAGAAGGGAATTAGACGTTATTTAGGGTCGCTATCCAATGAACGACGCGCGTGTGCGTGCGTGCGCTGCGTGTGTGTCTCGTCGAATTGAGAGCGCGTTGCGTGTTGTCATATTGATCGACGGCCGCCACAGATGCGGAGAAAAGAGAGAAACACGAAATGGTCGATAGGAAAAACGAGAGAAAAGGAGATGGGTAATTGGAACTTGAAAGATTATTGGAAATTGATGTGATGTTAAGTTATATACTTTTCAAGGAAACACTTTTTCAAAAAAGAAATAATACTTGATTTTTTTCTCGATTTCAATTGGTTCAGTTCATTATTAATGCAATATTTGTTTCCTCGAGTAGAAAACTTTTCATTATTCTCATTTTTTGAAAATCCTGAAACAGTGTAATTGCACAATACTGACTTTTTTTCAATGTTTTCATACTGCAGTTGTTTGGCTATCCAGTTTGAAACTTAAGAAACTCCGCATTTTGTTCTTTTGTGCGTTGTCTAAGTTTTAATGTGTTGGCTTGTTCCAACAAAGAATGAATCATTCTCCTTTTATTTCTTTCCATCGGAAATATGCCGCTTTTCAGATCGCATTCCAAGTGAGTGAGTCACTGACATTCAAACGTTTCAAGAATCTATTTTCCTTGCTAAATCCTTCAAGACAAATGCTCTTGATCGGAATGCACTCTTCCGTCTGCGGATCATGAGACGTGGGGATAAGCAAACTCTTTTTGCATTCCTTTCCAAATCCATTTGTTTTTCTTTTCGCTCCGCTCTAAATTCCTTTGTCCGCCTATAATTCCTGCAATCCGCGTGATTCCGAGTAGCAACTTTATTATGATTCCAAAAGCTTGGGGGAGGATGAAATTTCGAGATTTGAAAGGGAAAAGCCGTAACAAAACGGAACATTAAATTGTTGTGAAGAGGGGAGAAAGATGGGGGAAGACAGAAGCTTTTTTGAATTTTGGTTCGGGGACGAAAATGGATGCTTTCTAGTCATAAACGGTAATAAATAGGTTATGACAAATAGTATTATTATTTGACATAATAGATCGAGGGGGAGGGTTGGAGGATGAACACAATGGAATGGAGGATTTAGTTGGCTCCCTCTGGCTCGTTGGCGTCGGTGTCGTCGGTGGCGGCATCCGAGGTCCAGAGAGTAAGGTTGTCACGCAGGAGCTGCATGATGAGAGTCGAGTCCTTGTACGAGTCCTCGTTGAGAGTGTCGAGCTCGGCGATGGCATCGTCGAACGCCTGAAAACAACAGATTGTTTAAAAGGTCCGCAACGACAGGAGTGTCTGCTGTGTCTAGAGTTTCGCAGATGGCACCTGTTGAGATAGCTGGCACGCTCTGTCTGGACTAGCGGCCACTTCATAGAAGAAGACCGAGTAGTTGAGAGCGAGCCCCAAGCGGACACAGTTTGTCGGCGAAAGGTCTCTGTTCGCTATTTCGAGTGCCTCAGCGTAGGCGGATTGTCCGGTGTTGGCGACGGCTAAAAAGAAAGAAACATGAAACACACCTGCTTGGCGAGCTGGCAAGCCTTGTCCGGAGCGTTGAGGATCTCATAGAAGAAGACAGAGAAGTTGAGCGCAAGTCCCAGGCGGATTGGGTGAGTTGGCTGCATCTTATCCTTGGCGATGTCGAACGCCTCTTGGTAGCTTTGCTGCGACTTCTCGACAACCGCTGCAAAGTAGGCATTTCAATTTTTTCCCGAGAAAAAAGAAGGACCCTCAGCCATCCATTGGCCGCAGCTCCCAAGGGAGGAGGAGAGCTGGCGACGGATAGGACAGAGGCTATTCTGAAACTACGCATCGATGTGAGAAATGGGACCGCGCCTTGACTCTCGTTCTCTGTCTTCCTATGATATCTTTCCACACTTCACACAAGGATGCATAGCTTACGAATTATCAGTTAGTAACGAGTGCAAGGTTAAGTCCCAATTACATCGGCCTAGTCACTTACAGGTTCTGTCGTCTCCAGCGGCGACCTCAGCGAGGTAACGGTAGTAGTCTCCCTTCATCTTGAGGTAGAAGACCTTGGACTCGGCGGCTCCGGCCTTCGGGATGAGGAACTTGTCGAGCAAGTTGAGCACATCCTGGCAGATGTCGCGGAGCTCCTTCTCGACCTTCTCGCGGTACTCCTTAGCCATCTGCTGCTTCTTCTCGGATCCCTCGGTCTTCTGCTCGATCGAGGAGATGACTCTCCACGACGAACGGCGAGCTCCGACGACGTTCTTGTAAGCAACAGAGAGCAAGTTGCGCTCCTCGTTGGAGAGCTCAGCTCCGAGCTCGGTGACCTTCTTCATGGAAGCGGCCATGTCGTCGTAACGCTCAGCCTGAAAATAGCTTCTTGTGCAATCTAAGCACTTTCTGGAATGTTCTGTACCTGCTCAGCAAGCTTGGCGCGGTTCACGAGCTCTTCCTTTCCGTCAGACATGATTGTTTGAACGCTTGAAGTGGGTTGACTCACTGAAAAAATATCAACTTAAACTTTAATATGGCTTGTTAAGAGTGCACGGAAGAACGATATGATAACGCGATAAAGAAGGCAAGTAGCGGAAAGGATGCTCATGATACAGAAGTTTCTATCAGCACTCAGATTATGTACATGTGCCTGAGCTCTTGTAGAAATATACACAATGCATCAAGAAGAAACGAGAAGGACGTTGTCGAGCGAGTAATGTTGAACAGAGTGAGCGGCACCCCTCTCAGCCCTCCCCCCGTTTTCTGTGGGCCTGCCCACTTTTGCCGAAGAGCGCTCACCACACTTCATCTCGTAATAAAAATGCATGCGAGTGGAATTTGAAAACAAAAATTACAAAAGTGTGATCAGCGGGCGGTGGGCTTTTCAATGATATCAATTTTGTAATAATTAATGAAAAGTAGTGAAAAATGACTTTGGAGACGCGCGACAATCAGACAAAAGCGGCAGCACATGAGGGACCGACCGACGACAAACCTCCGCCTCCTTCGACTCATAAAGGGCTGCTTTCGCAATGTGTCAACAAGAGCGCGCACCAACCGTTTGAATAAAATAAAATAGGATGAAAGTCACTTTCGGGCTCCGTGGTATACATTTTTGGGCTCAGCACTTTATGGGCCAAAAATCGATATTAGATTCAAGCCGAAACGGGCCAATTTAAAAATTTTCCCGTTGAAATTCATCGAAAAACATTCAGATTGCGGTAGAAGTATGGGGATCGACTGCTTTCCACCCACCAGGCGCTCGGCCGTCATTCAAAGGCGCTCTGTTATTCAAATAGAAAGAGCGCACACCATTGCTCATCAGACCATAACTTTCCCTTGAACGGTCAAAAAGTGTTTTGCCTAGTATATTTCTTGCAATAGTTGATTGGGCTACAAGTACACCAACTTTTGGCCGATTCTGACCGTTCAAAGAAATCTGCAACAATTTTTGGAGCAATTCCTAACAATGCGGCAGCACATCGGGGGCTGCTTTGCTGGCCGCTGCAGACTTGCTCTAAATCAATGACCAGCGGCAGAGGGCTCGGAGCTGATGGGGCGAACGAAGAATTGGCTCTCTTCTCCACAACAGCCTCGGATCCAATATGCAGGGCGCGTAAACATGCAGGCGAAAATAAACTGATAATCTTGTTGCGTGAAAGAACTAGCCTCAGGCCATGAGCATTGACGGTCATATCGCCAAATGATAAAAAAGAGTTTGAGTACACAATCTATGGGTCAAGAGTGTACTGTCAATGATAACGGAAAAACCAGTGCAATCAAGAGACAAGTGAACCCGCTGCCGAATCTTTGCGTTTACTCTATGGGTGGTCAGTATCTTTTCTGTTATTCCTAAATTTAATCATTACAAAAATATGAAAATTTGTTTCCGGGGTACTGCTGGGGCGTCGTGATCATCTCCGGTTGTGTGTTTTACTCTTTTCGATGTCTGATTCTTCCAAGTTTTCCTATTCCATTCGTTTTCTCTTCCCGCCCGGGGAAACTCTGAGTGACTTCATAAGATTGGAATTCTCCGCAACACCCGACATGTGCGCAATGGACAACAGTACGGAGACCTTCAACGCAATTTGCGTCTTTATCTATTCCGCATCTTCTTCCACTCATTGTGAGGTATCTTCCAATGCTGGTTCACTCATCAGACAGATTCTGCGCAAAGATTCAAAAACCACCATTTCCGTTTCAAAACCGTGTGTCTATTAGTCTCTAGACGCAGCCACGTATTCGACTACCCTTCTTCGGATTAACGAAGACCAATAGCACGTCTTGGGAGACAGCGACAATTGCCTCAGATGTTTGGTCTCATTGCTCGTAATTGCCGGCGACAGGGCACCTGGCTGCCACTCTTTTCCGTTGACCAATTGCTCAAAGTTCTTTCTTCTTCTTCAATGAAGGTCCACAGCCAGTAGTGAGTGATGAACTGAGATGAACTACGAGAAAGAGTACGTTTACGCAAGGATTACGCCGACTTTACAATTTCGGGGCCTTCAACTTTCTTTACAACTTTCCTTTCTAACTCTTCTCTGTCTCACTTGTCAATTCCACTTCCTCATTCAATGCCAGCTGAATGAAATGTGATGCCTATTCCGATGAGCCGCGTGCGAGGGCTCAGATGAAACCTAGCATGCAGAAGTGCACTACACTTTCTAGGTCTTCCCTCTCAGTCGTCTAAATGTTAAATTCCAAAAGTCGATCATTAAAAGCACACTTCATCCTATTGAATTATACGAATTGTGGATTTGCTCTCCAATTCTGAAATGATTCTGAAAAGGAAACCATGCGACATTATATTTTTTCTGTATCACAAACAACCAAAAACTGGCTGTGAAAAGACCAGTATTATGATAGTATACCCAGCTAGCTTTGAAATACATTTATTCATACACAATAGCCCGTGGGATTGTCAAAAATTTGAAAATAGGAAAACGCGCTTGGCGTTGCAATCTACTCTTTCGCAATCATGAACGATTATCGAACGACGCCAAACAAAGGAACAGAACGGAACAGCGACGAATGCATGGTAATTGGTACTGGAAACGGCTGATAACTGAAGGGAAACGGAAGATGAGGAACTTCCGATGCTGTTTCCAATTTCGATTCCGCTCTAGTTGGGGTATTATAATTGCCACCCAAAAACAATCCTTTCTACTGTTCATTTTTAAACACACACATACTTCTCAACTTCGGAATCGCTCTTCAGGTCGTGTCTCATTCCAGTTTTACCTTTTATTTACCAAACGTCATAAGTTACGATTGTTACAACAACACAGAGAGGTCTTCCCTGATCATGTGCCCGATTGTTGACCGACTCTTTGAAGGAAAGGAATCAAGAAATAAGAAATTAATGTGTATCGCGGCCGGCGCACCGAGGTCGGAAGACCATCTGCACCTTTCGCTTTGAAGGGCGTCGCTCGTTTCGTTTCTGTTTCTGTTTCAGGGCAAGGCACACAAACAACACCCTGAATACTCGGCTACTACCCAACGTAAATTTGAAATGAAACACTTAAGCAGGCTTGCGAAGCTCATTTCTGTCTATCGTGTTTGTCTTCCTATTACAATAGGCTCTCCAATAGATTATGCCGCGTTTCGGGCCGGATTAGTGTACCGAGGACGGGGACGAACGACGCGCGGCGCACGGCCTCTTTTGGCTAATTGGCTTGATAAGATTTCGCTCCGCTGTACGAATGATGTCCTCCCCGCTATTCGATTCTGTCGGGGCTGAACTGAAGCCACATTGTCCATCTGCATGCTGCTCCAATTACATGTCATGCCATTTTTGCATTCTTCTTAGTCTATGGAAAAACAGAAAAGATAAGAAACTAGCGGACCTTTTTTTTCCGTTTTTTTCAATTCTGCAGAAAATAGAAATGTGAAATGGAATACGGAAAATAAACGGGGCGTATAATTGAAAATATGATTGACGCATTGCGCGAGTGTGGACACGCAATGGAAAAAAATAACAATCTGATAAGTCATCTGGCGATTGTCTTTCAGATATGAATACAGACAGGCGTTACAATTGGAGAGTCACCTACAACCAACACAAGTGATTCATTTGCATCCGCTTGAAAACTTTAGACTGGAAAAAATGTACAAAAGAAGTATACATAGATGGTTGTCAATGTTTTAATCTAAATTATTTGTATTCAACAACCATACACTCAGAAAAGATTGTTATGCTTGTAGAATGGTAAGATGTGAGTATGTCGAAATGAGGATTTCTGATTATTCTGAAAAATATATATGTTTGTCATGAGGCACCCGTGTTTTTATCAAGAACAAGACGTTTTTTTGTCGTGTTTTTCAAAAAAAGTGGTCGTGTTCATTACCATTTTCCTGTTACAATCAGTACTTTTCTTTCGTACCAAAAAACATAGTCTGATGAAATGAAGATTTGGTAAACGGTTCTATGAGGTTTGAAAACTAGAAACGCTTGAGATATTCTATGAAAAGCAAAAATAGAACAAGTCTTAAGAAATAATTTTAAAAAAAAGACTCAAATTCTGTTGACCGATTGAATCAAATAAATGCTCAAGCACAATTACTTTTTCTGTTACAATTGTTCTGGAAGTAACTTGTTGTTCCGTTAGCAACTTTTTATTTTATACGGAACACGATTGTTGTGTTTTCTGTACAAAAACTGAGGCAAGATTTGAATTAAAACTAAAAACACTGACGTCATTTTCGAAAACCATCTGTTCAACCTCATGACGCACAGGATCAAACAAACAGAAATGTTGGAAGACGCATCAGTGTCATTCAATTGAAAATGGAGACTTTTAAGAAACAAGGGAAAATAATCAGAGAGGGGAACAGGGAAAAAAAAACTCTGCTCAAAAATTTTGTTATCATTAAGATATCAATTGTCCGCATGATTACAATGCAAATAGAAATACGTGAATGTTAAAAAAAACGACAAAAAAGTACTGTCGCGAAGGGCAAGTTCACAAGTGGTAGAATGCTCAGCGGGGTCATAGTTGTCAGTCGTAGAGAGGGAGAAAGAGAGATATGGATTCTAGGGAATGAGAGAGAATACGCGGATCATAAGTATACACTTTATCTTGGACTCAATTAATCAATAATCAATGGATATGGGATAAGTGTGCGCTGGTCATGTCGTGTCATGGGTCGTCTTGAAAGTCGTGTCTCATCCCCAGGTGATTGTCATCGAACGGCGACGAAGCCCAGGCTAGACTTCGAAGAAGGTGCAGCACGGCTGGCAGGTTGGCGTAAGGGAGAGATTGTCATAGATCATGGGTGTCGTGTGGTCTTGGTCTTGGCGCGAGTAAGGGGAAATACAATCAACGGTGATAAAACGATAAACAATCAGTAAAAAGGTCCTGAACGATGGGAAAGGTCTTTAGGTGTCTTTGTGTCATAATCCCAATCATTCTGTCATATCATAACCAGCGGATCGACGGCCGGAGTCGTATCCGGTCGCGTCTCCTCGCTGGCTGCCTCAGAAGGCAAAAGGGATGGTAAACTACCGAACAATAACAAGAACTGAGAACGCAACTGATTAGAATGCAACTGCTCGGCTGCGGAGCGAGAGATCGAGACGCAGACGCGAGGTGAATCCAAATCTTCCCGCTGGCGCTCGTTGATCAAATCACTTATCACTTCGGTGGGGCGCGGTTGCATATTGGATACGGTAGATTGTAGAGTTGTGAGTCCGGACGAAGTAGGTGCGGACGGATTCGCAACAAGTACCAAATATGCTCATAAACCTGAAGCTATATAGGAAGCATGCAATTTCAAAAGTTTCAAAATTTTACTGAATAATAACGGAACAGTCTACATTTCTGTACAATTACAGATAATTTCTGCGTGAAAAAGTAATTGAAATCTCTGTTCCAAACAACCAAAAACGACCGTATAAACACAGCCATTCAACGTGTTTCTTCATTTTTTGTTTTTATTAACTTGTATGATGTTTTAATGCGTTTATTTAATTTTAAATATTTATTAATAATTATTAAAATAAATACAATACAATCGAGGTCATCAAATATGCAGGAAGGAAGTGATGCAATGATGAATCAGGGAAAGGTCACGTTAAAGAGAAAGAAAAAAGGACTCGAAACTACGTGGTACAGCGATTTCAATCTGAAATCTCTGTACGGATTGATTCGACAAGGGAAGAAAAGAGACAGTTCACGTGGAAATAAAGAGAAAAGGATCTGGAGAATACGTGGTACAGAGATTTCGATTTGAAATTTCTGTACGGATTGATTCAACAAAGAAGATTTAAGAAAGGTCACGCTAAAACAATCGAAAGGACAGGAAAAACTACGTGGTACAGAGAAATCAAATTGAATTCTCTGTACCGATGCTGTGATGGAGACTAGGAAAGGAAGAAGGGGGAATGTGAGAATGGCGAAACGTATCACTTTTTGGGATCGGCGTCAGATAGCGTTGATTCAGTTCCTTCGGTGCCTTCTAGATTGAGAGCTGATGGTTCCATGCGGACATTGCCTTCCGTTGAAAAGCAAAGCAATTTTGATCGGTTCCGTTCTAGATACAAATAACAAGATTCAGTCTAAAATAAAACAGAAGATAGTCACCTTTATTCATCTTCTACCGTTTCTTCGTTTTCTTGAAGATGT